>JAGXOD010000152.1:0-213796 GCA_020368025.1 Brachyhypopomus occidentalis
GGCCGTCCTCCACACTCTCCTAAGCAATCAGCTATATTCTAAATTGGAGAAGTGCGAGTTCCATCTACAGGGAGATTAATTCCCTGGGCTATACCATCACGCCCCGGCTCCATTACACATATACCAAGCTGGCAAGGTGGAGGCGGTAACCGGGTGGAACCGTCTGCACACACGGCGCAAACTACAGAGGTTTCTGGGTTTCGCGAATTTCTACCGGCGGTTTATCCGAGCGTTTAGCACTGTTGCAAGCCTCCCCTGACAGATCTGCTGCGTGGTGGTCACAAAGTCTGGCCTGGACGGAAAGAGGCTGAGATTGCCTTAACGCAACTGAAGCAGGCTTTTCGTCACGCGCCTCTGTTTTTACACCAGCCCGATCCTATGAAGCCATTCGCTGGTGGAAGTGACTCTCCAACGTGGGAGTAGGGGTGCTGTCACAACGCTTTAAAAGGTACAACATTGAAACCGACGCCTTCTTTTCCGATAAGTTGTCACCAATGAGTACAACTACGTAGTAGGCGATCGAGAGCTGCTAGCGATGCTTCCTTTCGAGGAGTGGAGACACTGGCTGGAGGGCCAGACATCCTTTCTTGTTGAATGAACCACAAGAACCCGAGTATTTAAAGTCTACAAATGTATGAATGCACGACAGGCTCGCTGGTCATTATTTTTCTCACGGTTCCAGTTTCAGGTTACCTACGGGTCCGGAGAGAAGAATACACGCGCCGATGCACAATCAAGTTCATTTCCAGGCAGTGCGGACTCGACCAGCGAGGAACCTGTACTCTCTCCCCAATGCTTCCTAGGAACCGTGGGAGGGAGATTGACCCCGTGCTATTGATGCTGCCAACCCTCATCCTAACTGTCCTCCGCACCGCAGGTATGTGCCCGCCACGCAGCGCACCGCTTTGATCAAGTGGGCACATACCTCTCTAGGTACAGGGCATCCCGGGTCCACCCGAACATCCCAGCTCCTGGGGGCATGCTACTGGTGGCCGGGTATGCATTGCGACATCCTCCATCATCGCGCGGCCCCTGTATAGAGCGTGCGCAAGAGCAAGGTGCCGAGGACACCGCCAGCTGGGGTAAGCTGCTACCCCTGCCCATACCCGAACAGCCCTGGATGCACATTGCGCTTGATTTTGTTACAGATCTGCCGGTCTTGGAAGGCAACAATACCATCCTCGTGGTGGTGGACCAGTTTTCCAAGATGGTGCGTTTCCTACCCCTGCCTGGGCTGCCAACCGCCTGGGAGACTGCGGATCTCCTGTTCAGGCACATGTTTCTGCACCGGCTTGCCTTGAGGACATGTGGTTCTGATAGGGCCCGCAGTTTGCACAAGGGTCTGGCGTGAGTTCCTATCCAAGCTAAATGTGACCGGGTCTCTCACGTCAGGCCACCCCCAGGCTAAAGGGTAGGTGGAACGGGTTAATCAAGAACTAGGAAGATTCTTGAGGGCTTACTGCGAAAGCACCAGGAGGAGTGGTGTCCGGTTGTTGTCATGGGCGGAATACGACAGAACTCCTTGACCCAGGCCAGCACGGGAGGACCCTGCCGAGTCAAGCGTGTGTTTGCAGACAACCTCCGCTGTATCCCTGGAATGTTGCCACTTCCTGACCTTCCTGATAGAGGACTGGTGTAAAGAGGAGGAGAGGCGCCTGGGGAGGACACACATCAGCGTCTAAAGAACTGACCGGAGATCAGAGGCGCCTCCGTATAAAGTTGGAGATCGTGTGTGGGTCTACACGAAGGACGGACGACTGGGAAGCCCAGGTAAGCTGAGCGACCGTATGCCGCCCGATATGCTATCACTCCAACGTGTCAACCAGGTGACTTTTAAGGCTCCGGCGTGCCCGGTAACTGCAGAGTGTCCAGGGCTTTCCATCTCCCGCCTCAAGCCCGTCCTGAGAGGGACCCTGGGAGAGAAGAGGGAGGGACCCCTCCGCGCCAGTGATGCTGTAACCGGGTGGACCACCACAGGGTGAATAAATTGCTACATTCAAGGTATCGGCGTGGGACATTACAGTACCTTGTGGACTGGGAGGGGTACGGACCCGAAAAGAGTTCTTGGATCCCGGCCTCCCAAGTGTTGGACCCCTCCCTGATTGTCACGTTCCACAGGAGGCACCCCGGTTTAGCCAAGGCCGCCGGGAAGACCCCTGGCACGCCAGGAGGAATCCCTTGGGGGGGGGTTCTGTCACGGTGAGACGGGCAGGGAGGCCACCAGAGGGCACCCACCCACGCCAGATCCACAAGACACACCCCTCATTCCGTCTCTGCACACACCCCCTCATTCCCTCTCACTCCCACGCTCCCAGTCCCCTGAATCCTAGCACCTGTCCTCCTAAATTCCCTCACTATTTAAGCCTGCAGGTCTGTCCGTCCAGTGCTGCGCATTAAAGCCACCCTTGCCCTCCGCTGTTTCCCTCAACACATCACACTTGCTTACGATGAAGCTTGCTATTTTCGTGTTTCCTGTAACGAAACATTCTTGTTTAAGTACATTTATGTAATTAAGAGACGAAAAAATGTAAATACACACATATGTCATCTTTTGGCTCGTGGACAGAGACAAACCGAGAAAAGAATGCGATCAGCGTAGTTTACGTGAAGCCAGAAAGCCAGGCTGCCTGTGAACAGAAACTGCGAAATAGCGCCCTCTGTGGTCACAAAACTCGACGGTCACAGAATTCGGTGTAACACCGGATAGCGCAAAAATAACGAAACTAAAAGCAGTGCGATAAAAGTAAAACACACCTCCGCAAGGCAACCGGGAAAAGGCAAACTAAAGACGCGGAATAAATCAACGAGAAGACAGAAAACTCGACCGTGGCCACAACACGGGAGAATAAAGGAGAATGAGAACTCAAAAGATGCAGAAAACTCAACGCGTAATAAGGGAGGATTAAATACAAGACAAAAACGAAACTAAATACGCCAGGGGAAGTAACTGGCAGCAGGCATACGTCGCAAAAAAACTCAAAACCCTTCCCAAACCTAAACCACACCAAGACAGATAAGTAACAGGTAAGGAAAACTTGAGAGAAGCCAGGAAGCGGCGCAGGAGTGGAGAACTCGAACAGAAAGGGAAAGAGAGAGCGAGAGAGAGACTGGTGATGAAACACCAAACGAACGCAACTTGAGACTGTAGGAAAATGGCTGCCAGACGCACAACATAGGGGCTTAACTACTCAGCAGTGAGACACTACAGCTACCTTCCTTAAGTAAGGAGGAAGACAGCTATTGACTGTCACTGCTGATTGTGGGAGCTCCATCTAGAACTGGCTCACGAGCTCCCCCCAGTGACAGCAGGAGGAACCACCCTGGACCCAGCCCTGACACATAGAGAATCTATGCGGTATTGTCAAGAGGAAGATGAGAGACAATGCTGAAGGCTGAAGCTGAAGGCTGCTATCAAAGCAACCTGGGCTTCCATAACAACTCAGAAGTGCCACAGGCTGATCGCCTCCATGCCACGCCACATTGATGCAGTAATTCATGCAAAAGGAGCCCTGACCAATTGTTGAGTGCATTTACTGTACATACTTTTCAGTAGGCCAACCTTTCTGAATTAAAATTATTTTTTTTCAGCTGGTTTTATATAATCTAATTTTCTGAGATAATGATTTTGGGTTCAAAAATCATCAACATTAACAGAAATAAATACTTGAAATAGATCAGTTTGTCATGAATCTATACAGTATAATATATGCATTTCACTTTTTGTATTGAATTACTGAAATAAATGATCTTTTTATGATATTCTAATTTACTGAGATGCACGTGTATGTTTATATATATACAGTGCCTTGCAAAAGTATTTGCACCCCTTGAACGTTTCAACTTTTAGCCACATTTCAGGCTTCAAACAAAGATATAAGTTGAATGAAATTTATTGGATATTTTAAACTTTAAGGAACAACAGGGACGACAGGGACAACAGTGATGGAGAGGGGATGACTGTGACACACACATCCATGTTCCTGGTAAACTTTCACACTGTGATGCATAATTCCACTTATTCCACTTCCACAGCTCCATAACATCACAGTGTGTGTATGTCCTGGTGTCCAGATGCTGGAAGACATGGGGAGGACACGCAGTTCTCTACTGCAGTCATGTTCACACAATCACACTAACACATACAACCTTGGAGACTCATATATACAATCATGTATGTGTGTGTATGTGTGTGTGTTTGGCCCTCCTCTTCTCTGAATATGAGACTCAGATTACGTCAGCTCTATAGTGGTCAGATACTGTAATACAGAGAATAAGACAGAATCATCAGACATGAACACACACTCATCACAGTCAGACATCACAGTCTATACAAAAAACTCAGTGTAAACACTCACTCTAGTTTCTCCAGTGTATAGTGTGGATCATACAGTAGAAGAGTGAGCTGCTTCACTTCTGAGACTCCTGGTTCATTGTAGTTCATATTCAGCACATTTGTATTGTTGGAGATGAAGGAGAGAAATGCATATAAAGCAGCCATAAACTCCTGAACACTCAGATGCACAAAGCTGAACTCCTTCCCCAGGTGCAGCACAGACTCCTCTCTTAAGATCTGGGTACACACTGCTGAGTATAATGACACTTCTTTGACATCAACGCCACACTCTCTCAGGCCTTCCTCATAGAAGATCAGGTTGGCCTTTTCCAGCTGTTGGAAAGCAAGTTTTCCCAGTTCCAGAACACTATTTCTAGTCTGGTCAAAATCAATGCCATTTTTGCCATGGTACATTCTGTCCTTGTATTTGATGTGAAAGATGAGGAAGTGTGTGAACATCTCAGTCAGAGTCTTGGGGATCTCTCCATTCTCTGCTTCACCCAACATTGTCAACAGAACAGTGGCTGCAATCCAACAGAAGATTGGAATGTGGCACATGATGTAGAGGCTTCGTGGTGACTTCATGTGTGAGATGATTCTATTGGCCAGGATCTGGTCACTGATTCTATTCCTGAAATACTCCTCTTTCTGAGGGCCACTGAACCCTCGTACCTCTGTTACCAGGTCAAAACTCTCAAGAGGGATCTGATTGGTTGCTGCTGGTCGAGAGGTTATCCAGAGGAGAGCAGAGGGAAGCAGATTCCCCTTGGTGAGGTTTGTCAGCAGCACATCCACTGAGGTCGACTCCGTTATGTCCGATAAGCACTCATTGTTCTGGAAACCTAAAGGAGGTTGACACTCAAAGATGAAAATGACTTTGTAAACATCACAGTCTATTAACTGTAACCGTTGTGTTTCTGGGAAAAAGTGATGAATCAAATCCATCAGATTCTTTTTCTTCTTTATCAAATTCAGCTCCCTAAAAGGAAGTGGAAATATGAAAAGGACGTCCTGATTGGCTCTTCCTTCAGCCCAGTCCAGAATGAACTTCTGCACAGAGACTGTTTTTCCAATTCCAGCCACTCCTTTAGTCAGCACTCTTCTGATGGGGTTTTCTTTAAAAAGGTCATTACATTTCATGGGTGTCTCCTGTGTTGCTGGTCTCCTGGATGCTGTCTCAATCTGTCTCACCTCATGTTCATTATTGACGTCTCCACTCCCTCCCTCTGTGATGTAGAGCTCTGTGTAGATCTCATTCAGAAGGGTTGAGCTGCCATGAGGTGAGATTCCTTCATTAATTCTTTTACATTTCTCCAGTAGTTTGTGTTTGAGCTTTTGTTGATACATAGAGACCAGCTCTAAAAGAACAGAAAGAAAGACATGATGACAATTATTTTATTGGTTATCTCTGATTATCTGTGGCCCTCCTTTAGTCAGTTTGCACTAAACCCAAATTAACTACACCACCATTTAGATAACATAGAAATCAACACATTATAATTACAACAGCTAGAATTCTTATCTTCTGTTTCAGAAACCACCAGTAGTTATACACCTACCCATAAAAACCGGTAAAGGATGCAGTAATATTACATTATGTTTGGCTCCTAATCCATGAACTTGTATTCATGTGACACATGGTACCACCCTTGGATATGAACATTTTGTTTAATGTATTTCAATATTTTCTTTTGGTGATGAGCAGAACAGCAGTAATTTTCTTCACTTAAATTTCAGCTGCTAGTAAAAATGTATTAATTTGACATCAATATCTGTAATGTGCTAGCAACCACAGTTTAACTGGTTCTCACAAATTATTCTTCTAAGAGCATTTAAATGCTGAAGGCTCTTCTAAGTTTTTATTGATATATGATTAATCAGCATGTGCTAATGGCTATAAGCACTTAAACAAGTATGTTTTAATATGAAGATGAAGTAAGAACAGTGTGTTGTTTGTCTATTTTTCCTCAGTCACATTATCCAAACCAGTCAGACTGATTTAAGTATTTCTCTGCTATTCAAAGATGTCTGAAACAAACTTGTTTGTAACATGCAACAGCTCAGCCCAGACTAAGCCATCTGTGGCCACCGGAGGGAGGAACAGATAAGCCACACCTGTCATCCAGCCTACTGAAGAGCAGCTCACAGTCCCCCTGGTGGTCAGTTAAAGAAACCTTAAGGGTCTCCTCTATTCCTCCTCTCTAGAGTCTTGGTTCTATCTTCACACTTGAGTTCTCATCACTCTTCCTTGGTTGGAAGAGACATTTTTAGCAGTTTTAATCATGTCAGACCTTTCCCCTGACATCTTTAGTTGTTGATGTTCTCTGTGCTGGTAGCACACTGGCTTGGTCACCCTGAGGGTGATGGTTCGATCCCCTCGTTTGCAGTTTTGGGGTTGAGGTTATGGGCGGCTCCTGTAATCATTGCCCAGGACCAGCAGGGAACAAACATTTACAGTTCCGGAACCTTTTTTTGGGGGGGAAATGCAGTTAATGGTTCCAAATTAGATTCACAAACCGGAACAGTTCTGGTTCCTCATTGGTGGAAAAGGGCCGATCTAGTGCTTAGTGCTTGATCTTGCGTTGCTATGACACCTCATGTTCCTTTGTGAGCACGCCCCCATCTGACTGAGTGCTTCAGTCATATACAGTGGTATGCGAAAGTTTGGGCACCCTTGTTAATTTTCCTGATTTACCTTTATAAATCATTGAATGTTTGGATAAAAAAATTCAGTTAAATATATCATATAGGGAACAAACAGTGATATTTAAGAAGTGAAATGAAGTTTATATGATTTACAGAAAGTGTGCAATAATTGTCTAAAACAAAAATAGGCAGGTGCATAAGTCTGGGCACTGTTGTCATTTTATTGATTTCAAAACCTTTAGAACTAATTATTGGAACTCAAATTTGGTTTGGTAAGTTCAGTGACACTTGACCTCCATACACAGGTCACTACAATTATGAGAAAGTGTAGTTAAGGGTGACAATTGTAAGTTTTTATCCTCTTCTCTGAAGAGTCGCAGCATGGGAGTCTCAAAACAACTTTCAAATGATCTGAAAACAAAGATTGTTCACCGTCATGGTTTAGGGGAAGGATACAGAAAGCTATCTCAGAGATTTCAGCTTTCAGTCTCCACTGTAAGAAACATTGTGAGAAAATGGAAGAAGAGAGGCACAGCTCAAGTCAAGGCTCCAAATGGAAGACCAAGCAAAATCTTGAATAAACAGAAACGAAGGATGTTGTCAGAGTCAACCCACAGACCAGCACCTACAACATCATCTTGCTACTGATGGAGTCACTGTGCATCGTTCAACTATTCGGCGCACTTTACACAAGGAGATGCTGTATGGGAGAGTGATGCAGAGGAAGTTTTTCTCCCGTCACATCACAAACAGAGCCGCTTGAGGTATGCTAAAGCACATTTGGACAAGCCAGCTTCCTTTTGGAGTAAGGTGCTGTGGACTGATGAAACTAAAATAGAGTTATTTGGCCATAACAAGGGCCATTATGCATGGAGGAAAAAGTACACAGCACTCCAAGAAAAACACCTGCTACCTACAGTAAAATTTGGTGGTGGTTCCATCATGCTGTGGGGCTGTGTGGCCAGTACAGGGACTGGGAATCTTGTTAAAGTTGAGGGACACACAAAATCTACTAAGGCATTCATGCAGAGGAACAAGTACAACGTTCTGGAATGGCCATCTCAGGCCCCAGACCTGAATATTATTGAAAATCTGTCACTTAAAGAGAGCTGTCCATGCTCGGAAACCATCAAACCTGAATGAACTAGAGATGTTTTGTAAAGAAGGATGGTCTAAAATTCCTTCAGCCACCATCCAGACTCTCATTAAAAGTTATAGGAAACATTTAGAGGCTGTTATTTATGCGAAAGGAGGATCTACTAAATATTGAGTTAAGGTTTTTTTTTGGGTACCCAAACTTATGCACCTGCCTATTTTTGTTTAGACAATTATTGCACACTTTCTGTAAATCATATAAACTTCATTTCACTTCTCAAATATCAATGTGTTTGTCCCCTATATGATATATTTAACTGAATTTTTTTATCCAAACATTCAATGATTTATAAAGATAAATCAGGAAAATTAACAAGGGTGCCCAAACTTTCACATCCCACATAGTGCGTGTACATAATATAGCACTTGCACATATGACAATGGACCCCTGTTTGACTCTGTGCTGGGTGACTGACAGTGTTCAGATATGCTGCGTGCCTGTAACTATCCGTTGTGACTGCGTCTTCAGTAAATCAGTGATGTTTTATTCAGATGTGACCTTCAGTACATAATTAGTGATGTGTATATTCAAATGTGATCTTCAGTACATAATCTGTAATGTGTATAAACAGACCTTCACTGAATGCAGGTGTCCCTGAAGATCCTCCAGTCTGAACTGGACTGGTTCTGGAACTGGGCTTTTCCTGAACTGGAGGAGAAACAGTGGAAAAATCCCATCTTTATTAACATAACTTTATCAGGTACAGCAGGAATAAACAACCCCAGACTTATAAAGGAGTATTTGCAACTATGAAGACTGCTGTATTAATGTACTGTGTTGATTTGTTTTTATATGCTATCCAATATATATACAATATGTTTATATAAGGCTTTAGGCAGGTGTGGGGAAAATGCAAAGTAGGAATGCTTTAGAAAATAGATATGTTAATAGATGTGTTTATATATGTATTTATTGATGTTAATAGATTTGCATAGATGTGTTTATAGATATGTTAAGTCTATTAACAAAATGAATGAAAAGAATAAACTCTAAATTGATATTTGGTGTGACCACCTTATGCCTTCAATACTTCCAGGTATACTTGCACAAAGTCATACATTTTGTAGAATTATAGTCAGGAGTATGCTTAATCAACTATACCAAATAGGTGATCTTAGAAAGGCAGATTTACAACTGTGAGAATTGTATTCATGAACCTTGTATGTATATACCCAGTAATTCATTCATTCATTTTTCATTCATTATCCGTACCGCTTATTCCCGCTAGTCGGGGTCACGGGGGGGCTGGAGCCAATCCCAGCATCTCCGGGCGAAGGCAGGGTACACCATGGGCAGTTCGCCAGTCCACCACATGGCCAACACGCACACACACACTCACACCTACGGGCAATCTAGAGTGACCAATCAACCTATGATGCATGTCTTTGGACTGTGGGAGGAAACCGAGTACCCCGGAGAAAAACCCACGCAGGCACAGGGAGAACATGCAAACTCCACACAGAGCAGCCCAGACCGAGAATCGAACCCAGACCGCCTTGCTGTGAGGCGACAGTGCTAACCACCACACCACCATGCCGCCCATCTCGACATTCAGATTTATCTATTATCTCCATATGTAAAGTTCATTGTCAATTGTCACTGGTCCATTAAACTGACTCCCATGGATCTGTGGAGCACAGACGTTCCCTCCTGTCTGAGCTGTGATGTTGGTTTGAGCTGTGATGTTGGTCTGATCTGGAGTGGAAGCCTCCATCTTCTAATCAGACGTTACTTCACCAACACCACTAAACATCAGCGTATGAGGATGGTATTATAAAAAAAAGAAAGTTAAGAGTGTTTCACACAGTGGCGGATCTAGGATTTTTCTGAATAAGGGGCCATCAAGGCCACAATATTCATAGAGGGGCCAACTATTTGTCCAACATCCCTGCACACAATCCCTGGTTTTGGTAAGGTGTGGACATTTCACCAGTCACACCATGTTCAAACTAAAAGCTTACACAGTAAAATCACCTTACCAATTTTACATGCATTTTTACTGTACATGGACAAAATACTCTCAAACACACAACATGTGAGTCAAATCCAGCATTTTTCTGAGTTTTCTGTTGTGATTATGGACAATAAAACTTTAAGTTCGCACCCTCTGCGTCCCTCTCCCCACCCTCTGGAGGAGGGAAGACAACTCCACTAGAGGTGCTGGCCGCGCAAGGTAGGTTGCTGGGCCAACAACAGCAAGAACTAATAGAACTTAAATCCATATTGCAAAGCGTTACCAGTTGTCTCCAGACTCTGTCCACACAGGCAACCATGGATCAAGCAGCTCCACCCATCAGAGTGGAGGGTGTAAAACAGCCGATCGCCCTTCCCCGAGGCCTATGAGGCAGACCAGAGAGATGCGAGGGGCTTCCTCGCAGTGTGAACTATATTTCGCTTACCAGGCACAGTTGACAGACCGAGCAAAAGTTTTGTTTGTGATTGCCCGATTAACTGGTAAGGCCTTGGCATGGGGAGCAGCGCTACTGACTGGTGATTCCAGCTCCTCCAGGATTATGCCGCCTTTACAGGCGAGTTTAAGGAGGTTTTCCACCACCCGCGGCAGGGGCGGGCGTGTGGACAGAGTCTACTGACGATGGGACACGGTCAGCTGCGGAGTACGCGTCAGACTTCCGCACGCTCGCGGCGGGTATCGGCTGGAATGACGCTGCGCTGGTGGACGTCTTCCTGGCAGGATTAAAGCCGGACTTACGTGCGGAGTTGGCATGCCGGCAGGAGTCGAGGACCTTTAATCAGATCGTGAGGCTGGCTATTACTTTTGACTGGTTACTACAGGAGAGCCGCGGCCGATCCAAGTTGCCCCCTCCAGGACCGATTCCAGTTCCTGGCGAGACCCTACAAGCCGAGCCCATGCAGATCGGCGGGGCGGACGCACCTAAGGCGCCCGCTTTTCCACGCCGTGGACGAGCCAGAGTGAGTAGCTCCATGTTAAACGCGCTCATGACCCTGCAGGCTACCTTACACTATGCCAACCAGTCTGCGGGGGAACGTGATGGACCCAGGACTGGCGGAGAAGTTGGGAGTGCCGCTGAAGGCCTTGAAGGAGCCCAGGCGTGTGCAGGCACTGGACGGCAGACCTGTGGGCGGCGGTCTCATAAGCCACTACACCGCACCCATCACCATCACTATTCAGGGTCACACCGAGCACCTAGTTTTTTTTGTTCTTCCCAACCTCAGTCACGTAGTCACCTTAGGTCTTCCCTGGTTACGTAAGAACAACGTTTTCCCAGAATAGTTCAACTACAGCCGAACACTATAGAGAGCCCTAACGTGGCTAGCCACCAGACAGTCCCCCCTCAGTACACGGACCTTGCCGACGTATTCAGCACCGTTAAAGCCACAAAGTTGCCACCGCATCACGCCTGTGACTGCGCTATAGAGCTAAAGGGGGGCGCCACACCTCCACGGGGAAGGAGCTACCCTCTGTCCCAAGAGGAAGAGAAGGTGATGCGGCAGTATGTGACGGAGGCTAAGCCCAAGGTTATATCGCTCCCTCTACCTCGCCGGCCTCAGTGAGCGTCTTTTTCCTTAAGAAGAAAGACGGAGGCTTGAGGCCATGCGTAGATTATTGAGGGCTCAATTCACTCTTCACACCTTTGGCACTAGAGCAGTTGAGGTCGGCGAAATGTTTTACCAAGTTAGATCTACGCGAAATTTATAATCTCAACCGCCAGGCGCTTCTGGGGATGAGTGGAAGACGGAAGGTTAGAAGTACCGCGGACAGGGCACTGTGAGTACCGAGTGCTGCCCTACGGGCTGGCCTCGGCACCGTCAGTCTTCCAGTCGTTTATCAACGAAAAATATCAATGTGTTTGTCCCCTATATGATATATTTAACTGAATTTTTTTATCCAAACATTCAATGACTTATAAAGATAAATCAGGAAAATTAACAAGGGTGCCCAAACTTTCACATCCCACATAGTGCGTGTACATAATATAGCACTTGCACATATGACAATGGACCCTGTTTGACTCTGTGCTGGGTGACTGACAGTGTTCAGATATGCTGCGTGCCTGTAACTATCCGTCAGACTGCGTCTTCAGTAAATCAGTGATGTTTTATTCAGATGTGACCTTCAGTACATAATTAGTGATGTGTATATTCAAATGTGATCTTCAGTACATAATCTGTAATGTGTATAAACAGACCTTCACTGAATGCAGGTGTCCCTGAAGATCCTCCAGTCTGAACTGGACTGGTTCTGGAACTGGGCTTTTCCTGAACTGGAGGAGAAACAGTGGAAAAATCCCATCTTTATTAACATAACTTTATCAGGTACAGCAGGAATAAACAACCCCAGACTTATAAAGGAGTATTTGCAACTATGAAGACTGCTGTATTAATGTACTGTGTTGATTTGTTTTATATGCTATCCAATATATATACAATATGTTTATATAAGGCTTTAGGCAGGTGTGGGGAAATGCAAAGTAGGAATGCTTTAGAAAATAGATATGTTAATAGATGTGTTTATATATGTATTTATTGATGTTAATAGATTTGCATAGATGTGTTTATAGATATGTTAAGTCTATTAACAAAATGAATGAAAAGAATAAACTCTAAATTGATATTTGGTGTGACCACCTTATGCCTTCAATACTTCCAGGTATACTTGCACAAAGTCATACATTTTGTAGAATTATAGTCAGAGTATGCTTAATCAACTATACCAAATAGGTGATCTTAGAAAGGCAGATTTACAACTGTGAGAATTGTATTCATGAACCTTGTATGTATATACCCAGTAATTATAAATAAATATTAACTGTGGTCTCTGATCATCTCGACATTCAGATTTATCTATTATCTCCATATGTAAAGTTCATTGTCAATTGTCACTGGTCCATTAAACTGACTCCCATGGATCTGTGGAGCACAGACGTTCCCTCCTGTCTGAGCTGTGATGTTGGTTTGAGCTGTGATGTTGGTCTGATCTGGAGTGGAAGCCTCCATCTTCTAATCAGACGTTACTTCACCAACACCACTAAACATCAGCGTATGAGGATGGTATTATAAAAAAAAGAAAGTTAAGAGTGTTTCACACAGTGGCGGATCTAGGATTTTTCTGAATAAGGGGCCATCAAGGGGCCACAATATTCATAGAGGGGCCAACTATTTGTCCAACATCCCTGCACACAATCCCTGGTTTTGGTAAGGTGTGGACATTTCACCAGTCACACCATGTTCAAACTAAAAGCTTACACAGTAAAATCACCTTACCAATTTTACATGCATTTTTACTGTACATGGACAAAATACTCTCAAACACACAACATGTGAGTCAAATCCAGCATTTTTCTGAGTTTTCTGTTGTGATTATGGACAATAAAACTTTAAGTTCGCACCCTCTGCGTCCCTCTCCCCACCCTCTGGAGGAGGGAAGACAACTCCACTAGAGGTGCTGGCCGCGCAAGGTAGGTTGCTGGGCCAACAACAGCAAGAACTAATAGAACTTAAATCCATATTGCAAAGCGTTACCAGTTGTCTCCAGACTCTGTCCACACAGGCAACCATGGATCAAGCAGCTCCACCCATCAGAGTGGAGGGTGTAAAACAGCCGATCGCCCTTCCCCCCGAGGCCTATGAGGCAGACCCAGAGAGATGCGAGGGCTTCCTCGTGCAGTGTGAACTATATTTCGCTTACCAGGCACAGTTGACAGACCGAGCAAAAGTTTTGTTTGTGATTGCCCGATTAACTGGTAAGGCCTTGGCATGGGGAGCAGCGCTACTGACTGGTGATTCCAGCTCCTCCAGGATTATGCCGCCTTTACAGGCGAGTTTAAGGAGAGGTTTTCCACCACCCGCGGCAGGGGCGGGCAGTGGACAGAGTCTACTGACGATGGGACACGGTCAGCCGCGGAGTACGCGCCAGACTTCCGCGACGCCAGCGGTATCGGTTGGAATGACGCTCTGCGCTGGTGGACGTCTTCCTGGCAGGATTAAAGCCGGACTTACGTGCGGAGTTGGCATGCCGGCAGGAGTCGAGGACCTTTAATCAGATCGTGAGGCTGGCTATTACTTTTGACTGGTTACTACAGGAGAGCGGCGGCCGATCCAAGTTGCCCCCTCCAGGACCGATCTCCCAGTTCCTGGCGCAGACCCTACAAGCCGAGCCCATGCAGATCGGGCGGGCGGACGCACCTAAGGCGCCCGCGAGCACCTAGTTTTTTTTGTTCTTCCCAACCTCAGTCACGTAGTCACCTTAGGTCTTCCCTGGTTACGTAAGAACAACCGCATGATTAATTGGAAGAACGGAACACGTCACATGCTGGCTCAAGCCCGCTAGGTTCGGTCGTTTTCCCAGAATAGTTCAACTACAGCCGAACACTATAGAGAGCCCTAACGTGGCTAGCCACCAGACAGTCCCCCCTCAGTACACGGACCTTGCCGACGTATTCAGCAACCGTTAAAGCCACAAAGTTGCCACCGCATCACGCCTGTGACTGCGCTATAGAGCTAAAGAGGGGCGCCACACCTCCACGGGGAAGGAGCTACCCTCTGTCCCAAGAGGAAGAGAAGGTGATGCGGCAGTATGTGACGGAGGCTCTCGCCCAAGGTTATATCGCTCCCTCTACCTCGCCGGCCTCAGTGAGCGTCTTTTTCCTTAAGAAGAAAGACGGAGGCTTGAGGCCATGCGTAGATTATTGAGGGCTCAATTCACTCTTCACACCTTTGGCACTAGAGCAGTTGAGGTCGGCGAAATGTTTTACCAAGTTAGATCTACGCAGCGCCTATAATCTCAACCGCGTGCGCTCTGGGGATGAGTGGAAGACGGCGTTTAGTACCGTGACAGGGCACTGTGAGTACCGAAAAGTTGCCCCACGGGCTGGCCTCGCACCGCCAGTCTTCCAGTCGCTCATCAACGAGGTTCTGGGGAATATTTGAATAGATGTGTCGCCGCGCATACATCGATGACATCCTCGTCTATTCATGTACCTGGGACCAACACGTGCGTGATGTCAGAGCGGTCCTCTGCACTCTCTTGCGCAATAAGTTATATTGCAAGCTAGAGAAGTGCGAGTTCCATCTCCGAAAGGTAAACTTTCTCGGCTACACCATCCAGCCGGGCTCTGTGCACATGCAAGCTAGCAAGGTGGAGGCAGTAAAAAGATGGACCCGTCCTCACGTACGGCGCGAGCTACAGATTTCTGGGCTTCACAAACTTTTATAGGCGATTCATTAAAGCGTTTAGGCAGACGGCGAGGCCCCTCACAGATCTGTTGCGCGGAGGAGCAAAAAGAATGCAGTGGACTGATGAAGCGGAGAAGGCATTTACGGAACTTAAACAGGCATTCGTGGATGCTCCGGTACTGCATCAGCCCGACCCCTCGAGACCCTTCATTGTGGTTGATGCGTCGGATGTAGGCGTGGGGGCAGTACTGTCACAGCGCTTCAGAAAAGGCAGCACGCTTAAACCCGCCTTTTTTTCAACGAAATTGAGCCCGGCTGAGTACAACTATGGAGTGGGAGACCGGGAGCTGCTGGCGATGTGGCTGGCCTTCGAGGAGTGGCGTCATTGGCTCGAGGGGGCGAGGCACCCATTCATGGTGGTTACGGATGATAAGAACCTTGAGTATCTCAAGTCCACTAAAAGACTTGGTGGTCCCTGTTTTTCTCTCGCTTCCAATTCCAGGTGACCTACCGGCTGGGAGAGAAAAACCTGGTCGCGGACGCTCTCTCTCGCTCCTTCCCGGGAAGCGGAAGCTCGACCAGCGAGGAGCCGGTGCTGCCTGTGGCATGTTTTATGGGTGCAGTTGCTTGTGAGATCGATCGAGCGATAGATGCAGCTGGCTGTCCCTCACACCGAAAGTACGTTCCTCCTGCACAACGCACGGCCCTTATCAGTTGGGCACACACGTCGCTGGATACGGGCCACCCGGGGTCCACCAGGACGTCCCAGCTATTGGGCGCGCGTTACTGGTGGCCGGCGATGCACCGGGACGTGATCCTGCACGTGAACTCATGTCCTGATTGTGCAAGGAGTAAGGTGCCGCGCACACCTCCGGCGGGTAAGTTAATGCCCCTGCCCATTCCTCAACAGCCATGGACGCACATCGCTATAGACTTTGTGACGGACTTACCTACCTCGGAGGACAATACTGCCATTATGGTAGTAGTCGACCAGTTTTCAAAAATGTTAAGGTTTATTCCACTGCCTGGTCTGCCCACAGCCTTGGAAACGGCGGATCTCTTGTTTCGTCACATTTTCAGGCAGTTCGGCCTGCCCGAGGACATCGTATCGGACCGGGATCCGCAATTCACTTCCCGCGTGTGGAGAGAATTTATGGCGAAGTTAAACATAACGGTGAGTCTAACATCTGGTTATCACCCCCAGGCAAATGGACAGGTGGAGAGAGTGAACCAGGAGCTGAGTCGATTTCTACGGGCATACTGTAGCGAACACCAGGATGCGTGGTGCTCCCTTTTAGACTGGGCTGAATATGCGAGAGTGTGGCCCCCACCCCTGTTGGAATACCCCAAAGTCTACTGGTTTTCAAAAACTGCTGGTCTGTTCCTTCCGATTGTCAAAAGCACCGTTGGCAGGATGCATCTGACAGTTGACTTATCAGCATCCTGTGTCAACAGACCCTTTTTTCTGTTTCCCAACTTCCATCTACGCCCTTAAAACATGCTTGTCAGCATTTACCATCTATATGACACTCTTAACACTAAGCAGTTTGATTAATAATGTAATAGTAAATTATAATGCATGATGCCAAGCAGTTGATTACTAATGAAATGCTAGCAAAATATAAAGTATTAAAATATGATTCCCAACACTTCCTTTATCTATCCTCCAGTTAAAATTATGAACACAAGGAACGCCTTCCTTGTGTTTATTTATTTGTGCACATCCGTGCCATCAACATGCCGTGAGAACTATAAATAAAAAAGACAAATTATAAATAAGTAGGATTTTAAGAGGAAGGCGGGTCTCAGGATAGCAGAGGTGCCGGATTATCGAGTCGGAGACAAAGTGTGGGTCTCCGCGGCGGACGGACGAGTCGGACCCAGGGGCAAGCTGCACGATAAGTACACGGGTCCGTATGTCATCACCCGCCGTCTTAATCTCGTGTCTTATCGTGTGAGCCTGCCGAGTGACCGGGGCGTCTCTCAGGCCTTTAACACTTCGGCGCTGAAGCCGTACCGCGAGGGACCGCTCAGTGAGGTGGGAGCTTCGCTGCCGCCGTCGCTGCTACACTTACCGGAGGGTCCGGTCTATGAGGTGAGGACATTGCTTGACTCCAGGCGCAGAGGGAGAGCACTGCAATACCTGGTAGATTGGGCGGGCTATGACCCGGAGGAGAGATCGTGGGTGCCAGCCTCCAACATACTAGACCACGCCTTGATCGCCTCCTTTCACCAGGAGCATCCGGACCGGCCGGTTCCTTGCGACGCCCGGGATGTCCTAGGGTAAGTCGGCTGGAGAGGTCCTTGGGGGGGCTCTGTCACGGTGGTAAGAGGTGGAGGCCGCCAGAGGGCGTGTGTTCGTAGACATGGAAACACCCAGACACAAGTCACACGCACACCCCCCTCATCACACGCCACTCCCCTCTCTCCAACACCTGAACCTCCTCACATGTATAGCACTTAAGCCCACAGGTCATGCTGTCTAGTGCTGCACATTGCTGCGACAAGGAGAGACACTCTGTGGCTACCGTCTACGTCATTTCCCAGCGCCGTCATTCGCAAGTCCTGCTTGAGGCTGATCTGTGACTATCGTGCGCTTCTTCCTTTTGCCGTTTCGGCCTGAGTTTTCTGTTGTGATTATGGACAATAAAACTTTAAGTTCGCACCCTCTGCCTCCGGCTGCCTCCGTTCAAACGTTACAGTCTCACAAATTCAGAGCTTCCTTCTTTCCAGAGTTCCGGAATCCTGGCATCCTTTCTGATGCTCGTCTTTCCGTAACATGCGAGGCAAGGCAGGATGCAGAGACGAATAATCCTCATACACGTAGTTTATTCAGGAAACAGCGGCCACAAAAGTAGCCGCATCGCAAACAGGCAACACACAACGTAGTACTCATGAAATGGACTAACAAAGACGAACAGAGACAAGACTATCACACACAATATACACACAACACATAACAAGCAACACGTTAGACTAACGAGACGGGTGAACACACACAAAAATGCACGCAAAATGACACAGTTGTTAGTGACATTTAAATAGTTTTGCTAAAATAAAGTCACAGAAAATATGCAATACGTGTCCGACAATGGGGGTGGCCAACAATAGGAACAGGAGGTAATATGTAAAATAATTTTTTTCCATCCCCTGTCCCTAAGCTTTTGCTGCCTTTGACTTGAGACTTGATGGCTACATCGCCTGCATTTCAAGATTGTGATTCTCTTTTCTGTCAGCGGGTGTCGCAACGTTTCGCTTGTTAATAAATATTTTGTATAAATGAATAAGGAACAATCATTTTTTGAAATATAATTAATCACGAAGTCCGAACTGAGCGTATGTAATGAAAATAAAACGCAACTGCTCTCAAATGTGTTTCACTTTCCATAGTCTTATAAATATATTAAAGATTTAAGCATGTACAAATTGCATACAACTGGACTGAATTGAAATAGAAACCATTTTACCAAGTATATTTTAACATATTTTACTTCATTCACAATATCATGGGAAACATGGGAAACAATAAACTGTTACATTTTTGATCCCATACTCATTTGGTTCATCCATCACGCGTCATGAATACTCCCATCATGAATGAGGAACGAACTTCAGCTGCCGAATAAGAAGCTGCGAATAAGTGACTAACTTCAGCGTTGTGGTAAAACATGTACACAAGTGTAAGTGTTTCATGTTAATTGGACACTGCAGTAGTGTGTAAAAGAGAATAAAGGGACTAATAGCATTCATGGAAACATGTTTTGTTCCCATTCGGTTAATTTTCTTATATGAGCCGAAACGATTTAGCAGGCAACACCCTGTGTCATGTTCGATTATAAAATAAATTCAGTTAATTTCGAATATAAACCTGCTTAACCGTGTAGTTTCTTCGTATAATTTTTAAGTGACAGATACTCACCGTGGTTTTCTCCAAAATTGAATGAATTCCACCCTTCACAACATGGAGCTGCAGGGTCCGCTTTTTACTTTTACCATTCTGGTGAATTCTGACACACTCCCTCCCTGCCGCTTCTCCTAACACTGAGCATGCGCCAGTGTGCCTGCGTGGGTTTTCTAAATTGCCTGTGAGTGTGAGTGTGTGTGTTGGCCATGAGGTGGACTGGCGATCTGCCCATGGTGTACCCTGCCTTCACCCGATGATGCTGGGATTGGCTTCAGCCCCCCTGTGACCCCGACTAGTGGGATTAAGCGGTAAAGATAATTGATGGATGGATGGATGGAATAATTAAATACGCTCCTTTACTGACCCACTCAGACTTAGTAATGCTCTAAAAAGAGAAGAATAACTCAAATGCACTAAGTAAAATAGTGTCAAAGGCACAAACATAAAAATGCAAGCAAAACACAACATCCAACCATATTCAAATCCCATTAGCAAAATACCAGACAGTACAAGCTGTGTGTGTGTGAGTGATAGTACAAGGTGAGTGTGTGTGACAGTACAAGCTGAGTGTGTGACAGTACAAGATGAGTGTGTGTGTTACAGTACAAGCTGAGTGTGTGTGTTACAGTACAAGCTGAGTGTGTGTGTTACAGTACAAGCTGAGTGTGTGTGTGTGCGTTCTTTTAATGCTGGGGCCCATTTCGTTGGTGCACTTTGCGAATCCCGAAATGTAAAGTGATTCAGTGAGTCCGAAAAATTCTTTGGAGATACTCACAGGTTCACACGTCTCACTTGCGTTTGGCTGAAGCAGCAGTGTGGGCTCATCCAGTCGGTCAACAGCTCACTTCACGTAGCGGACGAGGTAAAACCTGCAGCGCTAGCTGGTTGCTACATAAACAATTTGGTAAATTGACTGACTGAAATAGTGCCGATTAAGAGTGGCAGATCTAGTAAGGGGCCATGAGGGGGCCACAATATTCATAGATTTCACAAGGTCACAATATCAGACATTGAATGCTTCAGCATACCAAGACATTTTGGACAATTCCATGCTCCCAACTTTGTGGGAGCAGTTTGGAGCTGGACCCTTCCTCTTCCAACATGACTGTGTACCAGTGCACAAAGCAAGGTCCATAAAGACATGGATGGCAGAGTCTGGTGTGGATGAACTTGACTGGCCTGCACACAGTCCTGACCTCAACAGAACACCTTTGGGATGAATTAGAGCAGAGACTGAGAGCCAGGCCTTCTTGTCCAATATCAGTATATGACCTCACAAATGCACTTCTGGAAGAATGGTCAAAGATCCCCATAAACACACTCCTAAGCCTTGTAGACATGTAGCGCACAAACTACAAAGTTGTAATAAGTTAACTAGTTTCCAATAATTAAATACCAGTGCTGAACACCAAAGGTAAGTATTTGAGGTTAATTAATAAGAAATATAAAAGAAATACTGTGGGCCAATCAGAAAACCTAGGATCGTCTACGGAGCCAAGGACTACACCACACCAGGGATGACACTGCACCACTGCTTTGGAATTTGGAGGTTAGGGATAACCTCCTTTTAATGAACAGGTAAGCAAAAAAAAATATTTTTTCTTTTAAAAAAATTAAACAAAACAATTACAACATTCAATATGAATAATACCTCTAGGTAGATTATATATATTCACGAGTTGGTGTCAATCACGATCAGCGATAAAATATCTATATATATATCAGATAGTCATACAATATAAAGTTTCCCTTGTTTTCTGTGTGTGTAAGTGTAATTAATGTCCATTTGTTTCACAGGTGGCAGTTGGAATTGAGCATGTGCGAAAAGTCCAGTCTGTGGAAAGGTACGTGTTTCTCCTACTGCTCTGGATGCGTCAAAGTTCAGCAACAACAAAAAGAATAGTTTCACAGATCACCGTTGTCCACAGCACTTGAAGACTGCTTCCAGGGTCGAATAAAAATACTTTAATTAAGCTTTTATAACCTGGGTTACACCCAGCCTTCCCAGCAGAGTTGAAACTCTTCTAGCTGCAAAGGGTGGAACTTCATATTGAAAACTATGGATTTTCATATACAACTTCATATTGAAAACTATGGATTAGGAATGAGATGTCACTTAAGCTCATATGTGAGTCAAGGAAGGTGAGTGAATACTTTTGGCAATATAGTGTTTATATATATATATATGTGTCTTACAAATGTAAAACATCCTGCAATTACACATATACTGTAAAACATAAAAGTTTCAAACAGGGTCAGAGCATTTAATTTGGGCTTTTACATTATGAATGCAACAAGCAACAGAACATAGCATAAAATGCTCATCTAAACACAGATCCCTAACCCTAACCCCCCCCTCCACATAGGTTAGTCATTTCCACATAGTCATTCCACAATCATTTCCTTCTAACGTCGCATCATGAGGTAGTAACACATGAACGTTTGCTTTAGAGAAAAACAATAAATGGGTTTAATTTAGTTCATGTCCATTTAGGTCATGTGCATTTAGTTTGCCAGATGGTTCATTCTCATCACCTCATTACTGAAGCTGTATGTGAGCTTTGCTATAATTAAACAAGAACAACCCTGTACTCTTTTCTGGTGAATAGCAAAGTCAAAGTCATTGTGGGATTCCACAGTCTCTCCGTTAAACACACCACACCAGCATCTGAGGAGGGTGGGGGGGGGGAGCACTGAGCTCCCTTTACACATTCTTCTTATACCTTTCATACTTCCCCCGCCCCCCTTCCTGTGTTCTCCCTACTCACTAACATCCGTGGTCTATCAAAATTGACCATCTGGCCTCAGCCGTCTCTTCTGTTACATTCATACATGTTTGTGCACTTCCATTTCTCTGAAACATTTCTGTGAATGTGGTGAAAAAATAGATAATACTTGAGCCAAAGTGAGAATTATTAATGCACAACTGTACACAATTACAGTCACCCCAACAATAATACATGATCTGTAGAGAGTTAGCGCTTTATCTCTGGATTTGAACTGACGAGTCAGCTGTCCATGGGGAGAGGGAGAGATGCAGTAACGTTAGCCTGTATACCTGGAAATGTATCAACCGGAGCACCTGTGAATGTATCAACCAGAGGACCTGTGTATTTATCACTAATTGTGTCTATATCTCTGTTGATGGATTTTAGAACTCCTTTTAGAACTTTAGAATAAACAGGTTTTGCATTTTTCTGCATGGTGATTCTGAGCATAAATCAAGCATGTGTCTAATTTTTGACACCTTGGCAAAGCAGTATCTCTCATTAATGTATAACTGGTAGGCAAGAACTCGCCCCTCAGATAATATATATAATATATAGTTCCATATATAAGGATATACAGTAATAGGGCAGCAGATTCAGGACAAGTGTGTGGAGTGTCCTGGAGTCCAGATGCTGGAAGATATGGGGAGGACACACAGTCCTCTACTGCAGTCATGATCACACAATCACATTAACACATGTAACCATGGAGACTCATATACACATTGTGTGTGTGTTTAGTCATTCTCATCTCTGTATATGAGACTCAGACTACATGTTCTCTTGATACTGTAAGAGAGAGAATAGGACAGAATCAGACATGAACACACTCATCACAGTCAGACATCTATACACAAACTCATTAAGTGTAAACACTCTCTAGTTTCTCCAGTGTACAGTGTAGATTAGAGAGCAGAGAGCTGCTTCACTCCTGAGTCTCCTGGTTTATTGTAGTTCAGATGTGATCTCTCTCAGGTGCAGCAGAGCAGCAGAGCCTTCCTCTCTAATACTGCAGGTAGACATACTGTAGAGAAAACTCCTCATACTTACAGATCAACACATATGTGAACACGAATATCTCTCCCTCAGACACACACACGTAATAATAGTACAAATAATAGAAATCTATGAAAAATAATTTTGAAGAAATTAAGTATAACAAGAAATTAAGTGTAACAACAATATCCCTTGGTGAGTGTATCTGTAGATTCTGTGTGGCAGGGAGAATCAGTCTATCTGGATGATGGATTCTCCCATTTGGATTATCTTAACATGGGAATACAGGGCCTCTCTGACACTTTTAGAGTGTGATGAAAGGCCGTGATGAAAGCTTCATCTTTTTGTTAATAAAATCAAGGAAATGAAACTTCAGCTTTCTTCTGCTGTGGAAAACAATTTACACACATGTGGGCTGAGAGTTAATGTTGCTGTTCATGTTGTGATTGTTGTGAACCTCGTCACTGAAGAGTATTTGCAACTGAGATCACACCAAAGAGGAGCAGGAACCCCTTTGACCTTTGACCTCATAGGAATGTCTGATGCTCTGATCTTTGCTAACAGACATTGGTGTAGGAAACACGGAGTATGTAGGGGACGTGCACCTCCAAAACAGAACACAGCTGCAATTGTCGCCCCAAAACAGAACACAGCTGCAATTGTCGCCCAAAACAGAACATAGCTGCAATTGTCGCCCCAAAATAGAACACAGCTGCAATTGTCGCCCCAAAACAGAACACAGCTGCAATTGTCGCCCCAAAATAGAACACAGTTGCATTTGACCTCCCCAAATTTATACCATGGGCGGGTGGAGAAAAAATGCAACATGTTTCAGCAGCAAATCAGAGCTCTGTGTCTTTAATCTTTTGTTAAGGTACCTGTTCAGCAATATACTCTAATCACCATCTCCTGTCTCATTATTGAAATAGTTATGTGAACTGTTTATTCTATATTGATGCATATATATTATTGAGCATATTTCCCCTGTTTTACCATGTTATTCACTCATGAGACTAATATTACACCCCTTTTATTCTTATTAGTGTAATGTACATGTATTAATCTGGTTATTGTTACTACTAAGATTACCTCCTCAGCTCCTGTACAGTGAGTTAAGGAAGCCTGTTAAGTCATAGATGGCTTTGTGAATACTATTGAAATGACTTAACTAATATATCCTGACAAACCAATTCTTCTTTATTCCTAAATGATGTACCTGCAGGGAAAGTATATGCTTTTCTGTGTCTGTTATATGTCATTTAACCTTTTCTATCTTTGCCATGCTTCTGTGTCTTAGTTGATGCATTGATTTTGTTTCCAACTGGAAGGAAATGCATTAACTTTGAATATGCACAGGCATGACAGCTAGTTCCTGCCTTCTCACAACGTAATAAACTTCGTAATCTAGTAAGAAAAGTTAGTTGAGGTGGAAATAGGAATTTGGAGTTGGAAAGAAGCCAAAACATCGCTACAAGAAATGTGCCTTAATTTCCACGAATACGTCAACCGCAAGGGAATCCAACAATTAAATATATAATTTTTTTAATTAAGCCTAACATCTGTTTAGCCCGTTCGTTTAAACTCACGTAATTCGCGTTGCAAAGTTATCTTGCCTCCCGATTTCGTTTGTAGAGTTAGGATTAGTTCTGTCTTCGGAAGAAATGAACTCAAATTCTACAGTAGTGCATAAAGACTTGATTACTCAACCAAGTGCACAGCGGTTCGGGAACGGATCCGCTCATACATCTTCGCTCAACGTCACCGAACAGCTGGCTCACTGAGAGTGCTTGGTATTACTTATGCATGGGTTTATTTTGGACCTCAAAATACCATGTATTCATGCTGCACCAGTGTACAGCCATCCGAGCCTGGAAGACTCTCGCCCTGAGTAAGGCGCCTTCATTCATCATGCTGCTTTGATGGAAGCCTTGTTTGCTGCTGTTATGATTTATACTCACTATAGGACTATAGCTATTCCGACCAAAGTAGCTCAGCTTACCAGATCCTCCTCTCCTGATTACTAATGCACACCTATTCCTTTTTTTCACATACACATATATATTGAGAAGCAAGCAATAGGAGCTTTAAGTATTGCCGAACTTTAGTAAGCATATCGAATGTTTTTGGATTATTGTATTTTGGTATTCTCTGGTGATCTCATTTGGTCTGTATTTCTACTTCTCTTTATTGATTAGCCCTCTGGTATCGTTTGCCCTCGCAGTGTTTTTGAAAGTCTGGATCTGTGACGCCGTGGTTTGTACAGAAGTAAAAACACTGCGAGGGTTTTAACAGAAATGGACGAATCCAAGTGCCAAACCACAAAATAAATGGAGAACTGAAACCTCCGCCAAAACGATGCAGGAAGAAAAGGAAAACTTGAGATGGGCCAGAGAACGGCACAGGAGTGAAAACACTCGAACAGAGACACAGAGAGAGAGCGTGGTGACGAGACACCAAGTAGGCTAAACGCAACACGGTACTGAAAAAGAAGGCTGGCTCCAAGCGCATAGCGTAGAGCTACAAACAACTCAGCAGTGAGACACTGCATCTGTCTTCCTCACCTGTCTTTTTAAGGGAGAAAGACAGGTGCAGGTCATCACCGCTGATGGCGCTGACGAGAGCTGGCTCGTGAGTTCCCCCTGTGGAGGTAGATGGCACAACCCTGGATCCAGCCCTGACAGGATTTCGATTTTACTCTGTTTTTCTACTCTGGTTACAATTAATTAAGCATACTTTATCTGGGATTTGCGCGCTAGTACCCAGTTCAACAGGCTTGGTATAACATACCTCAACTTAGTAAGCATACAGTATTACTCTAAGTCTGCCCAGATGCAGTCTTACTTGGCTTTGTCGGTCCGTGGCCCTCGCAGTAGGCCAGGCAGCCTCTTGAGGAGGACTCCTTCGTCCGCTTTGGTGAGGAATGTTCCACTGGGTCGCATTGCTCCGTCCAGGGGAAGTTCTGGTGGCCAGTCAATCGGCGGTCCCCCGACATTCAGTTGCATGATTTTCAAGGGGGAGGATTTGCAGTCGACTATAAATTGAATTCGCAGAGGTCCGGCCGTCGCACGAATGTTCAAAACAGTTCTTGGTTCCGGATGGTTAGCTGAAGCGGTTGAGTATTGACAAACAAAGAAACAAACTAGTGAACTAATCAGGTAGAGAGACCAGAAAAGGGGGATTCCCTCTTTTAAAGGGGTTCATCTGGTGACGTAGTTCCATGTCCGTTCTCACTTGGGCAGTGTCACTCGGGAGAGCGCCCCACTTTTGTCTGTGGAGGTATGGTACCTACAGAGCCCAGACACCCTGCAGTGAAAACTCATTTCAGCCGCTTGTATTCGCGATCTCATTCTTTCGGTCACTACCCAAAGCTCGTGACCATAGGTAAGAGTCGAAACGTAGTTGACCAGTAAATTGAGAGCTTTGCCTTTTGGCTCAGCTCTCTCTTCACCACAATGGTCCTGTACAGCGAATGCAATACTGCAGCCACAGCACCACTGGGCCTGTAAATCTCTCATTTCGTGTGAATAAGACCCTGAGATACTTAAACTCCTCCACTTAAGGCAAGGACTCACTCCCCGCAGAGAGGGCACTCCACCCTTGTCCGACTGAGTACCATGGTCTCAGTTTTAGAGGTGCTGATTCTCATCCCGGCCGTCTTGCACTCGGCTGCAAACTGATCCAGCGAGAGCTGTAGGTCTCGGCCTGATGATGCCAACAGAACCACATCATCTGCAAAGAGAAGGCGTGGAATCCTGAGGCCACCAAACCGAACCCCCTCCGCCACTTGGCTACGCCGAGAAATTCTGTACATAAAAGTTATGAACAGAATCGGTGACAAAGGGCAGCCTTGGCGGAGTCCAACTCCCACCGGAAACCAGTCTGACTTACTGCCAGCCATGCGAACCAAACTCCTGCTCCGTTTGTACAGGGACTGGATAGCCCGTAGCAACGGGCCCCATACCCTATACTCCCAGAGCACCCCCAGAGGAATCCCCGAGGGACACGGTCGAATGCCTTTTCCAAATCCACAAAGCACATGTGGACTGGTTGAGCAAACTCCCATGCACCCTCTAGGACCCTCGCAAGGGTGAAAAGTTGGTCCAGTGTTCCACGACCAGGACGGAACCCACATTGTTCCTCTTGTAACTGAGATTCGACTATCGAATGGACTCTCTTCTCCAGAACCCCTGCATAGACCTTACCGGGGAGGCTGAGAAGTGTGATCCCCCGATAGTTGGAGCACACTCTCCGGTCCCCTTTCTTAAAAAGGGGAACCACCACCCTGGTTTGCCAATCCAGAGGCACTGCCCCGATGTACACGCGATGTTGCAAAGACATGTCAACCAAGACAGTCCCACAACATCCAGAGCCTTAAGGAACTCAGGACGGATCTCATCCACCCCCGGAGCCTTGGCACCAAGGAGTTTCACAACTACCCTGGTCACCTCAGCCCTAGTGATGGGCAAACCCCCGTCCGAGTCCTCTGGTTCTGCTTCCTCTATGGAAGACGTGATGGTGGGATTGAGAAGATCCTCGAAGTATTCCTTCCACCGCCTAATGACATCCCCAGTCGAGGTCAGCAGATCCCCAGCCCCACTGTATACAGTGTTGGTCGGGAACCGCTTTCCCCTCCTGAGTTGCCTGACGGTTTGCCAGAACCTTCTCGGAGCCGATCGAAAGTCACTTTCCATGGTCTCACCAAACTCTTCCCACACCCGAGTTTTTTGCCTCTGCGACAGTCAAAGCCGCGATCCGCTTGGCCCCCCTGTACCTGTCTGCTGCCTCCAAAGTCCCACGGGCCAACCAGGCCCGATAGGACTCTTTCTTCAGCATGACGGCCTCCCTTATCCGAGGTGTCCACCACCGCGTTCCGGGATTGCCGCCACGACAGGCACCGACAATCTTGCGGCCACAGCTCCGATCTGCAGCATTGACAATGGAGGCACGGAACCAAGCCCACTCAGACTCAATGTTTCCGGCCTCCCTCGGGATGCGGTCAAAGCTTTGTCGGATGTGGGAGTTAAAGACCTTTCTGACAGGTTCCTCTGCCAGACGTTACCAGCAAACCCTCACAGTACTAGTGGGGCTGCCAGGTCTGTCCGGCATCCTCGCCCGCCATCTGATCCAACTCACCACTAGGTGGTGATCGGGTTGACAGCTCAGCTCCTCTCTTTACCCGAGTGTCCAAGACACATGGTCGCAAGTTTGACGATACGATTACAACATCGATCATCGAACTGGGACCTAAGGTGTCCTGGACTGTAAGTATAGAAGTATAATGTAGAATGTTATACAAAGTTGATGATACAGTTATGGCGATGACTTCGTAGTACATAGACGCGACTCTGGTTTTGATATTTTTGTTTTCTCATTTTACCAGTCCGGCTGAGCCTGCTATTACACAATGTTCCATAGAGTTAGAGAGAAAACCATGCGGTGAGAGTTTCGGTCGGTAGTACCGTCTTGGTCACTGATGTGTAAAAGAACTTTTTCTTTTGCGTGTATCAACGTGTACACAGCGAGCGTTTTCGGTAGTACCGCCTTGGGCCTTGTAGGAAGATTTAAGAGCAGCGTACAGGAATTTGTAAAGTAGCCAGGACACTGTTTTCTGTGGTTTCTTTTTTATTTATCTATATCCCAGTAAGAGCTACTGTTTAGTTAGAGCTGCATGCCTTCCTGAAATAAATCAATTTATAAACACCTGAAGTAGTGTCTTCCTTCCCCAGCGACTACAGTAGATTAACCAATAAGACAAATATCCAAACAGAACAACCACATAAAAGTGGGAAAACGAACTAATAAATGTGTCTACTAAGAAAAAACAAAGACTATGCTGACTTAACTAGGACAAGATAACAATAGCTGGGAACACTAAACAATGAGGAGGAATATGTTGATGTACAAGATGCTAACACAGGGACACTAACTAATACAATAACGAAGCCAAGGAACTAGACAGACACACTCCGATATAAAGTTACACATACTAGGACAATAGAAAGACCGGAAACATAGAAATAGCATTCAAGAGAAAGCATAAGATACACGTTAACAGGACACCACACAAGAAATGACACAAGGGAAAACTACGAAGAATTAACTTTGTATGGAAACCAAGAATACTCAAGAAAAACCAAAACAAACAGCAAGGTGAGACTCTCTAAGCAACATCAAATTTGTACTGGAACGCATTAGCAAATGACCCGCCACCCTAGATTGAACACAAGTAGAATATATGCACACACTGAAGAACCAAACTAGGAACGGCTGAAAGTAATGACAGAAGGTGGGGCTACAAGATTACAAAGGCATGTTTATAAGCACAACAAACACACAGGAGAGCAGGAAAGCACAAAAGTAGACTTGATTGACCTGAGGGCGGGGCCAGATGTGTCCAGTTACAGGCCAGATACTGTAAAACAGAATCATCAGACATGAACACACACTCACAGTCAGACATCAGACTCTATACACAAACTCAATCAGTGTGTACATTCACTCTAGTATTGACTGTGTGTGTGTATGTTTGTGTGTTTATAACAAGTAAATCAGTAACTCACTCAGTAATCGTTTTCGTTTACAACCATTTGAATGGAGACCTTCGCCAATGACAGATCTTCTGCTTTATTGCCAATCAGTTTTAGCTCGCTCAAAGGTGATAAGGGGTTTGACCTCAGAGCTGAACACAGAGCAGCACAGCCTTCCTCTGTAATACTGCAGACAGACAGACTGTAGAGAGAAGGAGAAAAACTGCTCACACTTACAGATCAACACACCCTCATTTGTGCAAACACAGACACTGGGTATTCAGGAGACACATGCAGTGATATGTGTCTGTGTGTTTGTAGAGAGAGAACAAGCAAGAAAGTGCGTATCTAATACAGTGATGGGTGAAGAAATATTGACTTTGTGTGTAAAGAGTAAGTCAGTAACTCACTCTAGTTTCTCCAGTGTACAGTGTGGATCCTCCAGTAGAGCACAGAGCTGCTTCACTCCTGAGTCTCCTGGTTTATTGAGGTTCAGATTCAGCTCTCTGAGATTTGATGAGGGGTTTGACATCAGAGCTGAACATAGAGCAACACAGCCTTCCTCTGTAATACTGCAGTTAGACAGACTGTAGAGAGGAGAAAAATCACATTTACAGATCAAGAAACATACTCGTGCAAGCACAGGCACTATGTGTGTATGCAGGACAGACAAGCAGTAAGTAACTCACTGTAGTTTCTCCATTTTACTGTGTGGATCCTCCAGTAGAGCAGAGAGCTGCTTCACTCCTGAGTCTCCTGGTTTATTGAGGTTCAGATTCAGCTCTCTCAAGTGTGATGAGGGGTTTGACCTCAGAGCTGAACACAGAGCAGCACAGCCTTCCTCTGTAATATTGCAGCCAGACATACTGTAGAGAGAAGGATAAAACCTCTTTACAGCTCAACACACAGACTCATGCAAACAGACACAGTGTGTGTATTCAGGAGAGACATGCAGTGTTATGTGCGCACATATATATACACACAAATAAGAGGAGTCAGTAAGGGCACTAAAATGGGCCCTTATGGACTTGGCACCTGTCCACTCTGCCAAAAGTACCAACACCTGGTTTAATAACCAGAGTATCACTGTGCTTGACCAGCAAAAATGCCTGAACCTAAACCCCATAGAGAATATATGGGGTACTGTCAAGAGCAAGATGAGACACACCAGACCCAACTGTGCAGACGAGCTGAAGGCTGCTATCAAAGCAACCTCGGCTTCCATAACACATCAGTAGTGCCACAGGCTGATTACCTCCTTGCCACGCCGCATTGATGAAGTAATTCATGCAAAAGGAGCCCTGAGCAAGTACTGAGTACATTTACTATACTCAATATAATATATAATAATATAATGTAATATAACACTGTATTCTAATTTTCTAGTATAATGATTTTAGGTTTTCATTGGATGTAAGCCGTAATCATCATCATTAACAGAAATAAACACTTGAAGTAGATCACTCCATTTGTCACTGTAAGGAAGGCCACCTGATCTCCCTAATCAGCATCACCTGCCGCTCATCACCACGCCCCCTTTTGCATCGCACTTATATACCTTCCCACTAGGTCTTAGTCGCGAAGTATTGCCGACTCATGCCGCGTACCAAGCGTTTCCATTACCTGTTTGATCTCCCGTGCTCTGACCTTTGCTCACTCCCCAGACCTCGTCTCCTGCCTAGCCCCTCGGTACCTCCTGGACTCTGCTCTCCCGTTACATACAAACTCCTGTTACCTTCTCATTACCGTATTAACCCTGTCTTCCACGTCTCCCTCCTGAAAACGGTTCACTACAGCCCGTTCACCTCTCCCCCCGTATATATTAGTCCTCCAGAGCCTCTGGATATTGATGGTCGCCCTGCGTACATGGTCCGGGAGCTGTTGGAGTCTCGACGCCGGCGCGGTGGTCTCCAATATCTGGTCGACTGGGAGGGGTATGGCCCCGAGAAGCGGACCTGGATTCCAGCAAGGGATATTCTCTGCCCCTCCATGATCGCGGATTTCCATGCAACTCATCCTAACTTTCCTGCCCCCCGGCGCCGCGGTAGACCCCCGGCACGCCATAGAGCGTCAGGAGCCGCTCCTTTGAGGGGGGGTACTGTAAGGAATGCCACCTGATCTCCCTAACCAGCATCACCTGCCACTCATCACCATGCCCCCTTTTGCATCGCACTTATACACCTTCCCACTAGATCTTAGTCGCGAAGTATTGCCGACTCATGCCGCGTACCAAGCGTTTCCATTACCTGTTTGATCTCCCGTGCTCTGACCTTTGCTCACTCCCCAGACCTCGTCTCCTGCCTAGCCCCTCTGCACCTCTTGGACTCTGCTCTCCCGTTATGACCCTGGATTGTCCCGACCACCCCAAGAGAACGTTAATGCTGCTAAGCTTAATGCTAGTTATTTACCTGTCGCTCTCTGTACACGTGACTTGTGTAAATAAAGGCGGTACACTTCCGCATTTGGATCCCTCTCTGTCTAGTCAATTCGTAACAGTCACGAATCTATATAATATATGCGTTTCACTTTTTGTACTGAATTACTGAAATAAATTAACTTTTTGATGATATTATATTTTTTAGATGCACCTGTACATGGAATATAGCACATCCTGGCGTGAAGATCACCTTTTTGGATGTTTCAGTGAATTTTACAAATTCTTGTTTAAATACGACCATCCATTGTAAACAGACTCATTCCTATATACAATACAATTCCTCCCATCCCAAGGCCTGAAAAAACTCAATTCCTCACTCGCAACTACTCAAACTTCAGCAAATTTGTAGTGACAATGAAGAAAAGTATTGACATTTTCAAAAACTGTGGTCTTCCTAAGGAAGTAATAGATGCTGCTGTCATGTCTGGCTCCGCTTCAGCCTTGCCTGCCTTGTCTGTGTTTTTCCGTGCCTGTTTGTCCCTCCTTCCCAATTATAACCCCACCCCATGAATATCGAGCCCACCTGTTTCAAGTTGTCCAGTGTATTTAATCCCTAGTTTCCACGTAGTCTGTGCTGTTCATTGTTTTGTGTTGCAGCCCTGTTGTGTGTGTATGTATGTTGCTACTGCATGTTTGGTTTATCTTTTATCTGATCATGTGGAACTCTTTAACTGATTTGACCTTAGCCTGTCTATGACCCTGATTTTGGACTACCCTTCAGTAAACCTCGTCCTTCTCAGCGTTTCTGTTTGCCTATACGCTCCACTAGGCATCACAGCTGCTTTTGCTCATGTTTTACTTATTCAAAGAGTGGGCGCACTAACCTATAAACAATCTACTGAGTCACCAAGAATTCCTTTGGTGCTGATTTATCATCCCACAAATAAAACAATGGCTAATATTATACTAAAACACTTCAGGATCCTCCAGGAAGATGTACAGACTGCATCCTTTTTTAAGGATCCTCCACTAATTTCTTAAAGAAAAGAACATTAAATACATGTGCGTCAAGAATGATTTAATTAACCATTCAGATTCCAACTGTGGTACTGTAGCCTGCAAGCGATCTAGATGTGCTACGTGTAAATTTATTAACACGTAATATAAAACTCACTGTAGTTTCTCCAGTGTACAGTGTGGATCCTCCAGTAGAGCAGAGAGCTGCTTCACTCCTGAGTCTCCTGGTTTATTGTCATTCAGATTCACCTCTCTCAGGTGTGATGAGGGGTTTGACCTCAGAGCTGAACACAGAGCAGCACAGCCTTCCTCTGTAATACTGCAGTGAGACAGACTGTAGAGAGAAGGAGAACAACTCCTCACACTTACAGATCAACACACACATGAACAGAAAAATCCGTCCCCATGCACACAAACTAAATCACAAAGTTTCTATCTATTGGAAAACAATCATAGTGAGAAAATGTAAAACAATCCACCAGAAAACCATTTCTCTCTCTCACACACACGAACACACACACTCAAGATCAAATATCTGTACACAGAACATGTTTGTAAATATTGAATATCGACAGATGGCAGAGTGGGAAAACAGACACACACTAAAATCAGAACACTCTCTCTCTATCACACACACACAGATCTCAGAGCGGGAAAACAGTGTGCGGAACCTTCACACTACAGCGGTCATCATGTGCGCGCAATGCGGTTTGTCCAAAATGATTCTGGAGCAGCAAAATCAGGATAAAATCATGTAGACATGACAAGTTCATATTTAACACTCTTCATAAACACATAACCTATAACGTATATGAATTTTGCTCTCAACATGATGCTCCAAATGTGCTAGGTAGCTAAGCTGTTAGCTTATGTTAACTAACCTAACTAGACGATTATAATGATCATGATGTTATACTGATCATAATGTTCATAATGATCAGTTTATTCAACACCAGATACCAATAACAGCAGGACAAACAAAGTGTCTGAATCACCGTCTGTACACCAATATTCTGTTAGATGATCAACACACAGTACACCACTCACACACCGCATCTCCACATACAGACTGAACTACCCATAATTACACACACATTAATAATTGAGTTACTCTGTATTCACCAGGAGGCGGCGATTTAAATCACTAATTCTCAAACTGTGCCAGACCTTGGAAAATTGTTGAATATAGGTAATGAAAAAAATGGAAAATTACAAATAATAGAAATCTATGAAAACATTTAATGTTAAATATCCTACCCTTAATTTACACCATTTTTTTCAGTATAGTGTTCAGATTTTGCTTGAACAAACACAAAAAATTAGTTTGTGTTTAATTAGTTTGTGTTTAGAGTTTAAAAAAAAGTGTGGGCTAAGCAGACTTCATACTACACTGTGAGTTGGAGTGGAGCTGGGACAGAGCTGGTAGACGGAGGAGTGGAGAAACCGCTCACTGGTAGACTGAGGACTGAGGAGTGGAGATGCCGCCTGCCATTGGTTAACGGACTTAGCCCTTTCTTGTTTCTTTTTTGTGTTCTCTTCTGGAGTATTCCGTCCATTAAATTTTACCCCTCACTGCATATGGATCCTTGTCCGTTCCCTGACTCCACGACGTTAAAAACAAAACTGGATAGGAAAATAATAGCGGGAGGAAAACTTGAGGGAGGCCAGAAAACAACGCAGGAAGTAAGTACTCGAATAAGTAAAGGCTTTGAGAGAGAGAGAGAGACTGGTGGCGAGACACCAATAATGCAACTTCGAAACCAACGTAGAGAATTGGCTGACATGCACAGCATGAAGACCAAACGATTCAACAGTGAACTGCCACAACTCTCTGCCTAAAGTAGGGAGGGAGACAGCTGTGGCAGATCACCGCTGATTACAGGAGCTCTGTCTGGAACTGGCTCGTGAGCTCCTCCTTATGGTGGCCGGAGAAGCCGCACTGGAGCCAGCCCTGACATTGTTATAGACAGTATTATAAACTGTATTACAGACACAATTATATATCATATGATATATATATATCATCAGTTCGCTCTTGTAGAATTTACTCTGACACATGTTTAATTCTAATACCTGTTTGTATTGTTGGTAGGAGTGTTCAATAACCTCTGTACAGATACAGTGAAGATATGTGTGTGTGTGTGTGTGTGAGAGAGAGAGTGTTTGTTAGGGTTCTGTGTTGCTATTTGTTGTCTCTATGTTTGGCCTCAGTTCTACCCCATCCAGCTTAGGGAGCTAGGGTAGAGTTTTGTATTTTCTTTGGTTGATTTATTGTAGAGGTTAGAATAGTCTGATTTATTGTTGTTAGTTTGTTATTTTGAGTATTGTCAGTTCCCGAAGTTATAACAGTTCCAGTTATATATATATATACACATATACACACACACACACACACACACATGTACAGCTTGCCACTCGCCTAGTAAGGGACGTAATGTGAAGGGACGTGAAAATACTCACTTAGCTTTTCTGGATGATGTGACCACTGGCAGCAGTCTCAGTAGACATTCCTCTGATGGGTCATATTTACTCAGGACAAACTCATCCAGATCATCTTCCGAGTTCAGCAACACAAACACCAGAGCTGACCACTGAGTAGGAGAGAGTCTGGCTCTTCGGAGATGATGGTTACCTCCTCTGTTCAGGTATGTTTGGACTTCCTGCACTAGAGAATGATCGTTCAGTTCATTCAGACAGTGGAACAGATTGATGGATTTCTCTGGAGACGGATTCTCCCTGATCTTATTCTTGATGTACTTGACTGTTTCCTCTTTGCTGTGAGAGCTGCTTCCTGTTTGTTTCAGTAGACCTTGTAAGAGAGTCTGATTGGACTCCAGTGAGAGACCCAGAAGGAAGCGGAGGAAAAGGTCCAGCTGTCCATTCTCACTCTGTAAGGCCTTGTCCACTGCAATCTTAAGGAAGTCAGACATTGTTGATCTTTTAAATAGTGTAAATAGTCTTTTCACTTTCTTTTCCAGCGCATTTGTATTGTTGGAGATGAAGGAGGGAAATGCATATAAAGCAGCCAGAAACTCCTGAACACTCAGATGCACAAAGCTGAACACCTTCCCCAGTTGCAACACAGACTCCTGACTGAAGATTTGGGTAAACATTCCTGAATACACTGAACCTTCATTGACATCAATGCCACACTCTCTCAGGTCGTCCTCAGAGAAGTTCAGGTTGCCCTTTACCAGCTGTTGGAAAGCCAGTTTTCCCAGTGCCAGAACAATATTTCTAGTCTGCTGAGAATCAGTGTCAGTTTTGCCATGGTTATTTCTGTTCTTGTGTTTGATCTGATAGATCAGGAAGTGTGTGAACATCTGGGTCAGAGTCTTGGGGATCTCTCCACTCTCTCTTCACCCAACATTCTCTCTAGAACAGTGGATGCAATCCAACAGAAGACTGGAATGTGGCACATGATGTGGAGGCTTCTTGATGACTTTATGTGTGAGATGATTTCATTGGCCAGGACCTGATTACTGAACCTTTTCCTGAAGTACTCCTCTTTCTGAGGGTCACTGAACCCCCGTACCTCTGTTACCTGGTCAACATATTCAGGCGGGATCTGACTGGCTGCTGCTGGTCGAGAGGTTATCCAGAGGAGAGCGGAGGGAAGCAGATTCCCCTTGATGAGGTTTGTCAGCAGCACATCCACTGAGGTTGACTCTGTTATGTTCAATAAGCTCTCATTGTTCTCAAAATCTAGAGGAGGTCGACACTCATCCAGACCATCAAAGATGAAAATGACCTTATATTCATCACAATCTTTAAATTCTAATTGTTTTGTTTCTGGGAAAACATAATGAAGCAGATCCTTCATACTATACTTTTTCTTCTTCATCAAATTCAGCTCCCTAAAAGGAAGTGGAAATATGAAGAGGACATCCTGATTGGCTCTTCCTTCAGCCCAGTCTAGAATGAACTTCTGCACTGACACTGTTTTACCAATACCAGCCACTCCTTTAGTCAGCACTGTTCTGATGGCTTTGTCTTGTCCCGGTAAGGGTTTAAAGATGTCACTGCATATGATGGGTGTCTCCTGTGTTGCTGGTCTCCTGGATGCTGTCTCAATCTTTCTCACCTCATGTTCATTATTGACCTCTCCACTCCCTCCCTCTGTGATGTAGAGCGCTGTGAAGATCTCATTCAGAAGGGTTGAGATTCCTTGCTGTGACATTCCTTCATTGATTTTATTGTACTTCTTGTGCAGATTGGATTTGATAAGGTTGGATTTTTCAGACACAGTTTCTGATAAGAAAACAAAGTTTAAGAAAACATCAATTGTAGTTTCAAGAACACAGTATTGTTAGTAATGTCTCTTAATCTATAATATTGTATTCATATTACACATGGTACCCATTCTTTTATGGGTGCATGAATATCTTTTTTATTTTTTCTCTTGGTTTGTAAAGAAACATTTTGTTTCATTTACATTTCAGGTGATAGTAAAAATATATTCATTTGGCATCAAGATCATTCATTTGATTGTAATTATAGTTTACATTGTTTTTCTCTCAAAAGATTCTTCTTCAAAATGCTGAAGTCCTTTTTAAATTGATGTCTGATTTATCAGTAAATGCTAATGTGACGACTGGGGCACAGGAGGCAGAGAGGGATCCATACGCAGGTATGCAGTTCAGTGGATTTAATGAATGAATGACACAGAGGATACAATATGCAAACCCCAAAGGGGTCTGGACGGGCAACAGCCTGTGAGGGCAAGGCGAGAGAGGAGTAGTCGTAAGGCAGGCGAGAGGTCACAAATCCAGGTAAGCATAAACACAGGCAGAAGTACAGAAGGGCAATCCAGAGACGAGAGAGTAATATACAACAAGCAGAGGTCAGAGGCAGAAGGCTATCAGAAATGTACGTGTACAGAAGGCTTGGTAATGACAACGAGAAACGAGGCAATACTTCGCACTGAAGCATGGGTAACCAGTCCTTAAGTAGTTGAGCCTAATCAGCTCAACAATGTTCAGGTGATGTTTAGTACTCAGGCGATGGTGCCCTCTGGCGGTCCTGGGAGGTATGTGCCGACGGCGTCCTCTGGTGGTCCTGGGTGCTAGCCGCACCCCTGACAGCTAATGTTTACATGCACTTTAACAAATGTGTTTTAAGATAAAATATGAACAGTTTGTTTATTGTTCCTCAGTCAGATAATACAAACTAGTCATAATATGTAAGATGTGAGTCATCTTTGCTTTTTCTTTTGTTTTGAGTAGATTTTGTATAGTGTTAACATAAATTAATCCAGACAGCTTTGTTCATGTTGAAGACCATCCCAGGCAAAGACACCTTTGTCCACAACAGGGAGACATACAGGGGTTGGACAATGAAACTGAAACACCTGTCATTTTAGTGTGGGAGGCGTCATGGCTAAATTGGACCAGCCTGGTGGCCAATCTTCATTAATTGCACATTGTACCAGTAAGTTCAGAGTGTGAAGGTTCAATTAGCAGGGTAAGAGCAGTTTTGCTCAAAATATTGCAACGCACACAACATAGCATGTCTTTGTGATGTATCAAGAGTAGGGGTGGGCATAGATTCATTTTTTTAATCTAGATTAATCTCACTGAAATCTTGAAATTAATCTAGATTAATCTAGATTACAATGGCTCATTCATAATATGCGTGCTACCCAAGTAATTACTAAAAGTCAGTCTTTGAGTCCAAGTCCACACGTAGCCGGGTATTTATAAAAACGAATATCTCCCCCACATCGTTTAAAAAAAAATGTCAAACACACGTGATCGTTTTTAAAAAAGTTTTTATCCACATGAACCCGCACAAATACGCCATTGATTTTGTGTATAGATGTCAGTATAACTAAGCTAAAATCTGTGTCAGCCAATCAGAATCCCTCAAAACAAACGCAACTTCCTGTTGTCGTTAATTTTCATCAAAACAAAAAGTCAAAACCAGTTGCATGTGTGACGGCATCGGTGACGCATTTGAGACAGTGACGTTTGAGACAGTAAAAACAGCGTTTTTACAAGTACACGCGCATACACTAAAACGGAGTTTTTTCAAAATCTCCACTTTTTCATTTATAATCATTTTTGGTGATGCGAAACTACGTTTTCATGTGGACAAAAGCCCCAAACGCATAAAAATGTATTCGTTTTACAAGATACCCGTCTACGTGTGAACTAGGCCTATGATAGTGATTCTTAATACAGTGGGTGCATTAGACCAGGGGCTCATCTCCTGTTTCCAAAATGCATCAATGACTGCTTGAGAAAGCTGGTCTACTACTGTTCTACATGCTCAATAAAATGTACTCGTGTTCAACAGTTTATTCAGTTAAACATGAAAATAGTACTGTTCGTGCCATACTTTAGTTTGGCGGCGACTCTTCCCCTGGGCTGCATCAGTGCTTGACCCAGCGTCAGCAGCATTATCAAACGGGTGCTTTGCGTTTAAATGGTACTTCAGACTGGTAGGACTCCTACAATAAACTAATTCCGCGTTGCATAAGGTGCAAACAACTTTAGTCTTGTCAATGTCTCCATTAGGAAGCTTCTTAAAACAGAATTTTCCATGAAGCAAATCTTGCGGCTTCGTGGCTGCATCCATGTTAGCACATGTGCGATTTGTTGTGGTAGTCTTTGTAATTCAAAGGTTTGAAAACTCATTCTCGCCCCCTACTGTGCAATTTGGTTAGGAATACTCCCGAGCTAAACTATCAAGGTGAAAGTCATCATAGTTTGCTTACCTATTTTGACCCAGCTCCCAACCCAACTTTAAGAATAGATTAATGGTGATATTTTTTATATCGCCCAATAAGAGTATCACAAAATTATCGCAGCAAGTTAACGCTGATAACGGCCCACTACTAATCAAGAGCCACGGTATCCAGGGTAATGTCAGCATACCACCAAGAAGGACAAATCACATCCAACAGGATTAACTGTGGCTGCAAGAGGAAGCTGTCTGAAATGGATGTTCGGGTGCTAACCCGGATTGTATCCAAAAAACATAAAACCACGGCTGCCCAAATCACGGCAGAATTAAATGTGCACCTCAACTCTACTGTTTCCTCCAAAAGTGTCTGTTGGGAGCTCCACAGGGTCAACATACATGGTCGGGCTGCTATATCCAAACCTTTGGTCACTCGTGCCAATGCCAAACGTCAGTTTCAATGGTGCAAGGAGCGCAAATCTTGGGCTGTGTACAATGTGAAACATGTATTGTTCTCTGATGAGTCCACCTTTACTGTTTTCCCCACATCCGGGAGAGTTACAGTGTGGAGAAGCCCCAAAGAAGAATACCACGCAGACTGCCCAGAGTGAAGCATGGGGGTGGATCAGTGATGGTTTGGGCTGCCATATCATGGCATTCCCTTGGCCCAATACTTGTGCTAGATGGGCGCGTCACTGACAAGGACTACCGAACCAATCTGCAGGACCATGTGCATCGAATGGTTCAACCATTGTATACTGAAGGCGGGGCTGTGTATCAGGATTACAATGCACCAATACACACAGCAAGACTGGTGAAAGATTGGTTTGATGAACATAAAAGTGAAGTTGAACATCTCCCATGGCCTGCACATGGCCTGTCACCAGATCTAAATATTACTGAGCCACTTTGGGGTGTTTTGGAGGAACGAGTCAGAAAACCGAGAGAGGTGGACCCAAGTGCTGGCTTGAGCTGACAATAACCAATAATGGAATTAACCAGTCATCGAGAGAATAAGGCAAACAGACGCTAGTAACCAAAGCACTGAACACACAAATATGCGGAAATAATTCGACATGCAATAAACACTAACGAAACTCGACCGTAATAATATGGGAGAAAACAAAAGAGGAGCAAATGCAAAATAACGCGGAAGACTGAATGCGTAACACACTACACTCAACCGTAGAGAGACAGCAGAATAATAATAAAGGGAACTCAAAAGACGCGGAAACTCAACGCATGAAAACAGAACAAAAGATGCCAGGGGAAGTAGCTGGCTAGCAGGCAAACGCCGCAACAAACAATAAACCCTTCCCAAAATAAAAGTATAACAGACAGGAAAATAACAGGTGCAGGAAAACTTGAGATGGGCCAGGAAGTGGCGCAGGAGATAGAGACTCGAATAAGCAAAAGATGAACAAGAGACAGAGGGGGGAGAGAAGGTGGCGAGACACCTTGAAACGCAATCGAACTGACCAGAGAGAGAAGGCTAAAAGCGAAAGGGCATAATACCAAAATGATTCAGCAGTGATCCGTTCCCACAAGCTTCCTTAAGTAGCAGGGAAAGCAGGTGAAACGGATCACTACTGATTGCGTTTACTTCGTCTAGTGCCGACTCGTGAGCCCCCTCCTGTGGTAACCGGAGAAGCCGCATCCGAGCCAGCCCTGACAGTATATGTCATTCCCAAGATAAATTGACGCTGTATTGGCCGCAAAAGGAGGCCTTACACTATACTAATAAATTATTGTGGTCTAAAACCAGGTGTTTCAGTTTCATTGTCCAACCCCTGTAGAGACACCTCACAGTCCTCAGAGTCAATCATCCAGCCTACTGAAGAGCAGCTCACAGACCCCCCTGGTGGTCAGTCTTTGTTACAGGTTCTGGTTAAAGACTAAACCAGTAATCCTGCTTAATACCTCAATGGCCATCTGTTGGGTCTGTTGGGCCATCTGTTCTTCCTCCACTCTAGAGTCTTGAGTTCTTATTTCCTTCTCTTGTGTTCGCTCTGTCCTTGTTTTAAACTATTTTCTTCTGTCAGCTTTAGTTGTTGCGGTTCTCTGGTAACACACTGGCTTGGTCATCCTGAGGGTGATGGTTGGATCCCCTCCATGGATGTTCTGGGATTTTGGGAGACTCCTGTTATCATGCCCCATGCCCAGCGGGTGTGACATCCAGGTAGGCCTGGGCAATTAATCTAAAATGCATCGAAACTGACACCTCTAACCAACGTAATTTTGCCCATGTTGATTATTTCACTTTTTGGCTGATTAATTATATAACATATGTTTAATATCCTTAATATATATTTAATATTAATATATGTTAATACTCTGCCCACTGATCATGTACTTAAAAATATACTGCACGTAACTCTGCCCCATCCAGTCAGCAACAGGGAAGCAACTTTTTTGAGTCATTGTAGGCCGGACCGGCACCACAGGGGAGCCGCCCACTTCACTACATTCCACTTCTCGTACACTCCTCAGATCCCAGTCACCTGCCTACTGATCATTCAATTATCACAGCTCATTATCACCTGCGCCTGTCCCTCATTCCTATGACTCCCTATATGAGATCACAGGTCCCGCCATACGTCGTTGTGCATTGATTGCGCCTACCTGGACCTGCTGCTGCTTTACTTACCGCCGTGCAACTGCTGATAGGCCAAGTTAGAAGTGACTGCTGATCAAGTTTTGAGCAGTCTACGCTCCTCCGTCTGTTTGTGTATATTTGAGTTTTGAGCTGTGCTGTGTCTACTATGGAGATGGGCATTAAACTAGACCCAGCACTACCTACTGTGTCTGCTGCTTCCGTCACCCCGTTATATTTTATAAATTTTATAATCACAATATGATTATACCTCTTCATTAGAAAAAAAAATGTCAGCTGTAATAGTTGTTGGTGAACTATAAGGGCAAAAAACAAAATCGTTCATTAACCGTAATCGAGGAAAAATGTTCAATTAATCAAGATACTGATTTGACTTCATATCACCCAGCACTACATCCAGGTGGGTGTGGCCTCCCTAGTGAGCATGACCTCCCTGATGGGTGTGGCCTCCCTAGTGAGCATTACCTCCCTGGTGGGTGTGGCCCCCCTGGTGGGCCTGGTGTATTTGTCCCTTCACTGGGCTCCCCTGTTAATGGCTCACTCAGTTTAACTGGGATCTGCTGGAGTCCCTTCAGCTTAGGGGTCACAGCCTTCAGTACATAATCAGTAATGTGAATATTCAGATGTGACCTTCAGTACATAATCAGTGATGTGTATATTCAGATGTGACCTTCAGTACATAATCAGTGATGTGTATATTCAGATGTGACCTTCAGTACATAATCAGTGATGTGTATATTCAGATGTGACCTTCAGTACATAATCAGTGATATGTATATTCAGATGTGACCTTCAGTACATAATCAGTGATGTGTATAAATAGACCTTTACTGAGTGCAGGAGTCTCTGAAGATCCTCCAGTCTGAACTGGGCTGGTGTTGGAACTGGACTTTTTCTGAACTGGAGGAGAGAACAGTGGAAAAGTGCAATTTTACTTATACAATAAAATTATTTTTACAATTATATTCAGATATAAAAAAACTTATAATGAATAAATGCATGAATATCAACTGTGTTCACTGCTCAAGATGCTTATTTGGACATTGATCTCTTATGCAGAGGCGTGCAGAAATAGACATCAGCTCTGACCTTTATCAACGAAAGTGCCCTTTTGAAACTTCGTTGTTTTTATTTTTTATTATTATTATTAACATTTTACTGAGGTCAGTTTGAAATTATCTTCTGAAAACCTGAGCGATTAAAAACAATGCCCTGAAATGAGCCACCACCTTGCACACACCCGACCTCTCTCTTCCTTTGTCACACCAGATGCGCTGCAGCAGCAGTTCAGTTCAGTGAGTGGAAGGAAGTGTTTTTTTATAATGAAGTCAGTCAAAACAAGCCACTCTGGCGTGCTGTCTTCTGAAATTCTGTCACGAATGAGGATTTCCTCAAAACTCCTACAATGTTTGAGTTTTTCGAACAGCAGTGATTAGTTCGAAAGTGTTCAGAAAGACTAATTTAGGTTTCTACACGTTTTCACCAGCCTTATTTTTAACGGCTGTGTTAGGGCTACGTTTGTTCTGAAACAGACGTCATGTCTCAGGTTACATTTGAACCAAATCAGACGGACGAAACAGCCCAATTTTCAACGTCTGTTTTTGGGCTAAATGCAGGCCATGACGGGCCGACCAGATTTACCCCCCAAAAAACGTCCATAGGACGTCTGGTGCATGGTGGGATGTTTATTAGTGTGTCAAATCTTTAGAGAGATTTAGGAATTAGTTTAGAGAGTTTATTAACCAAGATAGCTAATTTATCAGACCATTCGCTGCTTATTTTCTCCATATCCTAATCTAGCGAATTGACTGAGTTAGCTAATTTAGCTAGTTCAATTCAGCTATAGAAGAACCATTAGGGTTATACTGGAATTCGAGTTTGATCAAACTTCCACGCTGTAAGGTTTTCAGTTGCTACAAATGGGGAGTTGTTTGAGATTTTAAAAATGAAATTATATCTTAACTTGGTATTATTTCAAATTGTATTTCAATAGTTCTGTGTAGTTATGTTGATACAGTTTATTAGTGTCACGTTACAGCCCCGGGCCCCTCCGTTTGGGCGTGTGTTGGTGTAGTCCACGTCTGGTTATGTCCATGTGTATTTCCTTGGGTGTTGTTCAATGTGTGTGTTCATCCGTCTCACCTGTGGCTCGTCCCGTCATCACTTGGTTCTCATTTAGTTCATCTAGATAATGTGCGTTTACGCAATGTCCCGTGCTCGTCTTTGTCTGAGTCTTACGCTTTGCGTGTATGTTAAGTGTGCGCTGTATGTGCTATCGTCAGAATAAACGCTGTGTGTTTAAAGTGCCCTCGCTTCATCGTTCTGCCTTACCTCGCCGTTACAGTTGGATTGAGCAAGACTGAAACCTCTGATGTCCTTCATCTGCCAATGTAACCAACACCACGTTTTTGCTGGATATTTGCTGGAAGTTGTGTATGCTGTTTCCCAGATTTCCCAGAAAACACCCTTCAGAGCAGACCTTAAATCAAGTTAAATGAAAATGCAAATGTAAATTTACAGTAATACATCTGCAGTATTTTTACAGTACTTTACTGGGAACTTGAGGTAAATAGGTACATTCTGTAATCATTGAAATTACATTAATTAATACACTTACATACTTAGTGTAAAAAATAATACTTTGTAACTTATCTACAGTAACTTACAGTACAGTAACTAAATTACTATTTTTATGCTATGGTAATATGTTATTTGTCTCCACAGTCAGTTATTGTAGATTGTAGTCACATACTCACTGTTTTCCTCTGAAATAGATTCACGTGTCTCTCATTAAATGATGATCCTGCTGAGTCTCACTGTGATATGAACCTGTTTGTCCCGTTCAGTTTCTCATATGACTCTCTTGGAGGTGGAGACTCCAGATTCAAGTTTGTCTTCATATTTTAACAGATCAGTATCATACTGGCTCTCTTTTTTTGTGAAGAATCAACAACAAGTGGGACACAATCGTGAAGTTGAACGGAATTTATTGGATATTTTAAACTGTAAGGGAAAACAGTGATGGATAGGGGATGACCGTGACACACACACACATCCATGTTCCTGGTAAACTTTCACACTGATACATAATTCCACTTATTCTACTTCCACAGCTCCATAACATCACAGTGTGTGTATGTCCTGGTGTCCAGATGCTGGAAGACATGGGGAGGACACACAGTCCTCTACTGAAGTCATGCTCACACAATCACACTAACACATACAACCTTGGAGACTCATATATACAATCATGTATGTGTGTGTGTTTGGCCCACCTCTTCTCTGTATATGAGACTCAGATTAGGTCAGCTCTATAGTGATCAGATACTGTAATCATCAGATATGGACGCTGTCTGTGTGTGTGGGTGTGTATGTGTGTTTGAGAGAGAGAGGATGACTGTGTAGGTGTGTTTGTATAAAAAGTCAGTAAATTAGAAACTCACTAATTTCTCCAGTGAACAGTGTGGATCCTGTGTGTATGTATGTGTGTGTGAGTGAGTGTGAAAGAGAAAGAGAGAGGATATAGACTGTATGTGTGAGAGAGAGAAAGAGAGAGAGGAAATTGACTTTGTGTGGATGTGTGTGAGTGTGGGTGTGTATAAAGAGTCAGTAAGATACTGTAATACAGAGAATAGGACAGAATCATCAGATATGAACACACTCATCACAGTCTATACAAAAAACTCAGTCAGTTTCTCCAGTGTACAGTGTGGATCATACAGTAGAGCAGACAGCTGATTCACTGCTGAGACTCCTGGTTCATTGAAGTTCAGATTCATCTCTCTCAGGAGTGATGAGGGGTTTGGTCTCAGAGCTGAAAACAGAGCAGCACAGCCTTCCTTTCTAATACTGCTCTGAGTCAGACTAGAGAGAAGGAGAAAAACTCCTCAAACTTACAGATCAACACATATGTGAACACAAATATCTTTCCCTCATACACACACACGTAAAAAATAGTACAAATAATAGAAATCTATGAAAAATAATTTTGAAGAACTTCTATTTTGAATGTGAGTTAACGTGTTCCGACAGCAAATCAGAGCTCTGGGTCTTTTATCTTTTGTTAAGGTGTCTGTTAACAGATATACTCTAATCACCAGCTTCACTGGCCTCTGATATGCCTCGTCGGAGAGTAAATTAAGTTTCACCAGCTCTGAGCTTGAGGTGTGTAACGAGAGAACAACAAAAGCAATAGCGGCTAATTACAGCAATAAAAACGGCCTTTTTGTATAACGTATTGTATTGTTGGGCTACTAGGAGGATTTGAATTAGTGTATTGTATTGTTAGGGTACTAGGAGGATTTGAGCGAATTGTATTGTTAGTAGTTTAGGAAGATTTGAGTTAGCGTATTGTATTGTTAGTGAACTAGGAGGATTGGAGTTAGCTAACATTAACATACTGTTCCGGTCATCAGAAAGCACTCTGAAACATGATGTAACATTAGTCCTGTCTAGCATTAATGTTAGTCTTATATCATGCAAGCTCGAACTATCTCAATGTTAACAAATAATTTAGTCATCTCATTCAAGCATAATGACACCAAAAAAAACCAACCACGAAAAGATCACAGGGCAACGTTACTAGTGTTTTTTAAGAAGAATAGTGTTATCATAAGTAAACAACTGGTTTTAATACAAGACCACGTCATAATCAGTCATTAACCTAGTCTAGCCTAGTCTTTCAACATCTTCTGGAAGGTGGTACTGTGGTGGTACTGTGGTGGTGACTGCAAGTGGGTGTGGGGTGTGTGATTGACATTACATTTGTTTGGTGATGCATGTTTGCAAAAGGCCATTTCACCGAGGAATTTCAAATGTCAGCCTTGTCATCCCTGTGAGTGGGATTCCGAACAGCCTCTTCTCACTGCTGAGAACTGTGGACTTCTGTCACCTGCAACATTTAACTCCTGGATACAGGAGGCTACATGGTGTGATTTGGTGGTTTGGGAACATTACTGTGGTACTGAGACTAGGAGGTAGGAGATTGAGACCGGGGGAGTGGTGAAGTGTGTGTGTGTGTGTGTGTGTGTGTGTGACTGAGTGGGCATCTCCCCTGTGCTCTGGGACTGGCCTACCATGACAAAATCACATGCCAAAGTGTTTAGAATTTCCTCATAACTGACTCAATTAATGCCACTGAAATAATTCAACACATCAATATTTAGTTTACACTCATAATTACATATCATAATTATTAATATGTACATATGCATCTATGTAAATGTGGACTGTCAGTAACAGGTTGTTTATGAAATCAACCAGAGGTGCTGCGTCACTCTTAATTACAACACAGTCTCATTATCGCATCTAATTAAACAGGAATAATGCGATAAGATAATTAAACATGGGACTGCAAACCAGTACAAGTGACATATTTCCCTGTGGTTTACTGTACTACCAGATTAGGAGATTAACTACATCTTTAATAATTCAGCATACAATCATTTGTTTCAGGATTATTAACATATTGCACTTTTTTTTATTACGACACTGTTTTCCAGGTGGGATAATAAATGTGTTTTTTCAAGTGGTTTACATCAATGTTCTGAACAGTAGATTTGTGAAAGACAAATCCCCTCAGATCAACAAACATGATGGATACCTACATGTTTCTGGACACAGAATTAGAGGACTAGACCTAGAGTAGACCTATATTAGACCCAGCGCAGGACTAGCCTTAGAGTAGACCCACAGTAGACTCATCCCAGGAGTAGACCCACAGTAGACTCATCCCAGGAGTAGACCCACAGTAGACTCATCCCACAAGTCGCTCTATCCCAGCAGTCTTACCTCCTACGCTGCTATTTTCTTCAGTGCTGTTTTCTGTTCTTTAATTCTCCTGTGTGCAGTGACTCGTCCTGTCCATACATGTTCATCATTATCCACTGGCGGTTAAGTGCATGAACCCGCCAGCCTCGCCCAGCAGATCAGCACTGTCAGCCCTGGGTCAGGTGCCGGCTGGTGATTGGCCGTGAGCCGCACCTGCCCTCTCACACCGCTGTGCCTTCACGTCCTGAGGGCGTTGCCTGTGGGTGGGCGGAACCGGACAAACATGCTGCTCTCGCCTTTCTGCAGATGCTCTATAGCACATTGTGACAATATATATATATATATATATATATATATATATATATATATATATATATATATATATATATATATATATAGGGGAAGTCATACATACATAGATTAAGGGCAAGAGAGAAGACAGCATGAAGGAGGAGAGTTGTGCGAAACGTTTTTAGCTTGAAGCGTTTTTTCCAACCAATAGGAGGATAGGAGGAGACACTCCAGTACAGACCACCATTAATAGTCCTGATGGTCCTATGAAGATGATACACTACACTACAGACCTAATAGTCCTGATGGTCCTGATAGGAGGAGACACTCCGGTAGACCAACATTAATAGTCCTGATGATCCTGATATCCAAATACACATTTTCCTCTTTAATAAATAAAATAAAATAAAATTGACTTTATGAGGGAAAGCTACACTGTTCTTGTCACTAGGAGGCTAGGAGGAGAGGCCACCAGAGGGGCGCGTATGGACGCGTAGCCATAGTAACGCTACTCACACGCCTGTTCTCAGATCAGAGAGGTGTAATTTATTTCCAGTAGTTCTGTATGTTGTATATGAGTCTAGCTGCATTCCTCACATGTGAGCCACTTACCTGTGACCCACTCTGGTCTTGTTATTCAGCACTGTTAGAATATACAGATAAACTTCAATCTGGAGTCTCCACCTCCAACAGACTCATATGAGGAACTAAACACAATCAAACAGACTCAGATCAGAGTGAGAGACTGAACAGGTTCATCATTTAATGAGAAACACAATCAAGTTCAGTGGAAAGTGGTGAGTATGTGCTGAAGATGAAATCAGAATGATGAAACTTTGGACTGTTCATGGAGACAGACAGTAGTAATAGATACAGTAGTAATAGAACTCTTAGTGTTAGTGGAGTTAGGTGTTTGTTTAAGGTTCTTGCAAGTTTGTTCACTGTTAGTGTTGAACTCTAAGTCTGTTTCTACATTTTGTCTCTAGTGTTGTTTTATGGTTCTGTTTGTCATCATGTCTAGTTGTGTTTAAGTCTCGGTTTTGTTTCTGTGTTGGATTACCATTCTGTTACGCCCCTAGACCATTTCCATGACTCAGAGAGGATTTGCCCATAATAAATCTTGCTTCTCTTAGCGAATGCGTCCGTCTCAGTCTAGCTCCACCTGCAGGGCGTTACGCTGTATTTAACAAAGTCATCTACAAACTGACTGACTAACTAACAAATTCCAGCAACCAAAACCTCTGCTGTATTTAATCACACAGATGTTTTCTTTACTATATAATAATTGTATAATAATGCTGACTGCAAATATCAATCAATAAACAGACTGGCCTGTGTGATATTCTGGGTGGAGCTTTTCCACACACGTGACATTTTATTGACATCCCTGTGTTTTGATGTTAAGTGATGTTGGTGAAGTAACGTCTGATTAGAAGATGGAGGCTTCCACTCTAGTCCAGACCAACATCACAGATCAGATCAACATCACAGCTCATACAGGAGGGAACGTCTGTGCTCCTCAGATCCATGGGAGTCACTTTCATGGAAACTGTGAAGTGACATTGAACGTTACATATGGTAAGAAATAACATTACATATGGTAAGATATAACATTACCTATGGTAAGATATAACATGACACATGAATGTCCAAATAAGCTTTGCGCACTGAAGATCACATCTTAATATATACATCACTGATTATGTACTGAGGATCAAATCTGACTAAGAATGTATGAATTATAGCTGTATTTGTGTTATTCCTGTCTTATCAGGAATTTTGTATGAAAAATCCAAACTCCACAAATCCAAACTGAAGAAGAAATACAATAACATTCATGAAGGAATCTCAGATCATGGAAGCTCAACCCTTCTGAATGAGATCTACACAGAGCTCTACATCACAGAGGGAGGGAGTGGAGAGGTCAATAATGAACATGAGGTGAGACAGATCGAGACAGCATACAGGAGACCAGCAACACAGGAGACAACCATCAAATGTAATGACCTCTTTAAAGAAAACCCCATCAGAAGAGTGCTGACTAAAGGAGTGGCTGGAATTGGAAAAACAGTCTCTGTGCAGAAGTTCATTCTGGACTGGGCTGAAGGAAGAGCCAATCAGGACGTCCTCTTCATATTTCCACTTCCTTTTAGGGAGCTGAATTTGATGAAGGAGAAAAAGTTCAGTCTGATGGGTCTGCTTCATAACTTTTTCCCAGAAACAAAACAATTAAAATCAATTGACTGTGATGCTTTCAAATTCATTTTCATCTTTGATGGTCTAGATGAGTGTCGGCTTCCTCTAGATTTTCACAACAATGAGAGTTTATTGGATGTAACAGACTCTACCACAGTGGATGTGCTGCTGACAAACCTCATCAAGGGGGATCTGCTTCCCTCTGCTCTCCTCTGGATAACCTCTCGACCAGCAGCAGCCAATCAGATCCCTCCTGAGTGTGTTGACCAGGTAACAGAGGTACGAGGGTTCAGTGCCCCTCAAAAGAGGAGTACTTCAGGAAGAGAATCAGTGATCAGAGCCTGGCCAATAGAATCATATCACACATGAAGTCATCAAGAAGCCTCTACATCATGTGCCACATTCCAGTCTTCTGTTGGATTGCAGCCACTGTTCTAGAGACAATGTTGGGTGAAGCAGAGAGTGGAGAGATCCCCAAGACTCTGACTCAGATGTTCACACACTTCCTCATCTTTCACATCAAACACAAGGACAGAAAGTACCATGGCAAAAACACTGATTTTGACCAGACTAGAAAAATTGTTCAGGCACTGGGAAAACTCTCTGTCCAACAGTTGGAAAAGGGCAACCTGATCTTCTATGAGGAAGACCTGAGAGAGTGTGGCATTGATGTCAAAGAAGTGTCAGTGTACTCAGGAGTGTGTACCCAGATCTTCAGAAAGGAGTTTGGACTGCACCTGGGGAAGGTGTTCAGCTTTGTGCATCTGAGTGTTCAGGAGTTTCTGGCTGCTTTATATGCATTTCTCTCCTTCACCTCCAACAACACAAATGTGCTGGACCAGAAAAAGAAAACATTCTTTAAACGATCAACAATGTCTGACTTCCTTAAGAGTGCAGTGGACAAGGCCTTACAGAGTGAGAATGGACACCTGGACCTTTTCCTCCGCTTCCTTCTGGGTCTCTCACTGGAGTCCAATCAGACTCTCTTACGAGGCCTACTGACACAGACAGGAAGCAGCTCTCAGAGCAAAGAGGAAACAGTCAAGTACATCAAGGAGAAGATCAGGGAGAATCCCTCTCCAGAGAAATCTATCAATCTGTTCCACTGTCTGAATGAACTGAATGATCATTCTCTAGTGCAGGAAGTACAAACATACCTGAATAAAGGTGACTATTGTCTCCATGGAGTTAGTCTCTCTCCTGCTCAGTGGTCAGCTCTGGTGTTTGTGTTGCTGAACTCAGAAGAGGAGCTGGATGAGTTTGTCCTGACTAAATATGACCCATCACAGGAGTGTCTACTTAGACTAATGCCAGTGATCACAGCATCCAGAAAAGCTAAGTGAGTATTTTCATTCATAAACACATTACAGCACTAGGGGGAGTTTCCCAAAAAGCAAACATAGAAGCAGTACAAAATCATAATAAGACTAAGAACATTGTTAACTGCAAAAAATAATTATCACACACCTCTCTGTTTCTCTCTCTCTCTCTCTCTCTCTCTCTCTCTCTCTCTCTCTCACACACACACACACACTGTTCACTGTATCTCACTGCAGACATGTTAAAAAGTCACAAAATACAAATCAAAGTCAAGTCACGAGTCATTTGGCTACAGTCCGAGTCAAGTCTCAAGTCAATACCAGTTTGAGCTTAGGGACAGGAGATGGAAAATAATTATTTTATATATTACCTCGGTAGCACCTATTGTCAGCCGCCCCCATTATCGGCCACTTCCACGTATTGCATATATTCTGTGCCTCTTATCGCCAATACCGTTGAGATATTTAAAAAAAATGTCTTAGAATGACATTTAAACTTTATTTTATCAAAAACCACATCTGAAACTATTTAAATATCACTAATAATGGTGTAAGTAGCCTTAAATGTTAAATGTTAAATGAGCTTTAGCGCTATTTTTGTTACGTGTCATAATAAATCGTCTGTAAAAACGCTGCTCGACTCTGCATCCTCTCATCACCGTGACAGAGTTAGAGAAACTCGATGCGAACCCAAACTTGAATTTTCAGAAGATTCTGGAAAAATGTAAAACCCAAAAGAATTTCCATCTATCCATCTTCATCCGCTTATCCAGATCCGGGTCACGGGGGCAGTAGCCTAAGCAAAGAGGCCCAGGTTTCCCTCTCCCCAGCCACCTCTTCCAGCTCTTCTGGAGGGATACCAAGGCGTTCCCAGAACAGCAGAGAGATATAATCTCTCCAGCATGTCCTGGGTCTTCCCTGGGGCCTCCTCCCAGTTGGACATGCCCAGAGCGCCTCCATAGGCAGGCGCCCAGGTGGCATCCGAACCAGATGCCCGAACCACCTCAACTGGCTCCTCTCTACGTGGAGGAGCAGCGACTCTACTCCAAGCCCCTCCCGGATGACCATGCTCTGTACCCTATCTCTAAGGGAGAGCCCAGACACCCTGCAGAGAAAACTCATTTCAGCCGAAGAAGGGGCACCATCCAGTATCCCCTCCAATGACTCCAAGAAGGCTGGGTACTCCAAATTGCCATTTGGTGCATAAGCACAAACAACAGTCAGAGCCCATTACCCAACCCGAAGGCGCAGGGAAGCAACCCTCTTATCTACCGGGGAAAACCCCAACACACAGGCAGCGAGCTGGGGAGCTATAAGTAAGCCCACTCCAGCCCTCAGCCTTTCACCCTGGGCAACTCCAGAAAAGAATAAAGTCCAGCCTCTCTCGAGAGGATTGGTTCCAGAACCCAAACTGTGTGTTGAGGTGAGCCCAACTATATCTAGTTGGTATCTCTCAGCCTCACACACCAGCTCAGGCTCCTTCCCAACCAGAGAGGTTATGTTCCATGTCCCAAGAGGCAGCTTCAGTAACCGAGGATCGGTACGCCAAGGCCCCCGCCTTCGGCCACCGCCCAAACCACAATGCACCGAACCCCTAGTTGTACCTCTCACACAGGTGGTGGGCCCATGGGAGAGCCAAAAGAATTTAACATTATGAAGTATACAATGCATAAGGTCTAAATGTAGTTTAGGGTCAGAGAGTTAACAAGTTATTAACTGAATACTGCTTAAACCAATGTTAACCAACACCAAAGCTACGATGATAAAAGCAAATAGAAATGGAGGGAACTTTTGGCATTCATCCAAAATGCCTTATGGATGAAACGATTAACTGGAAGATAATGGCGTTTCCTGCATCTATGCTAAAACTGATAAAAGCTAGGTCTGAAATGCAAGCAAAGGACTGGCTAAAATCTGCATCATGATCATTTGGCCGGGATATCTAATTCTATATTGATATTGATAAGAGTAGAACCTCAAAGCTGGCATCAAAGCGGCATTATGAATGAAGGCGCCTTACTCAGTGCGAGAGAGTCTTCCAGGCTCGGATTGCTGTCCACTCATGCCAATAGGAATGCGGAGTATTTTGAGGTCCAAAATGAAACGCATACTTTCTGAAGTTATTCCAAGAACTGCCAGTAAACCAACTGTACCAGAGGTTTGTTGAAGTTTAGCAACGATGTGTGAGCGGATCCGTTCCAGAACTGCTATCCACTTGGTTGAGCAAATAAGGCTTTCTTAGTATTGAGTGCGATATAAGATGAGATAAGATACGATGTATACAAGATAACTTTAGCAACAACGCAGTAGATCAAATTGAGTTTAAAAGAACTCATGGATTAAACAGATGTTTAAATTCATAACCCTCCGGTCACAAGACCGGTCCCTTAACCACCAGACCATGAGGCAGTCATAATAATAGATTAATCAGATTCACATACCCACACTTTCTAGCTTGTTCTCTCTATACAAACACACACACATCACTGCATGTCTCTCCTAAACACACACACACACGGAGTCTGTTTGTAAGTATACGTGTGTTTATCTGTAACTGTGATGAGTTTTGCTACTTCTCTCTACAGTCTGACTAGCAGTATAACAGCGGAAGGCTGTGCTGCTCTGTGTTCAGCTCTGAGGTCAAACCCCTCATCAAACCTGAGAGAGCTGAATCTGAACTACAATGAACCAGGAGATGTAGATGTGAAGCATCTCTCTGCTCTACTACAGAGTCCAAACTGTACACTGGAGAAACTATAGTTAGTAACGGACTTACAGAGTCTTTACACACACACCCACGTACACACACACACATCCAATATCTCTTTCTCTCTCTCTCTCTCTCTCACATACACAGCCAATTTTCTCTGAGACACACACTATCACTGTATTAATTAGATTCACATACACACATGTTCTCTGTTGTTCTCACTAAACAAACACACACACACACATCACAGCATGGCTGTCCTAAATACACACATAGCGTTTGTGCAAGTGCGTGTTGATCTGTAAGTGTGAGGAGTATTTCTCCTTCTCTCTACAGTCTGTCTGACTGCAGTATCACAGAGGAAGGCTGTGCTGCTCTGTGTTCAGCTCTGAGGTCAAACCCCTCATCACAACTGAGAGAGCTGAAACTGAGCTACAATGAACCAGGAGACTCAGGAGTGAAGCAGCTCTCTGCTCTACTGGAGGATCCACACTGTACACTGGAGAAACTATAGTGAGTTACTGACTCTTTATACACACACTCAGTCAATATCCTCTCTCTCTCAGACACACACACGCAGTCAGCTGTTCACTGAGACACACACCATCACTGTAATAGAAACCAGATTCCAAAAAAGTTGGGACACTAAACAAATTGTGAATAAAAACTGAATGCAATGATGTGGAGGTGCCAACATCTAATATTTTATCCATAATAGAACACAAATCACAGATCAAAAGTTTAAACTGAGTACATGTAACATTTTAAAGGAAAAATATGTTGAGTTGGGACAAGTAGCAATAAGTGGCTGGAAAAAGGAAATTGAGCATATAAGGAAGAGCTGGAAGACCAATTAACACTAATTAGGTCAATTGACAACATGATTGGGTATAAAAAAGAGCTTCTCAGAGTGTCAGTGTCTCTCAGAAGCCAAGATGGTAAGAGGATCACCAATTCCACCATTGTTGCGCAGAAATACCAGAATGGTGTTACCCAGCATAAAATAGCAAAGACTTTTCATTTATCATCATCAACCATGCATAGCATCATCAAAAGATTCAGAGAAAGCAATCGATGTGCGTAAAGGTCAAGGCTGTAAAACTCTACTGGCTGTCACGGGGAGGGAGCCGGCCATCCACCAGAGGGGGCGTGCTCAGCCGGGAGAACACCGGCAGAGTCACATGACCAACACAAGCACGCCCCTAGACACAAGACACTTCCCGATCCCAATCACCGGCATATTAATCACCTGAGTACACTTATCACTTACCTTTATATTCCTACAGGTCCTGTCATCCGGTGTTGCACATTCTACGCAGTCGTCGCTCCTACCGGAATTTACCTGCTCCTCGCGTCTCTTGTGCCTTGGCTGTTGTTTTTCTCCTTAAGCTGAATATACCTACCTTTATTTTTGTTCTTTTCCTTATTTGTAAATATGGAGAATAAAGATATGCATTTGAGCTCCTTGCCTCCTGCTGCTGTCCAACCCCCGTTACAGAATGTGCAACCTGGACCAGCAGGAGAGGAGAGTCCCTCTCCCCTAGAGGTACTATCGGCGCAAGGTAGGCTGCTGGGACAACAGCAACAAGAGATAGGCGAACTAAAATCGCTGATGCAGGCCTTAACCGGTTGTGTGCAGGTTCTCTCCCACCAGGCACAAGTGAGTACTCCAGTGGAGCACCCAGGATTGCCCCTCTCACCCCCCGAGCCATACGATGGGGACCCTGAGAGATGCGAGGGCTTCTTGGTCCAGTGCCAAATCTATTTTTCGGAGAGGCAAGGTGTTAGCGAACGGGCAAAAGTCTCGTATATTATTTCCCGCTTGACGGGGAGAGCTCTAACCTGGGGGGCAGCATTAATCTCGGGATCCTCCGTCTTGCTTCAAAATTATGACTCATTCATCGAGGAGTTTAAGGAGGTTTTTAACCACCCTCGACGTGGAAGAGCAAGCGGACAAAGCCTCCTGGATTTGAGACAGGGTTCGCGTGCCCGCTTCCGAGTTCGCACTAGAATTTCGCACAGTGGCCGCCAGTACTGGATGGAATGACGCGGCTTTGGTGGATGTTTTTCTAGCGAGTTTAAGACCTGAGTTGCGGGCAGAACTTACCTGTCGTCAGGACACCCGTGACGCTGAAGCGAAGTGGTGCGTCTAGCGATCACTTATGACAGACTCTTGAAGGAGAGGAAGGAAGGAGGAAGCTCCGTCGACGTAATACGGTTACCCCGGAGAGACAGCCAGTGAACGAACCAGCGGAACCGATGCAGCTCGGGACAACGAGACCTCCCAAGGAGTCCACCCACGCGGGTGGACGCAGAGTTCGGGTGAGTAGCTCCTTGGTGAACAAATTGCTAGAGATACCAGTGCAAGTAACTTACCAGCGCGTGTCTGTTGGGGTCTCTGCCCTAGTGGACTCGGGAGCAGCGGGGAAACATGATGAGTTCAGAACTGGCCAAGAGGATACGGATCCGCCACGCGAGCTGGAGGAGCCACGCAAAGTGCAAGCACTGGATGGCAGGCCTGTGGGCGGGGGCTTTATTCGTTACTACACTCCCCGGTGAAGCTCACTGTTCAAGGTCACACAGAACACGTTATTTTCTTAATTTCAGCCTACTCATGAGATCACGTTAGGTCTTCCCTGGTTACGTTCCCAAGGTCCCCGTATTAGTTGGCACACAGGTAATATTACCGGCTGGGCCACGCCCTCCATCGCTTCGGCTCCCTCTCCCCACCGTGAAGCTGTATTCCACCACAGTTGAGAGCCCTGACGCAGCTAGCTCCCAGATCATACCCCCCCTACAGGGATCTCGCTGAGTGTTCAGCCCTGTCAAGGCTGCGCAACTCCCGCCACATTGGCCATGGGACTGCTCGATCACACTGAAGCAGGGTAGCGTACCTCCCCGTGGAGCGGTTTATCCTCTGTCCCAGGAGGAGGAGCGTGCCATGCAACAGTATGTGAGGGAGGCGTTAGCACAGGGTTATATCGTTCCCTCCCTTCGCCAGCCTCGGCCAGCGTCTTCTTCGTGAAGAAGAAGGACGGGGGCTGAGGCCATGCGTAGATTATCGAGGGCTCAATTTAGTGGGGTATGCGTATCCCTGCCTTTGGTGCCTTCGGCACTAGAGCAGCTGCGGGAGGCGCAGATCTTCACTAAACTCGATCTACGCAGCGCCTACAACCTCATCCGCATCAAGGCAGGGGATGAGTGGAAAACGGAGTTTAGTACGTCCTCGGGTCACTATGAGTACTGGGTCTTGCCGTATGGCTTGGCGTCGGCACCGTCGTTTTCCAGGCGTTTATTAATGAAGTGCTTCGAGAATATCTGGGTAAGTGTGTCGTCGCTTATATTGATGACATCCTCATTTACTCGCGTTCTCGGAGTCAACATGTGCATGATGTACGGGCCGTCCTGGGCACGCTCTTGCGCAATAGGCTCTATTGCAAGCTCGAGAAGTGTGAATTCCATCGCAGGCGGATTGATTTCCTGGGCTATACCATCAAGCCGGGCTCTGTACACATGCAACACGGCAAGGTGGAGGCGGTGACTCGTTGGACTCGTCCGCACACTCGGCGCGAGCTCCAGAGGTTTCTGGGTTTCGCTAATTTTTACCGGCGGTTCATTCGGGATTTAGCTCTGTCGCAAAGTCTCTCTCTGACCTGTTGCGTGGTGGCACTAAGCAGCTTAATTGGACCGAGGACGCTGATCGTTCCTTCAAAGCGCTAAAAAAGGCGTTTGTCACCGCTCCTGTTCTCCACCAACTGGATCCGTCGAGGCCATTCGTAGTGGAAGTGGACGCATCCAACGTGGGGGTGGGTGCGGTGTTGTCCCAGAGACTCAAACGGCACGCGATGCGTTGAAACCGATCGCGTTTTATTCCCACAAGCTCAGTCCCGCCGAGTGCAATTACGGGGTAGGAGATAGGGAGCTGCTGGCGATGAAACTTCGCTTAGGAGGAGTGGAGACACTGGCTGGAGGGAGCCAGACACCCCTTTCTGGTGCTAACGGACCACAAAAACTTGGAGTATTTGCGTAGCACTAAAACGCATGAATGCGCGTCAGGCGAGATGGTCTCTGTTTTTCTCCAGATTTAAGTTTCAGGTGACCTATCGTCCGGGGGAGAAGAACACGCGCGCTGACGCGCTTTCGAGGTCCTTCCCTGACGTGGTGGAGAGTTTGGAGGAGGAGCCTGTGTTACCGTCTACCTGTTTCCTGGGTAGCATCGACTGGGAGATCCCCCGGTTCCACCAAGACGTCACAGCTGTTGGGGGCGCGGTATTGGTGGCCAGGGATGCACAGGGACATACTGCGGTACGTCGGCACGTGTCCTGTGTGTGCCAGGAGCAAGGTCCCGAGGACGCCGCCAGCCGGTAAGCTGCTTCCTCTGCCCATTCCTACACAGCCATGGACACATATCGCAATTGACTTTGTGACCGATCTGCCCAAGTCGGAGGACAATACCACCGTTCTGGTGATAGTGGATCGCTTCTCTAAGATGGTTCGTTTCCTGCCGCTGCCCGCCCTGCCCACGGCCTGGGAGACTGCGGACCTTCTGTTCAGGCACGTATTCAGGCAGTTCGGGCTGCCTGAGGATATCGTGTCTGACAGGGGTCCGCAGTTTACATCGCGGGTCTGGCGTGAGTTTATGTCGGCGTTGAACATCACCGTAAGCCTCACGTCGGGCTACCACCCCCAGGCCAACGGGCAGGTCGAGAGGGTCAATCAGGAGCTGAACAGGTTTTTACGGGCCTACTGCAGCAAACACCCGGACACATGGTGCGCATCACTGGCATGGGCAGAATACGCGCAGAACTCTCTCACTCAGAGCAGCACGGGACAGACCCCATTCGAGTGCGTGTTCGGTCGGCAGCCCCCTCTCTACCCGTGGAACGCACCCACCTCCGATCAGCCCGTGGTGGAGGCGTGGTGTAAGAGGAGCGAACGGGTGTGGGAGGAGACTCACCAGCGGCTCCGGACGGCGGTGAAAAGGTTTCAGAGGAAGGCGGACCGTAAACGATCCACAGAACCGGACTACCGACCTGGTGACAAAGTGTGGGTGTCCACTACCGGACGGCAGACTGGGCACTTGGGGGGTAAGCTTCGGTGATCGGTTTGTGGGTCCTTACGTCATTCACCCGACGATTAACCGCGTGACCTATCATGTCGCGTTGCCGGGGGAATAAGAGGGTGTCGAGGGCGTTTCACGTCTCTGCATTGAAGCCCCACAGGGAGGAGCCGCTTGGCGAGACTGGCGACGCCTCGCCTCCGCCTCCCCTCTTGCTTCCGGACGGGCCGGTCTACAGTGTTCGTCGGCTCCTGGACTCCAGACGGCGCGGCAAGGGTATACAATACCTCGTTGATTGGGAGGGGTATGGTCCCGAGGAGAGGTCATGGATTCCGGCGTCCCAAATTTTGGACCCCTCCCTGCTCACCTCCTTTCACCGGGAGCACCGGGTAAGCCTGCTCCTCGCCCGGCCGGGCCGCCCGAGGGTCCGTCGGCTGGAGGGGTCCTTGGGAGGGGGCTCTGTCACGGTGAGGGAGCCGGCCATCCACCAGAGGGCGCGTGCTCAGCCGGGAGAACACCGGCAGAGTCACATGAGCAACACAAGCACGCCCCTAGACACAAGACACTTCCCGATCCCAATCACCGGCATATTAATCACCTGAGTACACTTATCACTTACCTTTATATTCCTACAGGTCCTGTCATCCGGTGTTGCACATTCTACGCAGTCGTCGCTCCTACCGGAATTTACCTGCTCCTCGTGTCTCTTGTGCCTTGGCTGTTGTTTTTCTCCTTAAGCTGAATATACCTACCTTTATTTTTGTTCTATTTCTCATTTGTAAATATGGAGAATAAAGATATGCATTTGAGCTCCTTGCCTCCTGCTGCTGTCCAACCCCCATTACACTGGCTCGTGATCTCCGGGCCCTTAAACGTCACTGCACCTCAAACAGGAATGCCACTGTCAAGGAAATAACAGAATGGGCTCAGGAATACTTCCAGAAAGCATTTTCAGTGAACACAATCCACCGTGCCATCTGCCGTTGCCAGCTGAAACTCTACAGGGCAAAGAGGAAGCCATTTCTAAGCAAGCTCCTCAGACGTTTGCACTGGGCTAGTGGTCATTTAAAATGGAGTGTGGCAAAATGTAAGACTGTTCTGTGGTCAGATGAGTCACGATTTGAATATCTTTATGGAACACTGGGACGCCATGTCATCCGGACCAGAGAGGACAAGGATAACCCAAGTTGTTATCAACGCTCCGTTCAGAAGCCTGCATCACTGATGGTATGGGGTTGCATGAGTGCTTGTGGCATGGGCAGCTTGCATGTCTGGAAAGGCACCATTAATGCAGAGAACTATGTTCAGGTTCTAGTACAAAATATGCTCCCATCTAGACGTCATCTAGACGTCATCCCTGCATTTTTCAACAAGATAATGCCAGACCACAACAGCATGGCTACGCAGGAGAAGGATCCGGGTACTGAAATGACCAGCCTACAGTGCAGATCTTTCACCTATAGAGAACATTTGGCGCATCATAAGAGGAAGGTGCGACAAAGAAGGCCCAAGACGATTGAACAGTTAGAGGCCTGTATTAGACATGAATGGGAGAGCATTCCTATTTCTAAACTTGAGAAACTGGTCTCCTCTGTTAACAGACGTCTGTTGAGTGTTGTAAGAAGGAGGGGGGATGCCACACAGTGGTAAAAATGGCCTTGTCCCAAGTTTTTTTGGGATTTGTTGATGCCATGAAATTTTGAAACAACATATTTTCCCCCTTAAATTGATACATTCTCTCAGTTTAAACTTTTCATCTGTCATCTATGTTCTATTACGAATAAAATATTGACATTTGTCATCTCCACATCATTGCATTCAGTTTTTATTCACAATTTGTTTAGTGTCCCAACTTTTTTGGAATCCAGTTTGTAATTAGATTCACATACACACTTGCTTGTTGTCTCCCTACAAACACACACACCAATGCATGTCTCTCCTACATACACACACAGTGTCTGTGTTTGTGTGAGTGTTGATCTGTAAGTGTGTGGAGTTTTTCTTCTTCTCTTTACAGTCTGTCTAGGTGTAGTATTCTAGAGGAAGGCTGTGCTGCTCTGTGTTCAGCTCTGAGGTCAAACCCCTCATCACACCTGAGAGAACTGAAACTGAAACACAATGAACCAGGAGACTCAGGAGTGAAGCAGCTCTCTGCTCTAATGAAGGATCCACACTGTACACTGGAGAAACTAAAGTGAGTTACTGGCTTACTGACTCTTTATACAAAAATACAGTGTATATCCTCTCTCTCTGTGTCTCTCTCACACACACTCACAGTCAGTATCCCCCTTTTTTCTCTGAGGCACACACTATCACAGTTTTAAATTAATTCACATACATGCACTTTCTTGTTTGTTCTCTCTCTACAAACACACACACACACACACACACAAATCACTGCATGTCTCTCCTGAATACACACACAGTGTCTGTCTTCGTGTAAGTGTGAGGAGTTTCTCCTTCTCTCTACAGTCTGTCTGACTGCAGTATTACAGAGGACGACTGTGCTGCTCTGTGTTCAGCTCTGAGGTCAAACTCCTCATCACACCTGAGAGAGCTGAAACTGAAACACAATGAACCAGGAGTGAAGCAGCTCTCTGCTCTACTGGAGGATCCACACTGTAAACTGGAGAAATTAGCGTGAGTTACTGACTTGTCACAGGGTGTAGCTCATCTATTGCTCTGTATTCTATTGCTTTACTTTTGGCCTTGCCTAACACCCCGCATGTAGGGCGCTGTACGTTGTTCGAATAAACCAAGGGCCTCGGGCCTTCTCTGCCTCTGGCTTTTTCTCTTTATTGCAATATGTTCATTGACATTTCTGATAAACCCATGTGTCTTATTTGTGGAGCTAATGTAGCTGTAATTAAGGATGTTAAGCTAAGTTGGCACTTCGAGAAAAACATCAGGACAAGCTAAAAACCTGAATGCAGACCAGAAGAAACACACACACATCACTGCATATTTCTCCTGAATACACACACAGTGCATGTTTTTGCTTAAGTGTGTGTTCATCTGTAAGTGTGAGGAGTTTTTCTCCTTCTCTCTACAGTCTGTCTAGGTGCAGTATTAGAGAGGAAGGCTGTGCTGCTCTGTGTTCAGCTCTGAGGTCAAACCCCTCATCACACCTGAGGGAGCTGAATTTGGATTACAATAAACTAGGTGACTCAGGAGTGAAGCAGCTCTCTGCTCTACTGGAGGATCCACACTGTAAACTGGAGAAACTAGAGTGAGTTACTGACTCTTAATACACAGTCAATATCCTCTCTCTCTCTCTCTCTCTCTCTCTCTCTCTCTCACACACACACACACACACAATCAGTATGCCCCTTTTTTCTCTGAGACACACACTATCACTATATTAATTAGATTCACATACACTCTCTTTCTTGCTTGTTCTCTCTCTACAAACACATACACGTCACTGCATGTCTCCTGAATACACACAGTGTGTGTTCATCTGTAAGTGTGAGTTTGTCTCCTTCTCTCTACAGTCTGTCTGTCTGCAGTATTACAGAGGAAGGCTGTGCTGCTCTGTGTTCAGCCCTGAGGTCAAACCCCTCATCACACCTGAGAGAGCTGTATCTGAGCGCCAATAAACCAGGAGACTCAGGAGTGAAGCAGCTCTCTGCTCTACTGGAGGATCCACACTGTACACTGGAGAAACTAGAGTGAGTGTTTACACTGAATTTGTGTATAGAGTGAGATATCTGACTGTGATGAGTGTGTGTTCATGTCTGATGATTCTGTCCTTTACAGCGTCTGACCACTATGGATCTGATCGGAGTCTCAGAGGATGACCAAACACACACACACACACATATGACTGCACATATGCGTCTCTATAGTTACATGTGTTCGTGTGATTGTGTGATCATGACTGCAGTAGAGGACATGTCCTCTCTATGTCTTCCACCATCTGGACACCAGGACATACACCCACACCTAACCTGCACACACTCTCTCTCACACACACACACTCATGCAGTTCACCTCCTACAGCTTCAGAAGGAGCTCGGACAGCATAACTCATGAAGGACTAGTGCTCAACATACCCTTCCCCACTACACACACACACACACAAATACACAGACATACTCCTCACCTGTGCGAGCCGCACCATGAACAGGTTGTTGGGCTCCTTGGGGTGATACTGGCTCAGCTGTCGTAACAGCTGCCAGACTCGCATTATTGGTGCCTGGAAACAGGAAATGCAGGACACCATGTTATCATGACACCACGGTTTCTGCTCACAGGACGCAGTGACACAGCATGATGCTGCCCTGTCAGTCATTAAAAGCCTCCACCGAGTTCAGTGCATCTTACTGAACTCATTCCCTTTACCACACACGTGATCAGTCACAATGGCTTCTGTCCAGAGTGGGGAAACGCATTTGGTGTAGGTCTAACTATCCAGACTGATGAGCCCAAAACCTTCTGCATCCACAAACACTGGTGACTGGTTGTCCATGCACAGATTAAACCCCACAAAAGGACTTTTAGTTACATTTACATTTTAGCTTATTCTGCACCTTCTTTGGACTTCAATACCAAAATCCAGTTCTTAGATTTTTAATTTCTGCTTTGTGAAACGGGTTTCCATAGTCACTACCCTCCATGACACCCACCCCCCCCGTCTATGTGTCCAGATCTCCCTTATTCATGCACTTATAAAATACAAGACATATATTGTACACTTTTATTGTGTTACTTCGTTACATATTACAGCAGGTGATCGTCTCAAACATAACAAACAAAAAACAGTCTGAAGTAAAAATATGTAACAGCAAATCTGAGCAATTGCCTGGACTCTATGTAAGAGTTTTAACAAGAGTTTTAAATAAATTATTACATTTCAAAGCACTTGCCCATTTGTCAAGAATACTATCAAATGAAATAGACCGCGCCACATTGTTTTCAACTGAGATCACTGATAACTGGGTCAAGCGATCATTGCTCATACTCGAACGAAGGTGTGATAAGGTTGTGATAAGCTTCAGCTTGCTAAAGGATCTCTCGGCAGATGCAACAGTCAGAGGCATGGTCAGGAAGGGTTACTGTCAAATTTGGAAACACCAAATCAAAATTCCCCTTTATGAGGAAATTTAACTTCTCTAGAGCATTGTAACCCTTCAGTAGATGGCTTGCTGGGTATATTTCTTGAATGATATCTCCTGAAACATCACAGGTAGTCAGGACATATGCGATCACTGATTCCTCCAGCTCAGCCACCATCTCCTGCCACTTCTTCAAGCTTTTGTAGAGCATCTAGAATACCCCCCCACCTTTGACAGTATCTAGCTTTGCTTCCCAACAGGTGTCACTCAGAGGCTTCAGTGTGATATCAATAAACTCAGTCAGAATATCCCACATCTTCACAGAAGATGAAAAGATAGTGTACAATCTTTGAAGAGTGCCAAAGAAGGTTAGACACTCTCTGTTGGATGAGTCTGCATCACATAACAAAAGGTTCAGGCTGTGGCTACAGCAGGAAATAAACAGAGCCTCTGGACATCTCTGTTGTATTAAAGCTTGGACACCCTTCTTTTACCCCATCATATTAGAGCCATTGTCATAACTTTGCCCCCTACAATTAGCCAACTCCAACCCCAGTCTATCCAGCACACCTGTCAGTGTGTCTGTGAGGCCGTTCCCAGTTGTGTCCTTCACAGCAGTGAACCCCACAAAAGACTCAGCAGTAGTAATCTTCTTCTTCTCATCTGTATGAATATATCGAATGATAACTGAGGCCTGCTCTTGCTTTGAAACATCGGGTGTGCAGTCCAGTTCCACTGCAAAATACTTGGAGGCTTTGATCTGGGCAGAAATTTTACCCAAAACACATTCTGATATTGAGTCTAAAAATGACTTTTGAGTGATGAGAGATATCCAGTGGCTTTTTTGGAGGCAGCTTTTCTAAGATGCTCTGCCAGTGTGACATCATACCATGCAATGAGCTCAAGGATTCCCAGAAAATTTCCATTTTTAGGATTTTCTAACTGTGCATTTCTTCCCCTCAGTGGCAAGTTTCTTTCTGCAAGGAAGAGTATGCAGTCAATAATTCGAGTCAGCACACTTCTCCAGTGTGCCTTTTCAGCAACTGCTCTCTGCTATTTGCTATCAATAGTTTTACCTAGGTGTAAGCGAGATGCCAGTTCTTTCCACATCAGATAAGCATTTATGTGAGAACCACTGGTTTCATGGTGCTTCAGTATTTTTGAAAGACACCGCCAGTTATTATATCCCACGACAAGGCCTTTTACTCTTATCTGATCTTGGATATGGTCCATCAGAACATTTCTGTGAGCCATTCTCAACCATGTACTGCCTAAATGAGTCGCTCATTTCATGTGGTGAAGGCCATTCAGATGGATCTTCTGAGTAAGGCCTTGTCCCAGCCCTCTCCTCTGCACCTCTCTGTTCCACATTCTCCTCTGTGGTGATTGGATTGCTACGTTTCCCTGCACTAGTTTTCCCAAAAAAGGACACAGTGAAAAATTATCATCACAACCTTACAGAAGGGGGGCCCTAAAGCCCAATTGCCTCAGGGACACCCCGATATTATCTGCCCAGTAACAGGGTAACTGCGTGGGGTTGTGGAGAATATATTACTGTTTGTGACTATGTGAAAGTAGACAACTGCTGTGTCCCTTGTGGTGAGAGTTGTCTCGATATCTTTTTTTAATAAAACTGAGCAGAATCAGGATCTCAGGATGATCTCTTCCCTTCAAAACACTTGCTTAGGAGTTGGCGAACTCCAAAACATTTTAAATATAGCTATCACTAGAACTGTGGATATTTGATTGTTTCTTTGTGTCTCTGTAAAATTATTCCTAGATGCAGAATATCAGTTATGTAATATAAAAAACAGCATTGGCAACCCGTTCTATATTTATTAGTTTTATGATTAACCATCTACTTATCATGGTTCATTATATTTTGTAATACAGCACCTGTCCTGTTAGCTAGAGCTAACCTGAATGTTTACAAGCCTCCTCTTAACAAACTGACATAATAAACGGACCTACCTGCTGTCTATCAACCTCTTTGAGAAGCTTTTTCTTCATCCCTACAACAGCTTTTTCTCTCTCCCTCTTCCGTTTTCTGTTTTGTGCCCCAGAGCTTTTTTTTTTTTTCTGACCCTCAATCTTGCGCCATGACGGAAAAAAAACGAACTGATTAGAGGCATGCCAGCCGTACCCTTCGTCTAATCAGCTAGAGTATGGCACAAATCGTGCGAATGTGCGAGACGAGAAAAACGTCCGTACTTTGAAACGTACTTTTGAAAGGAGTTCTCAAGCGCCTGTGTTTGGGAGGAAGTGACAGGAGGGTAGGGGGAAGGAGTGGATGGGCGCCTGATTAGTGCTGTGCTTCTGTTTTTTGATGTGTATTATCATTCATGAACAAACAGCTCTTACAGAAAATGCCGACTATAAATAATTTTCCGACATCGATTTGGCGCCCCCTCTGGTGCAGCGCCCCTATGCGTCGCATACGCTGCATACCCCCTTTGTGCGCCACTGAGTACTGGTGTAGAGAGAGAGAGATTACCAACCCAAATCATCACAGGACAGTAACAGAGTGCATCTATCTGTTAAAGTTGAAGTTACCATGGTAACAACTGAGAGCAACATATGAACTCCGATACATGGACTAGACTGTGTGCTTCATCACACACACACACTTCCTGTTACACTTTCACATTGTGGTAAAGAATTCCACCTCCACAGCTTCAGAACATCACAGTGTTTAGATGTTTATGGTGAAACTTGTGGAACGTAAAATAAAAGTATTAAAACATTAATATTATTTTTTCAGAAACATTTTACTGAACCCTTTACAAGTCATATGTCAGCAGTTTCAGGACGCATTTTTTGTGTGTGTGTGTGTCCTTGTGTCCAGATACTGGAAGACATGTGGAGGACACAGTCATCTACTGCAGTCATGTTCACACAATCACACCAACACACGTAATGATGGAGACTCATATGCTTGTGTGTTTGGTCGTCCTCTGTATATGAGACTCGGATCAGGTCAGATCAGTCCAGACCATGGTGTCCTAATACTGTAAGACAGAATAGGAGAGTCACCAGACATGAACACTCATCACAGTCAGACTTCACACTCTATACACAAACTCAATAATCAATCAGTGTACACACTCACTGTAGTTTCTCCAGTCCACAGTTCTCAGCAGTGAGAAGAGGCTGTTCGGAATCCCACTCACAGGGATGACAAGGCTGACATTTGAAATTCCTCGGTGAAATGGCCTTTTGCAAACATGCATCACCAAACAGATGTAATGTCAATCACACACCCCTCACCCACTTCCCACCACCACCACAGTACCACCTTCCAGAATGATCCAAAAAAACTGGTTAATTTTTTTTCAAAGATGAAAGACTTTGAAAGACTAGGCTAGACTAGGTTAATGACTGATTATGATGTGGTCTTGTATTAAAACCAGTTGTTTACTTATGATAACACTACTCTTTGTCACGGTGGCGAGGCAGGGAGGCCACCAGAGGGCATCTGCTCGAGCACGGAGCACCCGGCACACCCCCTCATTACGCCAACGCACACCCCCTCATTCCATATCACTCCCACCTTCACAATCACCTGAGTACTAGCACCTGTTCACCCTGTCCCCACCATATACTTAAAAACACACATTTATTATCCCACCTGGAAAACAGAAAGTGTAATATGTTAGTAATCCTGAAACAAATGATTGTATGCTGAATTTTTCAAGATGCTGTTAATCTCATAATCTGGTAGAAAACACAGGGAAATATGTCACTTGTACTGGTTTGCAGTCCCATGTTTAATTATCTTATCCCATTATTCCTATTTAATTATCTTATCCCATTATCCCTGTTTAATTAGATGGGATAATGAGACTGTTGTAATTAAGAGAGACGCAGCACCTCTGGTTGATTTAATAAACAACCTGTTACTGACAGTCCATATTTACATAGATGCATATGTACATATTAATAATTATGATATGTAATTATGAGTGTAAACTAAATATTGATGTGTTGAATTATTTCAGTGGCATTAATTGAGGAGTCAGTTATGAGAAAATTTTACACTTTGGCATGTGATTTTGTCACGGTAGGCCAGTCCCAGAGCACAGGGGAGATGCCCACTCAGTCACACACACACACACACACTTCACCACTCCCCCGGTAAAAAGAAACTCTCCTCATTAGCTCCTCCCCTACTGATGATGGTATACTTCGACTCATCATTCTTTGTCAGTTTGTAAATATGTAATGCCTATTTCTTTTCTTCATATGGCATGTTGATATAACGGCTGAACTAATCGTTCATTACGTTATCCCGTTACGTTCTTGTGTCTTGTTTATAGATGTTTCCTCATGTTCATGTAGTCTCCCGTTTCGTTGTATTTGAATAAACCGCATTCTCCTGCGCATGCGTCATGCCCCTTTCAGTTCCGACCATGACAGTTGAACAGATCTGAACATATCCATTAACATTCAAATCAAATGAAACAAATGTCAAACCAGTACACAGCTATAGGCCAAATGAAACCATTAGTAAAGGTCCATTACAGTTTTACACATTTTCCAAGCTTTGTGTCTTTTTCAAAACTCTACACACAAAACCCACAATTGCTCACCCAAAATGCAAAATGCTTCAAATCTCCAGCAAAATGACACAAAATGTCATAAACACATCTCAAAAGCAAGCACTGACCTCACATTGCCAACACCTTTGTCATAATATGACATTTTGGATTCATCATGTACACACTGTTCATCAAAACCGAAAGCTCTTCTTTCATTCAAGGGATTCTATGTTTATCTCCATACAAAAGTCCAGAGAGAAGGTGAAATACTCACAACACACAGTTTTCAAACCCAAAATATTTATTTTTTCCAAATCATTTGCTGCTGTTGCAGTAATACAATATTTGTACAGCGCAGAAAAAAAAATCCAACCACCACATGAAGTTGGACAGACACCAAACACATATCTGAAAAAGCTGGGGGGAGTTGGCTGTGGTGAGGGTATGGGTTGGGGGGAGTGGCTGTGGTGAGGGTATGGGTGGGGGGAGGTGTCTATGGTGAGGGTTTGGGTTGGGGGGAGTTGGCTGTGGTGAGAGTATGTGTTGGGGGAGGTGGCTGTGGTGAGGGTTGGGGGAGGTGGCTGTGGTGAGGGTATGGGTTGGGGGAGGTGGCTGTGGTGAGGGTTGGGGAGGTGGCTGTGGTGAGGGTTTGGGTTGGGGGAGTTGGCTGTGGTGAGGGGGGGTTGGGGGAGGTGGCTGTGGTGTGGGTTTGGGTTGGGGGAGTTGGCTGTGGTGAGGGTATGGGTTGGGGGAGGGGGTGGTGAGGGTTGGGGGGGTGGCTGTGTGTCTAGGCTTCATCTGTGGTGAGGGTTTCTCCTCCTGTGGTGAGGGTATGGGCTGGATCTGGCCACTATACTTCATCCACATCGCAAGCTATGTCCTCTCTTGCTAATCACCGAGGAAAGAACCTCCTTGCGTGGCGCATCCATCCTTGAATAGAGGCAGCATCAATGTCGCCACATGCTTCCTCCATAGCCTCAAGAAGTGGAATGCGAGCATGGGGACGACGATCATATACCCGCCAGCGCCAGGTGGAGAAGAATTCCTAAATTGGATTGAGAAAAGGCGAATATGGAGGCAGGTACAGAACAGAGAAGTGAGGATGGGTCACTCACAAACCAGTGCTGGACCAGATGTGCCCGATGAAAACTGACATTGTCCCATATGACCACAAATCTTTGTTGATCTAGATTCTGCCAACCTTGGACAAGAATATTGAGAATTGCATCCAGAAAACTTATGATGTGAGCAGTGTTGTAAGGACCAAGTGTTGCATGGTAATGGCAGCACACATTGTAATGTTTCCCCCACGTTGTCCTGGGACATTCACAATGGCCCTTTGACCAATGACATTTCTCCCCCTTCTCTTTGCCCTTGTCCTCTTCCCTGTCCAACTCGTCCTCTTCCTCCCCTTCCAACTCCTCCTCCTCGAACCCGAACTTCTCGTGGACGCCCTCTCTGCCTCTACCAACTCTCCTGGCTCTCTCTTCTTTGTAATTCATGGTTCAAAACAGACATCTTGACATTTGACCTATTTAGAGGCCTATACTTAGCCAATGATTCGTTGGTGTTCAATAAAGTAATGAGTGCTTAGACATGTGAGGAGTGGGAGTGAAGCACTTGTGATTTAGTGTGGCATTTTGATAGGTTGTGTTTGAAAGATGAAATCAAGTAACTTCTTGTTTGATCTTTGTGTGTTAGGTAGAAACTTGTGTCAGACACTGAGAATTAGTGTATGGTTTTGCAGATTTGTGTGGGGTTATGGTGTTTGAAGGGCATGTTTAGAAAATTGTGCGACAAGCAAAGATTTAGTGTATAAATAGTTGAAAAAAACTGTAAAGTTGTTCAAGCCTGTTAACGTACTCATCAGCTCTGTTGGCAGGATGCTAATAGCCAAGAAATGTTACATATTAAACTGTGTTGTACTTGTCCAGTTGATATTGCTTCATACTTGATTTTCTTTTTATAGTTTACAGCACTTTGTTCAGAATGAATTAGTAATAAAGTTCTTAGACTAATATTAAAATTTTTAGACTAATATTAATCATCTTTGTTTTAGACATGCACTGCCCCTTCTCCCTGATGATTCATCACTCTACAATCTCCCTCTGACCTTGAGAAGTAATGTTTCATCAATCTATAATCTCCCTCTGACCTTGAGAAGTACAACTGCTCACTATAAGAAGATTTCTCTTCCTCACCACTTTTAAACTGACAGTGTGGTCATGCACATTTTACATTTGTTTACTGAGAACATACTTTGGAAAATGAACCATAGAAAAATGTAGGATTTTGGAACTAGTTGCTAATACGGTAAGCAAAGCAATAAAATCTAAAATAAAAAAATTCTAACTGAAACCATTATACAAGAAGATGTTTTACTTTTGGATTTACACGCAAAAGCTGCAGTTGCTACGAGTGTCATTTTAATCTAATGAAAACTGAAAGGGTGAAGCAGGGTTACAGAGTGCCATCTGAACACAATTCAGAAGGAGCTAAATAATTGTGATATAACTGTCTGCAAATAAGTCCTATGTGTAAGTAAATCCCACAACTGATGCTCAGCACTGTATAAATGATGCATATGTCACAAATGTGTGTAGCTCTTCTCCAAGCTCATTCATTCATTCAATTTTATTTATATAGCGCTTTTTACAACACATGTTGTCACAAAGCAGCTTTACAAATTGCGTGGGTCCAGATCCCTAATGAGCAAGCCAAAGGCGACAGTGGCAAGGAAAAACTCCCTAAGATGGCAGGAATTTAGGAAGAAACCTTGGGAGGACCAAGACTCAAAAGGGAACCCATCCTCCATTGGGCGGCCCGCTAGCAATGTCCTATGGAAGCAAGCTATGGAAAATGCATGTGAATATACAGCAGTTGATGCTTTCTATGGCTGAATTCGCCATGATAGGCCATATTTCTCCTGCTGCTTGTCCAGGGAAAATGTTGCTTGTGATGTAGATGAGGTGCAGTGGTCAGACAGAAACAGCAGAGAGGATGCAGTTTTTTAGGATTTTAATGTAACTATACAGTAAACTCTCTAAATTAGTTCCTGGTACACTTTCATATTGTGATAATAATGCTTTACATATTTAAGTCATATATATGTATTTGTCACGGTGAGGGAGGCTCCCCCTCCCGGTCACCTACGGCACAGCTGCAGTTGTCCAGAGAGAGAGAGAGAGCAAATATTGACTCTGTGTGTTTGTGTACAGTAACTCACTCTAGTTTCTCCAATGTACAGTGTGGATCCTCCAGTAGAGCAGAGAGCTGCTTCACTCCTGAGTCTCCTGGTTCATTGTGGTTCAGATTCAGCTCTCTCAGGTGTGATGAGGGGTTTGACCTCAGAGCCGAAGCCAGAGCAGCACAGTCTTCCTTTGTAATACTGCAGTTAGACAGACTGTAGAGAGGAGAAAAACTCACAGTTCAGCAAACACACACACACTCACACAAACACAGACACTGTGTGTATTCAGAGAGAGATGCAGTGATGTGTGTGTGTGTGTGTGTTTGTAGACAGAGAACAAGCAAGAAAGTGTGTGTATGTGGATGTAATTAATACAGTGTGTCTCTCAGGGGGAAAAGGGGGTACTAACTGTGAGGAAACTTTGATTGTGTGCGAGATAAGAGAATATTGGCTGTGTGTGTGTGAGAGAGAGCGAGGGATAGAGAGAGCAGGAGAAGAAATCAACTGTGTATGTGTGTGAGAAAGGCTAATCTTAACTCTTTGTGTGTGTGTTTGTGTGTAAAGACCCAGTTAGTCAGTAACTCACTCTAGTTTCTCCAGTGTACAGTGTGGATCCTCCAGTAGAGCAGAGAGCTGCTTCACTCCTGAGTTTCCTGGTTTATTGTAGCTCAGTTTCAGCTCTCTCAGGTGTGATGAGGGGTTTGACTTCAAAGCTGAACACAGAGCAGCACAGCCTTCCTCTCCAATACTGCAGTCAGACAGACTAGAAAGAAGGAAAAAAACTCACACTTACAGATCAACACACACACACACACTCACACAAACACAGACACTGTTTGTGTATTCAGGAGAGACACATGTGTGTGTGATGTGTGTGTGTGTGTTTGTAGAGAGAGAACAAGCAAGAAAAACTCCTTACACTTAAAGATCAACAAACACAATAACACAAATACAGACATTGTGTTTGTATTCAGGAGAGACATGCAGTGTGTGTCTCAGAGAAAAAGGGGGATACTGACTGTACTGACTGTATGTGTGTGTGGGTGTGTGTGTGTGTGTGTGTGAGTGTGTGACACAGAGAGAGAGATGATATTCACTGTGTGTGTGTGTGTGTGACAGAGAGAGGATATTGACTGTGTGTGTATGTGAGAGAGAGAGAGGATATTGTGTGTGTGTGTGTGTGTATATATAGAGTCAGTATACCAGTAACTCACTGTAGTTTCTCCAGTTTACAGTGTGGATCCTCCAGTAGAGCAGAGAGCTGCTTCACTCCTGAGTCTCCTGGTTTATTGTAGTTCAGATTCAGCTCTCTCAGGTGTGATGAGGGGTTTGACCTCAGAGCTGAACACAGAGCAGCACACCCTTCCTCTGGAATACTGCACATAGACAGACTGTAGAGAGAAGGAGAAAAACTCCTCACACTTACAGATCAACACGCACACTCACACAAACACTGTGTGTGTGTTCAGGAGAGACATGCAGTGATTCGTGTGTGTTTGTAGAGAGAGAACAAGCAAGAAAGTGTGTATATGTGAATCTAATTATTACAGTGATAGTGTGTGTCTCAGAGGAAAAAGGGGGATACTGTGTGAGTGAGAGAGAGAGAGAGAGAGATGATATTGACTGTGTATGTGTGTTTCAAGAGTCAGTAAATCAGTAACTCACTGTACTGTCTCCAATTTACAGTGTGGATTCTCCAGTAGAGCAGAGAGCTGCTTCACTCCTGAGTCTCCTGGTTTATTGTAATTCAGATTCAGCTCTCTCAGGTGTGATGAGGGGTTTGACCTCAGAGCTGAACACAGAGCAGCACAGCCTTCCTCTGGAATACTGCAGTTAGACAGACTGTAGAGAGAAGGAGAAAAACTCCTCACACTTACAGATCAACACACACATACTCACACAAACACAGACACTGTGTGACATGAGACACATGAGATAGAGACAAGCAGTGATGTGTGTGTTTGTAGAGAGAACAAGCTATAAAGTGTGTATATGTGAATCTAATTTTTACAGTGATAGTGTGTGTCTCAGAGGAAAAAGGGGGATACTGTGTGTGTGCGCATGCGAGATAGAGAGAGCTAGAGAGAATATTGACTGTGTGTTTGTGTGTGTGTGTGTGTATAAAGAGTCAGTATGCCAGTAACTCACTGTAGTTTCTCCAGTGTACAGTGTGGATCCTCCAGTAGAGCAGAGAGCTGCTTCACTCCTGAGTCTCCTGGTTTATTGTAGTTCAGATTCAGCTCTCTCAGGTGTGATGAGGGGTTTGACCTCAGAGCTGAACACAGAGCAGCACAGCCTTCCTCTGTAATACTGCACCAAGACAGACTGTAGAGACAAGGAGAAAAACACCTCACACTTATAGATCAACACACACACACTCACATAAACACGACCACTGTGTGTATTCGGGAGAGACATGCAGCGATGTGTGTGTGTGTGTGTGTGTGTGTTTGTAGAGAGAGAACAAGCAAGAATGTGTGTGTATGTGAATCTAATACAGTGAGTGTGTGTCTCAGAGAAAAGAGGGGGATACTGACTGTGTGTGTGTCAGAAAGACAGAGGACATTGAGTGTGTGTGTGTGTGTAAAGAGTCAGTAAGTCACTAACTCACTCTAGTTTCTCCAATGTACAGTGTGGATCCTCCAGTAGAGCAGAGAGCTGCTTCACTCCTGAGTCTCCTGGTTCATTGTAGTCCAGATTCAGCTCTCTCAGTTGTGATGAGGGGTTTGACCTCAGAGCTGAACACAGAGCAGCACAGCCTTCCTCTGTAATACTGCAGTCAGACAGTCTGTAGAGAGAAGAAAAACTACTCACACTTACAGATCAACATGTACGTGAACACAAATATCTCTCTCTAATAAACAAATATCCCCCATACACACATATGGCAACACATGCGCATGCTCGCATGCAAATGCACACACACACACACACACACACACACAACTAAACCACAACGATTGTATTTATTGGAAAATAATCTTATAATGTAAAATCACACACACACACACAACTAATCATATTTAATGAAAATAATCATATAATCTCTCTCTCTCTCTCTCTCTCTCACACACACACACACACACACACACACACACACACACAGAACATAGAATATTGACAGGTCGCAGATCGGGAAAACCCCAAGCGAAAACTTCACACTACAACTGGTCATCATGCTCGCGCTCTGCGGTTTGACCAAGTGTCCAAAATTATTCTGGAGCAGCAAAATCAGGATAAACTCGTGTAGAAATGAACATTTCATATTTAACACACATCACCTAAACGTGTCTTCTTCATAAACACACAGAACCTATAAACCTGATATATGGATTTTGCCCTCAACATGATGTTGAAAATGTGCTAGTTAGCTAAGCTGTTAGCTTGTGTTAACTAACCCAACTAGCCAATTAGCTTCGTTTGTGTTGGTTACTTCTCGTTCACAATGATGCATTTATTCAACACCAGGTACTGCACACATAATCTTATTTTCATTTATCAGTAACAGCAGGAGAAACAGATTGTTGCATGTTGGTAATAAAAAAATCAAAACAGGCGGATAATTAAAAACAATAGAAATATATGAAAAAGTTTAATGTTAAATATTCTTTAATTTACATTTAATTTTCAGTAAGCCTGAGAAAAGTTTTCAGATTTGTGTCTCACCCTACGGAGGCCCCCTGCCAGCCACGCCCGTCAGCAGCGGCAGCATTTAAAAATGTAAATGGCCCTATTTGTCAAATTTGATGTTCACCCCAATCTACATATATAACTATCTGTTCATTAAATAAACACCTAACTATATATTGGTGTAAAACTGAAAACGGACGAGTGGTCTTCTCCTTTCTGATGCTAGGTCACCTCGGTCCAGGGTTGGGGTGAAACAAATTATAGAAACGAAGGGCTGAACAGGGGTGTGTACACAGAACAGGGGCTGAACAGGGGTGTGTACACAGAACAGGGGCTGAACAGGGGTGTGTACACAGAACAGGGGCTGAACAGGGTGTGTACACAGAACAGGGGCTGAACAGGGGTGTGTACACAGAACAGGGGCTGAACAGGGGTGTGTACACAGAACAGGGGCTGAACAGAACTTTTGCAGACACACATCACCAGATGGTGAATTGTTATTCATGACTGTAAATCACTGTACAACCACCAGCTGTGAGTTCCTGTGTGTGTGATACCTGATTATTGTACAATGGTGCAGGTGATACCAGTATGTGGTGAGTTGTGATTGGTAAGTTTACGTGGCCTACCACTTCATGGCTGAGTTGCTGTTATTCCTAAACACTTCCATTTTTCTTATAATACAGCTCACATTTGACTATGGAATATTTAGGAGCGAGGACATTTCACAACTGGATTTGTTGCACAGGTGGCATCCTATCACAGTTCCACACTGGAAGTTACTGAGCTCCTGAGAGCAACCCATTTTTTCATAAATTTTTGTAAAAGTCTGCATGCCTAGGTGCTTAATTTTAAACACCTGTGGCCATGGAAGTGATTGGAACACCTGGTTCTGATCATTTGGATGGATGTGCGAATACTTTTGGCAATATCTCTCTCTTTCTCTGTCTCTCTCCCTTTCTCTGTCTCTCTCACTCTTTCTCCCTCTCACTCTTTCTACCTTTCTCCTTTTGTCTATCTATTAAGTAACATTCAGGTAGTATTCTGTATGCTGCATTTATGTTACTTATATCATGCATTGTCTCATATAACCAGTTGTAATGTGTAGTTGTGTTATGCTAATCAGTCTTGTGTTACATGAAACATATGTGAATCTCTGTTCTTCAGATAACATTATGTAATGTAGATGCTAAAGTCAGTAATTGTATTAAATTGGTTATGCATATTCATGACTGATGCTGGACTATGCAGTAGAATTTACTCCAACACATTTTAAATTCAAATTCAGCTGTTTCTATTGTTGATGGGAGGGTTCAATAACCCCAGTACAGAAACTTCCTACAGTGAGATACAGAGAACATCTGTGTGTGTGTTTGTGTCTGTGTGTGTGTGTGTGGGGGGGTTGTGTTTGTGTGTGTCTATGTGTGTGTGAGAGACAGAGAGAGAGAAAGAAAGGTATGTGATGATTTGTTTTTGCAGTTAACAATGTCTTTAGTCTTATTATGATTTTGTACTGATTCTATAACGCTCTTGGGAAACTTGCCCCCGTGCTGTAATGTGTTTACTCACTCAGCTTTTCTGGATGCTGTGACCACTGGCAGCAGTCTTAGTAGACATTCCTCTGATGGGTCATATTTACTCAGCACAAACTCATCCAGCTCCTCTTGTGAGTTCAGCAACACAAACACCAGAGCTGACCACTGAGCAGGAGAGAGACTGACTCCACTGAGACGACTGTAACCTCCTCTGCTCATGTATGTTTGGACTTCCTGCACTAGAGAATGATCATTCAGTTCATTCAGACAGTGGAACAGGTTGATGGATTTCTCTGGAGAGGGATTCTCACAGATTTTCTCCTTGATGTGCTTGACTGTTTCCTCTTTGCTGTGAGAGCTGCTTCCTGTCTGTCAGTAGGCCTCGTAAGAGAGTCTGATTGGACTCCAGTGAGAGACCCAGAAGGAAGCGGAGGAAAAGGTCCAGGTGTCCATTCTCACTCTGTAAGGCCTTGTTCACTGCATTCTTAAGGAAGTCAGACATTGTTGATCTTTTAATGTCATGTTGGACTGCAGTGGTTTCATGTTCCAGCACATTTGTTTTGTTGGAGATGAAGGAGAGAAATGCATATAAAGCAGCCAGAAACTCCTGAACACTCAGATGCACAAAGCTGAACACCTTCCCCAGGTGCAGCACAGACTCCTCTCTGAAGATCTGGGTACACACTCCTGAGTACACGGACACTTCTTTGACATCAATGCCACACTCTCTCAGGTCTTCCTCACAGAAGATCAGGTTGCCCCTTTCCAGCTGTTGGAAAGCCAGTTTTCCCAGTGCTAGAATACTCTTTCTAGTCTGGTCAAAATCAGTGTCAGTTTTGCCATGAAACTTTCTGTCCTTGTGTTTGATCTGAAGGATCAGGAAGCGTGTGAACATCTGAGTCAGAGTCTTGGGGATCTCTCCACTCTCTGCTTCACCCAACATGCTCTCTAGAACAGTGGCTGCAATCCAACAGAAAACTGGAATGTGGCACATGATGTAGAGGCTTCTTGATGACTTCATGTGTGAGATGATTCTATTGGCCAGGGTCTCATCACTGATTCTCTTCCTGAAGTACTCCTCTTTCTGAGGGTCACTAAACCCTCGTACCTCTGTTACCAGGTCAACACACTCAGGAGGGATCTGATTGGTTGCTGCTGGTCGAGCGGTTATCCAGAGGAGAGCAGAGGGAAGCAGATTCCCCTTGATGAGGTTTGTCAGTAGCACATCCACTGAGGTTGACTCCGTTATGTCCGATAAGCTCTCATTGTTCTCGAAATCTAGAGCAAGTCGACACTCATCCAGACCATCAAAGATGAAAATGACTTTGTAAGCATCACAGTCTATTAACTGTAATTGTTTTGTTTCTTGGAAAAAGTGATGAAGCAAATCCATCAGATTCTTTTTCTTCTTTATCAAATTCAGCTCCCTAAAAGGAAGTGGAAATATGAAAAGGACGTCCTGATTGGCTCTTCCTTCAGCCCAGTCCAGAATGAACTTTTGCACAGAGACTGTTTTCCCAATTCCAGCAACTCCTTTAGTCAGCACTGTTCTGATGGGTTTGTCTTTAAAGAGGTCATTACATTTAATGGGTGTCTCCTGTGTCGCTGGTCTCCTGGATGCTGTCTCAATCTGTCTCACCTCATGTTCATTATTGACCTCTCCACTCCCTCCCTCTGTGATGTAGAGCTCTGTGTAAATCTCATTCAGAAGGATTGAGCTTCCATGCTGTGAGATTTCTTCATTAATTTTATTGTATTTCTTCTTCAGTTTGCATTTGTGGAGTTTGGATTTTTCATACACAATTCCTGGTAAGAAAACACAGAAACCAGCAAATTATAACACCTCCCAGTAAAATCTGGTAAAGACCACAGTAGTGTTACATTATGTCTGGCTCCTAAACTATGAATTTGTATGTCTATTGCACATGAACTGTGTATTGTTTATCAAAGTCAAGTCAAAGTCAACTTTTTTGTCAAAAACTCCAATATGGGGGCGGCATGGTGGTGTGGTGGTTAGCACTGTCGCCTCACAGCAAGGCGGTCTGGGTTTGATTCTCAGTCTGGGCTGCTCTGTGTGGAGTTTGCATGTTCTCCCTGTGCCTGCGTGGGTTTTCTCCGGGTACTCCGGTTTCCTCCCACAGTCCAAAGACATGCATCTTAGGTTGATTGGTCACTCTAGATTTCCCGTAGGTGTGAGTGTGTGTGTGCGTGTTGGCCATGTGGTGGACTGGCGAACTGCCCATGGTGTACTCTGCCTTCGCCCGGAGATGCTGGGATTGGCTCCAGCCCCCCGTGACCCCGACTAGCGGGAATAAGCGGTACGGATAATGAACTCCAATATGTACATGGCATACAGAGGAATGAAATCGCATTACTATCAGACCGTATGGTGCAACAATAGACAGTAAATAGTAAATACGCTAAATTACAAAATAATTATGTACTCTAAAATGTAAATCTGTAAATTATAAAATAATAAAAAGTATAAATATATTTGTAGACGGTTCTGAGGGTATGCCAGTGGAATTGAGAGTGCAGAGATAAGCATTATAGATCAGTTTAAAGTGACTAGTGTGCTTTTACAGTAACTGTACACAGTAATGAAAGAGTTCAAGTTCAGTTTAAAGTGCAATTTGTAAACTAATCTTTTAAACAGTATTCAGAAAGCAGAAGTAAGTTGAATTTAAAAGTAAGTGAAAGTTCAGTACAGAATAAGGTGGTGCGGTTCTGAGTGAGCTGGAGCTGCAGCTTATGTATGTGTGGAGAGAGTTCAGTGCTCCAATAGCCTGGTGGACGTAGCTGTCCTTCTGTCTGCTCGTCCTAGCGCATTGACTTTGCAGTCTTCTCCCCGATGGCAGAAGGATGAAGAAGCTGTGTAGTGAATAAGTGTGAGAGATGAGAGAGGACCCAACAGCTGCCCTGGAGGGTTTTGCGGAAGGATGCAGTGCAGTACCACACAGTGATGCACCACACAGTGATGCAGTGCTCCACACCACACAGTGATGCAGTGCTCCATACCACACATTGATGCAGTGCTCCATACCACACAGTAATGCAGTGCTCCATACCACACAGTGATGCAGTGCTCCATCCCACACAGTGATGCAGTGCTCCATACCACACAGTGATGCAGTGCTCCGTCCCACACAGTGATGCAGTGCTCCATACCACACAGTGATGCAGTGCTCCATCCCACACAGTGATGCAGTGCTCCATACCACACAGTGATGCAGTGCTCCATACCACACAGTGATGCAGTGCTCCATCCCACACAGTGATGCAGTGCTCCATACCACACAGTGATGCAGTGCTCCATACCACACAGTGATGCAGTGCTCCATCCCACACAGTGATGCAGTGCTCCATACCACACAGTGATGCAGTGCTCCATACCACACAGTGATGCAGTGCTCCATACCACACAGTGATGCAGCTGGGCTTCTTATTGGCTTCTTATTGGTTCTGGTAAAAGACAAAACCAGTAATCCTGGTGGAGACCGTAGGGGCTGTATGTTGGTCTCCTTTCTTCCTCCTCTATACAGTCTTGAGTTCTTCTACCTCTCTCTTGAGTTCTCTCTATCCTTTGTTGAGGTTCACTGGATAGATGTTCTGGGATTTTGGGAGGCTCCTGTATTCATTCCTCAGGCCCAGTGAGCGTGGATTCCTGGTGGGTGTGGCCTCCCTAGTGAGCATGACCTCCCTGGTGGGTGTGGCCTCTCTGGTGGGTGTGGCCTCCCTAGTGAGCATTACCACCCTGGTGGGCCTGGTGTATTTGTCCCTTCACTGGGCTCCCCTGGCTCACTCAGTTTAACTGGGATCTGCTGGAGTCCCTTCAGCTTAGGGGTCACAGCCTTCAGTACATAATCAGACCTTCAGTACATAATCAGTGATGTGTATATTCACATGTGAATGTAAGAACATCAACAGTGATGTGTATAAACAGACCTTCACTGAGTGCAGGAGTCCCTGAAGAACCTCCGGTCTGAACTGGGATGGTGCTGGAACTGGACTTTTCCTGAACTGGAGGAGAGAACAGTGGGAAAGTGCAATTTTATCAACTTAATTGTGAGGACCATTATATTCCATCATATAATAAATAAATACATGAATATTAAATGTGACAATCACATATACACACACTCAGAGAGTTCTCAGGGGAAAGCCTATTTACCTAACCTCCATGTTTTTGGACTGTGTTGAAAGGAAAACATGCTAACAACCAAGCCACCATATCTTACCATATGTAATGTTCATTGTCACATTACAGTTTTCATGAAATTGACTCCCATGGATCTGAGGAGCACAGATGTTCCCTCCTGTCTGAGCTGTGATGTTGGTTTGAGCTGGAGTGGAAGACTCCATCTTCTAATCAGACGAACACCACTAAACATCATAGCATGAGGATGTCATTAATGTGCTTCACATGTGTGTAATAGCGCCACCCAAAGTATGTCACAGGCCAGTGTGTCTCAGTCTGTTTATTAAATAATATCTTCAGTAATTAATATCTGCAACAAAGTATATTTTATTATTTAAACAATGCCTGATCTATGTGATTAAATACAGCAGAGGATAATGTAAAGTGTAGAAACTATAATTGCTGATGTTATTTATCAGTCAGTGAATTTGTAGATGAATTTGTTAAATACAGTATAAGTTTGTAGATGGTTGAGTGTAATCAGGTTATTATTGCAAAGATCAAACCCATAATAAACTGGGATGTACTTTCACATCCAAATACATTATACCATCAAATGATGTTTCCAATGATCTTTTAATGTTAAGACTAGTGAGAAGGAAATTGAACTGTTTTTTTTTAATTGAACATATTTTAAGAGTAGTGAGAAGAACTATTAAATAAATTTACTGATGACAGTCTACCTCTCCTCATTAGCTCCTCCCCTACTGATAATGGTATACCTCTCCTCATTAGCCCCACCCCCTACTGAAGATGGTATATCTCTCCTCATTAGCTTCTCCCCTACTGATGATGGTATATCGCTCCTCATTAGCTCCACCCCCTACTGATGATGCTATATCTCTCCTCATTAGCTCCTCCCCTACTGATGATGGTATATCTCTCCTCATTAGCTCCTCCCCTACTGATGATGGTATATCTCTCCTCATTAGCTCCTCCCCTACTGATGATGGTATACCTCTCCTCATTAGCTCCTCCCCTACTGATGATGGTATACCTCTCCTCATTAGCTCCACCCCTACTGATGATGGTATACCTCTCCTCATTAGCTCCTCCCCTACTGATGATGGTATACCTCTCCTCATTAGCTCCACCCCCTACTGATGATGGTATACCTCTCCTCATTAGCTCCTCCCCTACTGATGATGGTATACCTCTCCTCATTAGGTCACATCCTCTGGCAGCTTTGGTCAGTCACAGCAGAGACTGAAACATCATCTGAAGTAGAAAACGGAGGTTTCATCTATGTTGTCTCTCATCACTCACAATAGTCCTTCATCCTCACCACCTTTAAACTGACAGTGTGGTCATGCACAGTTTACATTTATGGAAAACAGAAAGACCTTTGATTTTTGAACTAGTTGCATATACTGCTGTATCCACAAAAGCAATAAAATCTCACCAGTGTCATTTTCATCTAATTCAAACTGAAACCATTATACAAGATACTGATGTTTGAATTTTAGATTTACACGCAAAAGCTGCAGTTGCAGTGTCATTTTAATCTAATGAAAACTGAAATGTTTCCCAAACAAATTAGCTGCGACACCCCAAATGTGACATGTTTAAAACAACAAGTCTGAACTAAGTCTCCACTACACTAGGAGTTCTATTAATACTGCCTGTCTCCACTAACACTAGTTCTTTTACTACTGTCTGTCTTCACTAACACAAGGAGCTCTATTACTACTGTCTGTATAATCTATCACAGACTCACATACTCACCGTGTTCCTCTGAAATAGATTCATGTGTCTCTCATTAAATTATGATCCTGCTCAGTCTCTCTCACTCTGATCTGAGTCTGTTTGTCCTGTTCAGTTTGTCATATGACTCTGTTGGAGGTGGAGACTCCAGATTCAAGTTTATCTTCATATTTTAACAGATCAGTATCATACTGGCTCTCTCCCAGTGCTGAATAACAGGACCAGAGTGGCTCACAGGTGAGGAATGCAGCCAGACTGCTACAAGTACATTTATATACAACATGCAGAACTAATGGAAACAAATTAAAATCTCTCTGATCTGAGAACAGTGTAGATTTCCCTCCCTTCGTCTTCTTCCAGCTTTTATCTATTGCTCCTGCACTCCCTGGCTCAGCTTAGCGTCTCGTCTCAGTACCCTGACAGTGCTCTTTGAATATGAACAAAGAAAATGGAATTGATTAGGTGGTCTCTCAAAGCAATTGACACTATTTTTTCCACGAGGAGTCATGGGGCGGGAGAACCCACATGTCCGGACGGAACGTTCTCAGCTGGATTTGTGCTGGACTCGTGGGGGACGTGACGTGACCCACTCCATGAAGCTCTCTGCGCACTGTTCTTGAGCTAATCTGAAGGCCACATAAAGTTTGGATGTCTGTAGCGACTGACTCTGCAGGACGATGGCGACTTCTTTGCACTATGCGCTTCAGCATCCGCTGACCCCGCACTGTCAGTGCTGAGTTGCTGTCATTCACAAACAATTCCAGTTGATTGTGGAATATTTAGGAGCGAGGAAATTTGACCACTGGATTTGTTGCACAGGTGGCATCCTATCACAGTTCCACATTGGAATTCACCTAGCTCCTGAGAGCAACCCATTCTTTCACAAATGTTTGTCTGCATGCCGAGGTGCTTAATTTTATACACCTGTGGCCATGGAAGTGATTGGAACACCCGATTCCGATATTGAATGAATTTGATATATGAATTTGGATGGTGGTGGATGCTCAAGGACTACACCCCTGAGAGACAAGATAAAAGCCATTGTGGAGGCCCCGGAAATGGGCTCTGAGGACTGGGTTGAGAAACACTGGTCTAGAATTCATATTGACTGTACAGGACCCTTCATGGAAAGCATGTTTCTATCATAATGGAAGCTCGTTCAATGGACTGAAAACATCCACCTCACGTATCACTACTGATGAACTATGTGGGTTCAACCTTGGTGGAAAACTGCACAGGACCACTGACTTAACCAAAGAGCAACTCAACAGATTTATAACTAAACCAAAGATATAGTAGCAAGTCAAGTCAAGTCAATTTTATTTATATAGCGCTTTTTACAACACATGTTGTCTCAAAGCAGCTTTACAAATTGTATGGGTCCAGATCCCTAATGAGCAAGCCAAAGGCGACAGTGGCAAGGAAAAACTCCCTAAGATGGCGGGGAAATAGGAAGAAACCTTGGGAGGACCAAGACTCAAAAGGGAACCCATCCTCCATTGGGCGGCCCGTTAGCACCAGTCCGTATTTGTGAACAAAAGGTGGTTCTACAGTTATAGCTTAAAGTTCTTGTTCCCCGGCCAAGTAGTCACAGTCCCTTCGGTGCAGATGGTGAGCCTCAGGTAGGAGCCAGCATCAGCACGTCCCCTTACGGCAATGGTACATCCAACCCCGGCATCAGTACATTCCCCGGCGAGCCAGACCATCTCCCAGGTGCTTGTAGGTGCTTGCATGCAGTCGTCTTGGGTAGAAGCATGCAAAAAGATGGACAATACAGACTGAGTGTGTGGATGTCAATTTAACCACCATTGATTTAAATGTACATAGCTCATGTGCCAGTGATTAGGATGTAGCTCCGGCAGGCTAATCTATAGCAGCATAACTAAAGGGAGGGGTCCAGAGGTGACCACAGTCATGAGGGCTCACTGAGACATTGCTTTCCAGTCAAGTCAGTCACAACTAGAGTGATGCCATGACACAGCTGGATGACAGCATCAACATCTCAGATTACCAGAAATCTCAACGTCTGAGCCCCACACCTTACTAGGGGAATATTAACTGAATGCTTGATTATATAGGTGAGTCTTGAGTCTAGATTTAAAGATGTGTCAGAATCTTGGATTGGAGCTGGAAGGCTATTCCATAATTGAGGGGCTTTAAAGGAGAAAGCTCTGCCTCCGGCTGTAGTCTTACAAATTTTTGGAACTAAGAGAAATCCAGCATTTTGGGAGCGTAAAGGGCGAGATGGGTTGTAGTAAGCAATGAGTTCACTCAGATATTGTGGGGCAAGGCCATTTAACGCCTTATAGGTTAAGAGAAGAATTTTAAATTCAATTCGATGTTTAATCGGAAGCCAATGTAATGCCACGAGAGTGTAACTAATGTGATAGAATTTTCTAGCCTTAGTTAGGACTCTAGCTGCAGCATTTTGTACAAGTTGTAGCTTCTTTATGGATTGCAGCGATAGCCGGTTTCCCGAATGTAATCGGAGCGATCGACTGCACATACATTGCTATAAAGGCACCATCTGAGGAGGAATTTGCTTATCTGAATACAAAACACTTTCATTCCATAAACGTCCAAAAAATCTGTGATGCAAAAATGTGCCTTACTAATGTGGCACGGTGGCCTGGATCAACCCATGATTCGTACATCCTTACAAACAGCATGGTTGGGATAAGATTACAAGCTGGCAGAGTGCGTGATGGGTGACTTCTTGGTAAGCAACAAATTTAAAGCATTTGACATTGCCAGCTTAGAATAATTAATTTAAAACATGGGTAATTGTTAAATTACTTAGGAGACAGCGGCTACGTGCTCAAGACATGCCTGATGACCCCCCTTTGCAATCCATAGACTGACTGGGAGCGGAGATACAATTCTCTCCATTCTCGCACCCGGTCAGTCGTTGAGAGGGCGATTGGGCAGCTGAAAAGCCGGTGGTGCTGCCTGGACAGGACCGGGGGAATGCTCCTGTATCGGCCAGAGAAGGTGTGTAGTATTGTGAGGGCATGTGGGGTCCTGCACAATGTTGCGCAAAGGTACGGCATGCCATTGTTGGAGGTGGTGGAGCAACCAGCGGAACTAGAGCCAGGAGAAATTAACGAGCAGCCTAACCCAGGTGCCATACAAGCAAGGCAACAAATCATAGCTACAATATAAAAAGGTAAGAGACAGCATTCATTTTCTAACCAATTCTTTTATTGAGTTGCTGATGCTAGTGAGCGCATCACTAATTTTTTAGGTGAGTATTAATTTCCCTGATTCCCCTCACAATCTCCTCCTGTGACTGCAGGACAGCCGTCGTCAGGACACGGCCGGTTGGACGGACATTAGCTGCTGGCAGGTGGGGGCGCTGGAGGTCTCCATGACGCCAGATGTACCAGGGACGCAGGAGGAGCATCCCAAGTCTGTGGCAGCAGGCTGAGACTGCGTGTCCTCTCTGGTTTCAGTCCCTGAAAGGGAAATAAAATGTGTAAAAACAAATGACAGACTTTTTATTCTTATGTCACCAGTATGAAAACATAATTTTATGACATGTCCAATCAACACTGATTTATAGAAATAAATACTTACTTTGTGAACAATCGGAATCCCCCACATTGGCATCCACCACACCGGTGATGGCTGTGTCACCCACAACACAGGCAACTCTCTGCTCAAACGGAGTGAGTTGGATGTCTCCTGCCCCCCCCGCCTGTTTGGGTCACACTCTGGCGATGTGCAGTCAGCCTCCGCTTTACATCCACCTTAATGTCTGACCACTTTTTTTATTTCTGCCAGTGTGCGCTGTTCTGACCCCACAGCATTTACAGCTTCACACACGCTGTCCCACTCAGACCTTTTGCGCTTTGCCGTAATGCCAGAGGACCGCGTGCCACACCAACATTTTTTCCGCGTCTCTACGTCATTTAGTAGCGTCTCCACTTCACATTCGGTGAAGTTTCTCTTCTTTCCCTGTTTTGACATGCTTTGGAAACTCCTCCGGTGCAGGGCATATTTAAATGAATTTGCATATTTATAGGGGGCGTGTCACAGGAGGAGTCAGCCACTCTCTCATGTGCGCTAAATTCCACGTTGATTGGGATGTACAAAAGAAACGTGCGTGGATTACGGCGTAAGCACGGTTTGATACATCCGGATTTTTTTTTGCGTACGCCATTTTCTGGATTTGTCCGTCTTTGTACATGAGGCCCTAGGTGAGGTTGTCTGTGATGTGCCCCCCCAGGAACTTTACGCCGCTGACCACTTCCACAGCCGTGGTGTTAATGCAGAGTGGAGCGTGGCTGGGCTGGTTCTTCCTGAAGTCCATGATGATCTCTTTTGTTTTATCCACGTTCAGGACCAAGTTGTTGGCACTGCACCAACCCACCAACAGCTCGACTTCCTCTCTGTAGGCCAGGTCATTGTCATCCTTGATGAGGCCCACCACAGTAGTGTCGTCCGCGAACTTCACGATGTGGTTAGTGGCAGACCTAGGGACACAGTCGTGCGTCATCAAGGTGAACAGCAGGGGGCTCAGTACACATCCTTTAGGGGATCCTGTGCTGAGGGTGAGGGTGACACTGGAGATGTTCTGTCCAACCCTTACTGACTGTGGTCGTTCCGTGAGGAAGTCTAGCAGCCAGTTCCGCAGGGGGGGCAGAAGCCCAGGGATTCCAGTTTGTTCACCAAATGCTGTGGAATTATGGTGTTAAACTCCAAACTGAAGTCCAGGAACAGCATCAGCACATGAGTGTTCTTCTCCTCCAGATGTGCAAGGCTCAGGTGAAGAGCAGAGGAGACAGCGTCCTCAGTGGAGCGGTTTGGCCGGTAGGCAAACTGGAAGGGGTCAAATGTGGTGGGTAGTCTGGATGTGATGTGCTTCTTAATCAGCCTCTCAAAGCACTTCATCATAATTGGAGTTAGTGCAACGGGCCAGTAGTCGGTTAAAGATATGGGTTTTTTTTTGGCACTGGAACGATGACAGCGGACTTAAAACATGCTGGGACTTTGGCTAGATCCAGTGAGTTGTTGAAAATGTCTGTTAGAACATTCACCCAACTGGTCTGCACATTCCCTGAGCACCTGACCCGGTATGTTATCAGGGCCAGGGGCCTTCCGTGTGTTGACTCTTCTCAGAGTCCTCCGTACATCAGCAAAGTCGAGGCAGAGTCTCTCCTCATCCTGATGGGGAGCAGCTTTTATTTAGTGCCTCAAATCTCCCAAAGAAGTTGTTTAGTCCATTTAAAAAGTCCACATCATCACCCACAGAAGGGGCTACCTTGTAATTTGTAATCGTCCGTACGCAGTGCCACATGTCCTTGGTGTTAGTGGAGTCACGAAAAAGGTCTTGGATTTTTTGCAAAGATACCATAAACTACTGCATAATGTGAAGAGTCGCGGGCAGAAAGTGAACGTCGTCCCAGTGCCTTTGAGTCCTGTTAGAAGACTGTCCCCACTAAGCACTCTGTTATATGCATTTATCACAAACACCAGGGAGCCTGAACAAAGGGCAGCTATGGGATCTGTGACGACACTGACCAGTAGTATTGCGCTAGAAATGTAGTATAGCAGTAGAAATGCCTCCGTCAACAATGAACACAAATGCAGCTGAACAAATGCAACTGACATAAATATGTTGAAGATGTTTTGCAGGGGCTACATACTGCAGGGGTTTAATGGGATATACATATATTTTGAAGTAGGCACCAAACTGCATAAACCTGTAATTACACCAGGACCTCTGAAGCTGGTCAACCATCATTACTAGAACAAAGAGAACAAAGACACGTGTGCAGCTCACCAGTGTCACGGTCCTATCGCTGACGGGGCGTGACGCAGGCGCAGGAGCACGCAGTAGATTTACATATACTATGAAGGGCAGACTACACGAACATGAGGGAACATTAATGAATATATTTAATAACATAAGAACGTAACGATAACCAAATCACACACTACTAAGAGAGCCAAAGACGACAGAACAACAATGAATAAACTAAACAGAGAGGGTAACCACGAATGAGATACTTAACACTAACTAAGAAACCACACGGAATAGACGACTGCGTAAACAAACGACAGACGAAACACGAACAAGGCGATACATCGAGAACTCAGGGAAACAGAAACAAACGTAATCACAAACACAGGGAAGACCAGGTAGTTAAACATTAGACACAACTGTAGAAGACACTGCAATACAGAAACACCAAGTAACATAACGAAACATAGGAACGAGACACAAACCTAGATGCCAGGAAAATACATGAACACTGAACCGGAGCTAACAGACTGAACAAACTAGAGAGAGACGTAACAACACGGGAATACTTGGACCTTGACATTCACAATAACCGACGAGGGACTAGAGACACACAAGGAATATAAATACTACTCACAACGAGACGAGAGACAAGAGACAGCTGAGGACGATAACGACTGGGCGTGACAAACAGAAGCGTAACCATAGAACCAGGGGAGGAGGGCGGAGCCAGACGTTACAACCAGAGTCACTGGGTTTGGCTCCGGAATCACCACTGCTTCCTCTACCCCAGCTGCCCCATGTTATTTTACCCCCTGGGGCAGGAAGCTGGTTTCTGAAGTCTAATGCCCTATTCTGGAAAATAAAAAAACATGATCTTTCTACTGAGATTTGTTGGTGGATTCATACTGGAATACACACGCATTAATACACATGCATTCATACACAAAGAGTAAGGATACTGGCCAAATCCCTTTAAAGTTTGCCTCAGCAAAACCGATCACACTACCTTGGACCGTACAGACTCTTAGACTACTGATTGTACCTTAGTGATCTACAAGATTTCCTTGGTGATTTTGCTGAGGATGATGGTTTGATTACTGACTGTGCCTCAGTGATCAAGGGCACAGCGATCCAGTCAGAAGGCAGATTCTGACTATTAAAACCTTGGACTGCTCCTTGGTGATCTAGTTAAGGCAGGTTCTGATTGTACCGATTGTACCTTGGTGATCTTGCTGAGGCGAGTGGTGTCAACGGGTCGAGTCTTGGTGGAAATAGGGACGGGGTTCCACCTCTCACCAGGGGCCTGATTGCTACGGGAGCCTGGCGTGCGGGGGCCCAGACCCACACCCACCCTGCCTCTGCGGGTCTCCTTCTTAGATAGGAGCTGCTGCTGGACCTTACAATGCTCTCGAAGTTCTTCCATCTCAGCGTCCTTATGGATCTGCTCAATTCTTTTAGGACCCTGATCGGCACGCCTGGGAACCCAGTTATTCTGGAGGGGACAGGATGAGAGAGTGAGTAAGTGAACACTAGAGGAGCTGAACTGCTATTGGCCTCTGCTAACCCCACCCAAGCTCCTCCTACACCCTCGCTCAGGGGCGTGGCCGGCTACGGAACTGGGGGGAGGGTGTGCTGGCCGCAGCGTTAGACGGCAAAGCCAATTACCCGTCGCAGGTCGAGGACGTCCTGCAGCATGAAACGGATTCTTGAAGAAGTCTTTCTCTCCTGAATGATCTTCTCCATCTGGTTAAAATACTGAACCATTCTTGGCTGGAGAGAGATGGACAGGAGGGGGGAGATTATAGACGTGGGATTAGCAGCACTTATCGCAAACTACAATGTGACTTTCACAGCAGTATCGTTCGGCCCTTATGCGGCGGGGGGAGGGGCTACCTCGGCCTTCTCCAAGTCCAGGTCCTTGCCGACGGTGGAGAGCAGGCAGCACCCTCCAGACTCTCCGCACCGTGGTTCTTCAGCAGCTTCTCCACGCAGCCGTGCATGATGGGCCCTGTCAGCATCTGCAGCTTGAACAGCTCCCCAATGAATTTGATGTTGCCAAGGGAACGGCGGCGCGCCTTGTCCTTGTCCGGCTCCTCCTTCAACCTCTGACCCTCCTCTTCCTGGGCAGAGACAGGAAACAGGAAGTCAGCTCAGACCAATGAGAATGCAAGAAACAGAGTGAGGGGAAGGTGTTGTACAGCATCCACACATACGTTCCTGCTTCACCTTAATTCATATTATACACTGATGTTATAGGTATACATATGCATTGTTGTCTGTAGTTTGGAGACCAGATAAAATGTAGTTTGCAGACCAGACAGTTTCGTTCGATGGTGAAAGACAGGAGATCACACGCAAGTCACGTGTGCAAACTACAGTGACGTCAAGGTTCCCAATTGCAAGACAGCATGTTGTTTAGTGTGAACAGTGCAGCGATCTGATGTCTTTGAAAGTCTTGTAGTGTGTCTGTGACATAAGCTGTGTGTGTGTGTGTGTGTGTGTGTATTCGTACGACAGTCGCAGCATCCAGGGCCCGTTGCTTAGCCTGAAAGGTCGAGTAGTCGTGGGTCTTTTCAAATTCAGCCTGACAGCGATTCAACAGGAGCGTCCTAAAATTCACGGTCACTCCTGGTTTATCACTTTCAGTAGGCACTTTCAGCTGCAGAGAGAGAGAGAGAGAGAGAGAGAGAAAGAGAGAGATAGCAAGTGAGAGAAGAGACATAGCAGGACTCTGCTGCTTTTATGCAATTATTCAAGAGACACATACACCTTCACCAACACCACAAGACACACATACACACGACGCGGTAGAACACAGGTAGCCACCCCACCCCCCCACACACACACACCCCCACCAGAATGCGTGTGAATCCACCCTCTTCCCCACTCACCCCCGTCAGGCGATGGCACATGTTGGCATAGGTGACAGAGAAGTTGGGCTTCTGGAAAATGAGGTCAATGACCCGCTCTTCTGTGCTGATGTCCAGCTCTGTCACCTGCTTCATGAGTGGCTGGAACATCTGCGGTGTGAGCTTGTTAAGGATGCTGCGCACTATGCGGAACATCTCCTGGGTGCTCAGGGCCTCCAGGTCGTCCTCCTCCTCGGGCGCGAGCCTCGCCGAGCAGACGGCCGCCACGCCTTCTCCGCGCGATGCAGCTGCACGTCGTCGCTCAGGGAGACGATGATCTTACGAGGCTCCTTACAGGGACCCTGGCCAGAACGTCTCGGCCCACCCATACCCACCGACTAGAGGTAGAGAGGGGGTGGGGCTTAGAGATAGACAAGGCTGAGAGCCACTGTCAATTATGCATGTGTGTGGGATGTGTGTGTGGGCGGGGCTTGTAGGAGAGACTGACCGGGCCGTGGCCGCCCATGGGCTGCCTGCCCAGGTTGGTGACGGAGGGTGTGTAGACCGGCCCGCAGTTCATCCCCGGCAGTCGACTGGGGTCCAGCGCTCGCAGCGGCGTCTTATTGGCCTAAGCAGAACACCAACATCAGGGTTTGACCTGGACACTTAAGAGTAGGGCCACTACGTTAGCCAACATATGCGTACACCTGACCATCACACCTATGAGTTTGGTGGACTTCCAAGTCATGGTGTTAAGATGGAACTAAGGGGCCTTGTTCAAACCCTGGACAACACCTCCAGACTGTTATTCCTCCACCACACTGCTGGAGGGACTATGACTTCTGCTAGGTAGCGTTCTCCTGGCATCCCTCAAACCCAGAGGCTTCCTTCAGACTGGGTTGTGAGATGTACCACTCCAGAGAACACATTTCTACTTCTGCAGTGATGCCACTCCAACCCACGCCTGGCACTGTATTTAGTGATCTTAGGCTTGTGTGCAGCTGCTCAGCCCTGTCTCACGAAGTGTGTGTGTGTGTGTGTGTGTGTACCTTATCCAGGACCACACCGCTGATGTGTGGCAGCCCCTCTGGTTTCTGCATGCTGGCACTGATGAACTGGAGCCCCAGCAGAAACTCTCGGTCGTATTTCTTTCTCTCTTCTGAGTTGAGGGGCTTCCACTGTTCTGTGGGGATCAGGGAGGACAGGGTCGGTCACACAGTACACAAACACATACAACCAACCACACTTAACACGAACATATTAGCTGTGTGAAATTTGTAAGACGAAAGCTAACATTTCCTAACTTAATAATGTGATTAACATTTCATTTATTTATTTTCAACTTTAGCATGTTGGGATGAAGTACATTTTTATGGCACTGAAACAAGGACATAAGCTCCCTGACAGCCCTTAGCAAAAAAAGAAGTTTATTCAAGTGTACTATAAGTATACTTATTTTTTACTAAAACTGAGGAAGTATACTTGAAGGTTACTTTTTATAAACTATTTTTTAAATACTTAAGAATAGTATAGTGAAGTATACTCGGCTTATACTGAAAAGTATAAACAGAAGTCTAAGACTAAGTACATTAATACCCTTAGCAAAAATAAGTTTATTCAAGTGTACTATGAGTATACTTATTTTTACTAAAACTGAGGAAGTATACTTGAAGGTGACTTTTTATAAACTAAATTTTAGATACTTAAGAATAGTATAGTGAAGTATACTTGGCTTATACACAGAAGTATAAACAGAAGTCTAAGACTGAGTACATTAATACCAAGACTTACACTTGTATAATACTTACAATATCTTGCTCCAAGTGCATAATAAGGTCAAGTCAATGACTCATGCTTAACATTTAATGCAAATGTGCACTTTTTCCTTTCATTTTCTCCAGTAAGGAAGGAATTTATATCATATGTATTTGTTTTTGAAATGTGTGAAATGTTTGAAAATATATCGAACTTGTTTTCAACATTCTGTCTTGTGATTTTGTAAATGCATCACACTCTTGTGTACATACAGTAAACTTTAAGAATACTGAGACGGCGCGGACATACAGATTGACAAGCCCCGCCCACTCGTCAGCAGAGGTTGCTGGGATATAGTCGAGAGAGACTGGAAATTATAAATAATCCGTTTAATGTGTGAGCTTGCATGTAGTTATTTTGCTGTTTTTAGTTATAAGTGTGTGGAGGATGCATATGTGTTTGTTCTGTGAGGAAAGCCGGGAGCACCCTCACTGTGATGTGGGTGCGGCTGGGTGAGGTAGTTGCCATTAAGGGCAAAGAAGTATTCTGAAAAACCTACGTGGATCTATCAAAGTTCATTTTCTAGCTGAAATGAACTTCTCGTGTGAACTCCTTTCTTCGCTGCCACGACAAAATTTTAAGGAGTGTATTCCAAATACTTAAATTTTAAGCTATAAGTAATATGCCAAGCAAACTTAAAGTGAACTAGTGAAATAACCAATGTTTAACAGTATACTTAAAATATACAATAAAAATAGACTAGAAGTATATAACAAGTACAATGGCAGTATATTGATAAGTGTACTTGTGGTATACTTTAAGCATACTAGAGGGATATACCAAGTACATAGATGAGTATACTAGTTTTATACTATAAAGTGTACTTTTAAAAACTTAAAATGAACTTTAAAGTATACTTTTATGAACTAGAAATGTTCCAATTTAGTCCGAAGAAGTATTAAATTGGTATACTTTCTAGTACACTTAAAGTATATGGTCTGTAGTATACTTGCTATACTTATACTTATACTTAAGTATACTTAATAAAATTAACTTAACGTATACTACTTTTTGCTAAGGGAGCATTAGCTAGCATTAGCTAACTTGGGTGTCATGTGGCAAGAGGGAAATCTCAAACACCTTTGCTCTGTAAAACATATTTTTCCTCATATGATCAAGTGAGGCAAATTCTCTCTCTTTTCCTCCTACCCTCTTTGTACTGGTATTTCTGCTCTGTGGGCGTGGCTGGCATGGGGCTCTGTGGTTGGATCTTTTCAGCCTCGAGTTTGTCTGAGTTTGTGGCTTCTGGCTGTGGGGGTGTTGGCTAGATCAGAAGGTTGGAGGGTCAACCATGGAAAAAAGCCAATGCCTACACAAGTGTCCATAGGCAAAGGTGAACCTCCCTAAAAGCCTTAACAGTTACATAGCACAATCAAGTGAAACTCTGGGCAACATCTAATATGGTCTTGGTTCTACCCTTCTAGGGCTACACTGACACTACAGCCTTAAGTACTGAAACATCTCTCACTGACTTCCATGCAACAATAAGAAATATGCTCAACCTTCTGTGAAGGGTTGGTTCATGAATATTCATGTTGCTGCTTTAACACATGACTTGAGCATCTGTCAGCAATATACCACTGTTCCATCCCCAACGTGGTTGACTAACTTGTTGGCTGGACTTCTAACATGCTGTTGTTGACAGATTTAATAGTTTAACAGCTAAAAAAAGATCAGGCAGGAGTGGAGATGTACCTAATACATTACAATGTGATGAATTCAAACACTGTTACCATTATGTTGTTTTATAAGCCCTTGAATTTTAGATTAATTGTCAAAACAAGTCTACAACACACCAGGAAGGAGAAAATATTTGTGTTCATGTCTGCACTACAATCACACACCTCCAACCAACCAAAAATAAAAATAAAACAAGCAAGTATTAAGCATCTGCGGGCTGAAATTTCAGCTGAAATGTTCCAACACACACATGCCACAGCCACACACCTCTTTAAAGGCATCGAGGACATCACCAGCCTCCTTCTTGTTGAGATCCTTCATGTTCTCCTTTGGCACAGAAACAGCTGTAGAAAGCAGGGGAAAGGGCAGCCATGAACCCTCACTGAAACCAGTTATTATGGTAAAGGAAACCACAGGCAGGTACACACACACACCTTGCATAGTACTCTCTAGGGCAGTTGTCTGTGGTGGGGGTATATCCTCCCATTCCTCTGCTGGAGGAAGTGTGATTTTAGAAGAGGTCTCCTCCAGAACATTAGACTCCTCCACAACCGGTACTGGTGTCTCCTTCACAACTGGAACACAGGGTTCTTTGCCAACGGGTGTAGTGGCTTTGATAGGCCTAGCAGAAATTTTCTCTGCAACAGGGGGCACTTCCTTGGTAATCTCGGGCTCAGCGATGGGGCTGACGACCCTGTCGATGGGCAGCTTGGGGACCACGCCCTTTCCCACTTCAATCACCGTGACGCCGTTCAGCAGCTGCAGCTCCTCCGGCTGTGCTATGGAAGGCTCCACCGCAGACTCCGCCTGTGGGGCGGAGCCAGGAGGCTCACCACTACAGGCCCCTCCCCCAATCTCTTTAGAGGACACAGAGCCGTTAGTGCTGGAGGGATTGCTGGCAGCCAATCCGATTTCTGGCAGCTTTCTCCAGGGGGAATGGCGAGACACTACAGGCTTCACCCTCTCTTCTACAAAGAGAGACAGAGAGAGAACACAACATTTTTAAACAGTAACATGAAACACTAAGGAGGAAAGGAAAAACGGAAAAAAGACGGAGAAGCGGACATCAACGTTCACAGACGTCTGGCCGACACGTCTCCAATGGCTGGAGTCTCCCCATCACCCCCAGACGATGTGGCACGTCTGGGATCTTATGGACTCATGCCCACTTACCCATTCTGGTTGCCATGGCAGGGGGGGTGGCATTCACGCCGTTAGACTGGGCCATGACTGTGACCTCTGACAGTGCCACCTGAGGAAGAGGAGGAAAGGAGTAAAGTCAGGCCATGTGCACATGTATGAGAAAGAGAGAGAGAGAGAGAGTGAGAGAGAGAGAGCGAGAGAGCGAGAGAGAGATCTACAGGCATAGGTGAGTGTGCCAAGACAGAAATCTTTTTGAGTAAATATAACCTGAATGCCAAACCCATGAACCAGAAAGCAAAGGGAGGGTACAGCCCAGTTCAGAATGAGGTGTTTGCTTCAGTGAGTGGTGGGCTACCAGTCAGGATGCCTGTATGCTCCAGTGTTACCTGTGGGCGTGTAGAGGCGCCGTATCTTCCGGACATGATCTCCTCCGTGATGTCTCGCCCGCCCTGATTAGGGTCTCGAATCCTTATCTAAACATAGGGGGGGTTAGCAGGGGATGGAGGAGGGAGAGGCAGGAGAGAAAAAGAAAGATCAAGTTTTCAGGATAAGAAGGAAGAAGTGCAAAAGCAGTTTGAAAAAAAGAGATACAGATACAGACAGACAGGGTTGTACTATTCTTCCTTAATCTTTTGCTTTGGTCTTTCAATTAATATTCATTAATATTTTTAAGATTATATATGTATATATGTGCATGTGTAACAGTACAGCGAGGGGAAACGAGTTCATGCCAGAGAGTCAAAGTTCACGCAACAAACCCAACCAGATGATGCATTACTACTTAGAAAATCTCATTTACTGGATATTGTCAATAATAATCCCCAATAATAACCCCCACCCACCTATGAATCAAATTCAACATTCAAGACCACCTCAATATAAGCAGCACTGTTATTACAGCAGCAACGTAACATATTACCATAGAGATTGTAATATCAGAGTTTCAGAGGCATCCTAATAACTGAAGTAACTTCTGTGCAGTGTAAGCCCTGTAGACATTAAGTCTTCAGTGCAATAGCCATGGTGTAACTAATTGACCAAGACCATCATTGGAGCTACAGAAAACTCCACCACATAACATTATTACCCACAAGACAATCTGTCAGCACCGTCTTACTACAGTCCGCAGGTTCTGCAGAATCATAACGTGCAACACTTGCTGAGCATCACCAGAGAAGTTTATGTTGGGACTGACATTGGCGCCTTGTATGTCGCCAGGGAGACTGGAGGTGGTGGCGACTGAATTACCCGTTTATATTTAATTACCTGTTTGCGTTCCCGTTTGGTTGGAGCCGCTGGTTGCTGTGGGGGCGGAACCTGCTGTTGCTGGGGTACAAGGATAGTGATGACGAGTACAGAGGGCGTGAACTGGGGCTGGGCGGGGTAGTACGCTCCAGCTACAACACATGATGACAACTGAACATTAGCGCACATGCACCAGCTTTGACACACAAACACACTTTTGCCTCCAGATGGTGCTATTCACAGAAAGGTTTGTGGACACACCGACAGTGCCAGACACTTTCATACAGAAGTAACTACAGAGACAATTAGACATTCAGACAGACCTTCCCATCCAACGCTCCATCCTCTGTCCCATCCACCGCAATTATAGAACATATCTGCCATGTTTAAAAATAATAATATCAGTTAATAAAACGGCTAACTAGCGTCTCGTGAAGAACACCAATAAATAACAGCGTTTACAGGACTGAATTTGAAGATAGCTATATCATGCTAGCCCGTTTATTCCACGGGCATTGAATCCCAGTATGGTTGAGGTGTCACCCCAGTAAAACCACCTTCCACAAAGTCTAACCAGCTAACTACCGCACACTCGTCTAGGCCCTATAACGTTAGCTGTTGCTTTTTACCACTGAGAGGCTAAAACTTTGAACTGTGATTCGACGTACCTCGCTCCATGTTTGCTCTCGCTTGTTCGTACAGTGTTTATCGTACAAATGATGCTCTTCCAGAAACACCAAGGAGAAGAGTCGCTGTAGTATCCGGTCATAATGGGATCAGAACGGCGCTGATTAACTACAAATAGAACAAAATGCTTATGTACTGCATATGGCTGGTTTGAGTATTGGAGAAACACATGATAACCTTTATTTGTGATCGATTCAGAAAAGGCGTGTCTAGACCCCTTTTAGAAGCACCCCTAAATTGAGTGCCAGCAAATAAAAAATAAGAGTAAAAAGTCATATTTATAACGGCAGTTTGTCTCCAATATATGGTAGCTGTTGGGAATTATATTTTAATCCTTTATATTTTGCTAGCATTATATTACATTACTAATCAATTGCGTAGTATTAGGCATCATATTTTACTATTACATTATTAAACAAACATATTCTCAAGAGTGTCTGACAAGCATATTCTCCAAAGTGTTTGTGTGTTTGATATCTGTAACCCTTGTGTAATTCCACGGTGGGAAACTGTTTGAGGAGGAAAGCATCTGTGGCCTTGAAAGCTGATAACTGCTATAGTGGTTAGGAGAAAGTATAATGAGCTCAGTTATTGCGAAGTAACAAAATGTGGGAAATGGCGGTAGCCCTTTGTAATGGAGGTCTGGGAAACCGTCCACAAGTTTTCCGTACTTTTGATAAGAACAGGAGTACACTCGGTGCAAGACGAACAGGCAGACAGCTACAGGTGGTTTCCAGCGAAGGTCAGCAAGGGTGGGGGCTACACTCACTTCTCCTATTTAGTTCAGGCCTTATTGCATTGTCCCTCAGAGCTACCCAATGAGCAGTGAGAACAGCTTAGGCTTTTTCACTCTTATTGTGTGCTCTCCAGAGATCTCTGTATTTATATGTTCATTTTAATAAATATTTAAAAGGCAATTAGACTGGTGACTATTTTCTTTTGCATCAAAGAACACGCTGCGCTAGGTAGAAGGAGAACAAGCGCCACATAGCCCATCGCCCTGCAAATACGCAAAGCAAAAAATTACAAAGCGTGCACTACATTTCGGAAACGGAAGTGTTTCTGGACGACTTGTGTTATAGTTTCTCATTACGTTGAACAGACTTCAAAGCTCTTTAAATGTAGCAACTTTATTAATTAAGTCCCCTGCTCACTGCGCAAATAAACGTTGAAACGATGTCTTTTCTAGGTAATTTTTGCATGTCCAATTTTGGTCCCCTGAAGGTGCAGACTGACGCCAGACGTCCTTTTTCCGACGTCTTTAGCATGTCCGGTTTTGACGATCCCGGGCCCTCCAGATAAGGTCTAATTCTAGGCAACATTAGGTCATTGTGGACATCTTTACTACGTAAAATGTAGGCTCACTTTAGGCATTTACAGGCCTACTGTATTTAGGTTCTGTGCATAACTGTAGCGCCATTTAGAAGGTAGCATACTGTTCCAGTTAATTTACAGCTTGATTGTCTCAGCAGCAGTTTCTGACTTGACTTTTAAAAACTTCTAGCTATAGCGATTCCAGTAGCTAGGATGGTCACTGCCAGGTTAACTAGAGAATATTTTCAAGTCGAGCCAGAAACTAACATTACTGTAGTAATCAGTAGTTACAGCGAAAATTATATCTAGTTAACCTAGCTCTCAGTACGTTTTGTGGGTTTTCCATCTCCACTTTGAACAAGTGCTGTTCTGCTAACGTTAGCTGACCCTCATACTCCCTCAGCAGCTACCTTATTTTACTTTTTTGATTGCTTTCCCATCTTAATATTCTATGAATTATTTTACAAACTCCTCTATAAAAAGTGTTTGCTGGTTTGTTATTGATTTTTGCTTATTCACTTATAATGTACTGCCGTAAATAGTTAACCAAGAAGTAGTTAACCAAGAAGCTAACGTTAGCTCGCTAAAAGACTTTGCATTTTCAAACCTTAGCAAAGGTTATACCTTAGACAACATGTCATGACTAGTAGCCCGAATAAACGATTTTATTTTACTTTATTTTCAATAACATTTACATATACATGATCGTAAAATAGCCATTCGCTTCTAGCAAAACATTACAACCTAACTTCAGTTGGACAGTTTGCTGATTAACATTTAGCTACCGCTTGTTTAGATAACTTGCGTTTTTAGATATTGTCATAAATTAAAAAGTAACGTGTCTTACACGTCCCCGTGACGTCCAAAAAGTTACCTGGTCCGACGTTCAAATGTTTACCTGCATATTGACGTCCAAGTGGGGTCATAGCTAGACGTCCAAATAGCGGACAAGGTTTGCACGTCGTGTAAAGTTCAGAATTGGTCTCGGACCGAGGGACGTATAGAAATTATCTGCACGTCCATAAGACGTATAATGTTTAGTGGGATGATGCAATATGCTTCAAAAACGAGTCCCCTAAATCAGTGGCGCAAAAAGGGGGTATGCAGTGTATGCGACGCATAGGGGGCGCTGCACCAGAGGGGCGCCAAATCGATGCTGGAAAATAATTTCTAGTCGGCATTTTCTGTAAGAGCTGTTTGTTCATGTATGATAATACACATCAAAAAACAGAAGCACAGCACTAATCAGGCGCCCATCCACTCCTTCCCCTCTACCCTCCTGTCACTTCCTCCCAAACACAGGCGCTTGAGAACGCGCCCCATAGAGAACGCACCCAGGCATGTTTTTTTTTTACTCCTTTCAAAGTACGTTTCAAAGTACGGACGTTTTTCTCGTCTCGCACATGCGCACGATTTGTGCCGTACTCCTAGCTGATTAGACGAAGGGTACGGCTGGCATGCCTCTAATCAGTTAGTTTTTTTCCGTCGTGGCGCAAGATGGAGGGGCAGAAAAAAAAGCTCTGGGGCACAAAACAGAAAACGGTAGAGGGATAGAGAAAAAGATGTTGATGAAGAAAAGCTTCTCAAAGTGGTTGAAAGACAGCAGGTAGGTCAGTTTATTATGTGAGTTTGTTAAGAGGAGGCTTGTAAACATTCAGGTTAGCTTTAGCTGAAAGGACACGTGCTGTATTACAAAATATAATGAACCATAATAAGTAAGTAGATGGTTAATCATAAAACTAATAAATTATAGAACGGGTTGCCAATGCTGTTTTTTATATTACATAACTGATATTCTGCATCTAGGAATAATTTTACAGAGACACAAAGAAACAATCAAATATCCACACTTTCAATTCAATTCAATTTTATTTATATAGCGCTTTTTACAACACATGTTGTCACAAAGCAGCTTTACAAATTGCGTGGGTCCAGATCCCTAATGAGCAAGCCAAAGGCGACAGTGGCAAGGAAAAACTCCCTAATGTAACAGAATTGACTGTGTTCATGGTGGGTGCAATGACTGGGCCGGGACAATAGGGGAGCTGTGGGGCTGAGTGACAGGAAGTGCCCAGTCTGAAACGATGGCTTCCCTTTTAAAAACAGGAAGTTGGAGGTGCTGGGAGGGTTTTTTTTTTTGGTCTCCTCTGTGCAGGGGGTAAGGTTGGTGGCGTGCAGGTTGATTTCTTTGGAGTGTGAGGTATTGGGAGTGATTTCTCAGGTGTGTGAGGTATTGGGAGTGTGTATGTGTTGAGGCTGTTTAGTTTACTTGTGACTTGCCTGATATCCTGTAGTACCGGCGAGTGCAGTTTCAACGTGTGTTTGGGTGCATGGTTGTGTGTGTGCGTGTGGTTGTTTAAGTTGGTTGTGTTGTCTCAGACAGGGTGGCCAACCTGTACTGGGACACCGTGCGCCACCAATTACTCTAGCCAGTGGCCTAGTGTAGGCGGGAGTTTGAATTTGGCAAGGTGTGGTGGGTTTATGCTTTTAGATATCGTTGTTAAAATTAATAAAGGTAATTTGATTTTAATTAGTTGGGTGTTAAGCCTGTGCATTGGGGGCTACTGGCTGGGGTGAGGAGTCTAGCTGTTCACTACAGGCTTGTTCCAGGTTTTGTAGAGGTTTTATTTTGATGAGTTTGTAATACTTTTAACCTTTTCCACACCAAATTATTGGGTGGTTTTGTAGTGGGTTCTGTAGTTGGTTTGTATGATTGGTGTTTCCTGTTTGTAGTGTTACCCCTGTAGGTGAGCAGCTATTCCTCCAATCCTCCCATGTGTCTTGTGTATCTGCTTTAATAAACCCTCAAGTACGTTTTGATCTGACTTATTGCTCTTCAGTGGTGTCGACAACTTACTGGTGTCTGAACCTGGGTGTTACACTAAGATGGCAGGAATTTAGGAAGAAACCTTGGGAGGACCAAGACTCAAAAGGGAACCCATCCTCCATTGGGCGGCCCGCTAGCAATGTCCACATTCACAGTTCATGTATAGTCCAGATATAATCCTGTAGTTATGATTCTACTTCCAGGCCGAGTAGTCACAGTCCCTTCAGAGTAGATGAGCCTCAGGTGGGAGTTGGCATCAGCGCGTCCTCTTACGATAATGGCACATCCAACTATGGCATCGGCACATCCACTGGCAAGCCAGACCATCTCCTAAATGCTTGTATGGGGTGGGTAACGGGAAAGGCTCGTCTTTCCTTGTCCCGTTATTTCTCGGGCAGCCATTGGGAAGAAGAGGGACAATTAGTTCTATATGGAATATGTAAGACAAAGTAAATGTAAACATTTCTGGAGTGTGGCAGCGACTCCGGCAATTAATTTATTACAGCCTAGCTAAAGGGCAGAACCAGAAGGTAACACAGACTTGGGAGCATCCTGAGACACTGGCATCCATCCACTACACCGTCGACAAACTTGAGTGACCGCGTGCAGTGATAGGATGACAGCACCAGCGCCCCAGTTTGCCATAAAAACCCTTTGCCCATGAACCCCTGGATCTGTTACCTTATCTAAAGGGGCACATTAATTACCAAATGCTAGATCAAACAAGTAAGTTTTCAACCTAGACTTAAAGATTGAGACTGTGCCAGAGTCCCGGACACATTCTGGAAGACTATTCCATAGTTGTGGGGCCTTATAAGAAAAGGCTCTTCCCCTGCTGTTACCTTATTAATTGGAGGAGCTAATAAGGGGCCAGCACCTTGGGATCGGAGTGGGCGTGGAGGTTCATAATAAGAGTCCAAGTCCATGCAGTGCGTTATAAGTCAATAGAATAATTTTAAAATCAATACGGAATTTTACTGGGAGCCAGGGCAGGGCCGATAAGACTGGGCTGATATGTTCAAATTTCCTAGTTCTAGTTAGAACTCTGGCTGCGGCATTTTGAACTACTTGAAGTTTATTTATATTCCTATTTGAGCATCCTGACAGTAACGAGTTACAATAATCTAATCTAGAGCTAACAAAGGCGTGTACTAGTTTTTCTGCATCATGCTGGGATAATGCATTTCTTAACTTGGCAATGTTACGGAGATGTAGAAAAGCTATCCTGGTAGTATTATCTATGTATTTATCAAATGATAGGTCAGAGTCGAATAAGACGCCGAGATTTTTTGGCTACCGAGCCTGGAGTAATGGGGTAATCTGCAAGATTTAACATTAGATCTGATATTTTCTGTCTTGTGGCCTTTGGGCCCAGAAGGAGAACCTCCGTTTTGTCATCATTAAGGTGGAGGAAGTTTAGCGACATCCAACATTTAATATCACTTACGCAGGCCTCAATTTTTCCTAATCTGGATTTGTCATCAGGTTTGGCTGATATATAAAGTTGGGTGTCATCTGCATAGCAGTGAAAGTTGACACCATGTTTATTTATAACTATTCCTAATGTTAACATATATAATGTAAATAATAGTGGTCCTAGGATGGAGCCTTGCGGGACTCCATATTTCACTTCTGAGTGTTTGGAGGGAATATTATCGAGCTCTACAAACTGATAGCGATTGGTTAAGTAAGAATTAAACCATGAAAGGGCTGTACCGAGATTCCAACCCAGTTTTCTAACCTTTCTAGCAGGATCTTGTGATCTATTGTGTCGAAGGCTGCACTAAGATCGAGAAGCACTAATAGAGATACATAACCTTGATCAGAGGCAAGAAGGAGATCATTTGTTACTTTAACTAGTGCTGTTTCAGTGCTGTGGTGGGGCCTAAATCCAGATTGGAATTTTTCAAATATGTGGTTCCTGTGCAGATATAAGCATAACTGTTTGGTCACAGCTTTTTCTATGATCTTGGATATAAATGATAGGTTCGAGATGGGTCTGTAGCTAGATAGTACATTAGGATCAAGATTTGGTTTCTTGATCAGGGGTTTAATGACTGCTAGTTTACAGGATCTGGGCATGTGACCCATTGTGATGGATGAGTTAACTATATTTAAAAGAGGTTCGATTACAACTGGTAAAACCTCTTTGAGTAATTTAGAGGGAATCGAGTCTAATGTGCAAGTAGTAGAATTTAACGATGAAATTATTTTCTCCAATTCTAGTTGTGGGGAGTGGATGAAAAGCTTCAAGCTTTTCTTCTAATGCTAGATTTTGTTCAATATCAGCCAATCCAGATGACAAACCAGATGAATTACCTATAAAAGGATTTATATTTAGTCTAATATTCTCTATTTTATTATCAAAGAAATCCATAAATACATTACTAGTTAGGTTCCCTGGAATCTGATGTTCAGCGCTGGTTTGATTTTTTGTAAGTTTAGAAATAGTACTGAAAAGAAATCTAGGATTATTTTTATTTTTTTCGATCAGTGAGGCTAGGTATGTTGACCGTGCTTTAGTAAGTGCCCATTTGTATTCAATAAGGCTATCCTTCCAGGCACAGTGGAATACTTCCAGCTTAGTAGAGCGCCAGTTCCACTCTAATTTACGTGCTATTTGTTTTAAATTACGAGTTTGGTCGGTGTACCACGGGCGAGCTTTTTAAGTCTGACCTTTTTATGTTTGAATGGAGCTACTATATCTAGAGCTGATCTACAAGTATTCTCTAAGCAGTCGGTTAAACTGTCTAACTCCTCTGGATCTGTTGGCGAGTCGGCTAAAGTCGTTAAATCTGGGAGGGTTTCAGTAAACTGTGTGGCGGTTGACGAATTTATCGAGCGTTTTAAACAATTCCGAGGAGACTGGCGGGTATTTAGGTTAAGATGTAGCTCGAATGAGATTAGATAGTGATCGGAGATTGCTGTGGTTTGCGGAAATGTATTTATATTAGCTACGTCGGTACCCAGCGTCAAAATCAAATCTAAAGTGATAGCTATATTTAAAATGTTTTGGAGTTTGCCAACTCCTAACCAAGTGTTTTGAAGGGAAGAGATCATCCTGAGATCCTGATTCTGCTCAGTTTTATTAAAAAAAAGATATCGAGACAACACTCACATAGTCACAAACAGTAATATATTCTCCACAACCCCACGAAGTTACCCTGTTACTGGGCAGATAATATCGGAGTGTCCCTGAGGCAATTGGGCTTTAGGGCCCCCCTTCTGTAAGGTTGTGATGATAATTTTTCACTGTGTCCTTTTTTGGGAAAACTAGTGCAGGGAAACGTAGCAATCCAATCACCACAGAGGAGAATGTGGAACAGAGAGGTGCAGATGAGGAGTGGAACAGAGAGGTGCAGAGGAGAGGGCTGGGACAAGGCCTTACTCAGAAGATCCATCTGAATGGCCTTCACCACATGAAATGAGCGACTCATTTAGGCAGTACATGGTTGAGAATGGCCCACAGAAATGTTCTGATGGACCATATTCAAGATCACATAAGAGTAAAAGGCCTTGTGGTGGGGTATAATAACTGGCGGTGTCTTTCAAAAATACTGAAGCACCATGAAACCAGTGGTTCTCACATAAATGCTTATCTGATGTGGAAACAACTGGCATCTCGCTTACACCTAGGTAAAACTAGATAGCTAATTGCAGAGAGCCATAGCTGCTGAAAAGGCACACTGGAGAAGTGTGCTGACTCGAATTACTGACTGCATACTCTTCCTTGCAGAAAGAAACTTGCCACTGAGGGGAAGAAATGCACAGTTAGGAAATCCTAAAAATGGAAATTTTCTGGGAATCCTTGAGCTCATTGCACGGTATGATGTCACACTGGCAGAGCATCTTAGAAAAGCTGCCTCCAAAAAAGCCACTGGATATCTCTCATGGTGCACTCAAAAGTAATTTTTAGACTCAATATCAGAATGTGTTTTGGGTCAAATTTCTGCCCAGATCAAAGCCTCCAAGTATTTTGCAGTGGAACTGGACTGCACACCTGATGTTTCAAAGCAAGAGCAGGCCTCAGTTATCATTCGATATATTCATACAGATGAGAAGAAGAAGGTTACTATTGCTGAGTCTTTTGTGGGGTTCACTGCTGTGAAGGACACAACTGGGAACGGCCTCACAGACACACTGACAGGTGTGCTGGATAGACTGGGGTTGGAGTTGGCTAATTGTAGGGGGCAAAGTTATGACAATGGCTCTAATATGAGGGGGTAAAAGAAGGGTGTCCAAGCTTTAATACAACAGAGATGTCCAGAGGCTCTGTTTATTTCCTGCTGTAGCCACAGCCTGAACCTTTTGTTATGTGATGCAGACTCATCCAACAGAGAGTGTCTAACCTTCTTTGGCACTCTTCAAAGATTGTACACTATCTTTTCATCTTCTGTGAAGATGTGGGATATTCTGACTGAGTTTATTGATATCACACTGAAGCCTCTGAGTGACACCTGTTGGGAAGCAAAGCTAGACACTGTCAAAGCTGTACGTTTCCAGGTGGGGGGTATTCTAGATGCTCTACAAAAGCTTGAAGAAGTGGCAGGAGATGGTGGCTGAGCTGGAGGAATCAGTGACCGCATATGTCCTGACTACCTGTGATGTTTCAAGAGATATCATTCAAGAAATATACCCAGCAAGCCGACTACTGAAGGGTTACAATGCTCTAGAGAAGTTAAATTTCCTCATAAAGGGGAATTTTGATTTGGTGTTTCCAAATTTGACAGTAACCCTTCCTGACCATGCCTCTGACTGTTGCATCTGCCGAGAGATCCTTTAGCAAGCTGAAGCTTATCACAACCTTATCACACCTTCGTTCGAGTATGAGCAATGATCGCTTGACCCAGTTATCAGTGATCTCAGTTGAAAACAATGTGGCGCGGTCTATTTCATTTTATAGTATTCTTGACAAATGGGCAAGTGCAAAAGCACGAAATGTAATAATTTAGTTAAAACTCTTGTTAAAATCTTACATAGAGTCCAGGCTATTGTTCAGATTTGCTGTTACATATTTTTACTTCAGACTGTTTTTTGTTTGTTATGTTTGAGACGATCACCTGCTGTAATATGTAACGAAGTAACACAATAAAAGTGTACAATATATGTCTTGTATTTTATAAGTGCATGAATAAGGGAGATCTGGACACATAGACGGGGGGGTGCGCCAATTGTATTGTAATTGCATACACCTCAGAAAGTATGTAGTTGCACCCCTGCCCTAAATACACTAAACATAACCGAGTAAGACGAAGGGAATAACATTCTAGGTTTTTTAAGTGGGAAAGGGCGTGGTGTGGTGGTTAGCACTGTCGCCTCACAGCAATGCGGTCTGGGTTCGATTCTCGGTCTGGGCTGCTCTGTTGCTCTGTGTGGAGTTTGCATGTTCTCCCTGTGCCTGCGTGGGTTTTCTCCGGGTACTCCGGTTTCCTCCCACAGTCCAAAGACGTGACCCCGACTAGCGGGAATAAGCGGTACGGATAATGAAAGAATGAAGAGTGGGAAAGCCTACACATCCAGATAAGTCACCAAAATAAAAAAAGACGTTAATATATCTTAATAAAGTGATTTCCATTCCACTCAATACTAGGTGTAATCAATACCTATCTGTATATTGATGAATCTGAGTACAGAAAGACAAAATATGATATTCCTCTACACTGTATATGTACAGTATAGATACTGTATATATGTTAAGACAAATATGTACAGACGTATATACATAGAAGATGCTTTGCTGTTGCTGTAATGCATCAGTGTGTCTGCCATATTGGTCCATATGATTCACCAGTAAACAAATACAAGTAAATGGGGGACGTATCTGGTTAAAAGTCACTACAACATTTACATCCTCAATTGGTTTCTAGAAGGTATTTTTTTTATTCAAGGGTTTGTGATCTAGTTGGAGTACACTGTGATATCGTGGCCAAAGGAAATCTGTTGAGTTGCTGCTATATCTTTGGTTTAGTTATAAATCTGTTGAGTTGCTTTTTACACAGTGTATCTGAATACATGTATGGTTATTGTAAGTACTCTAATCCGGACAGACTATCTGGCTAGTGCAGATAGTTTATAATCTTAAAATAACCTCAGTCTCTGATAGAGCTAGAAACAAGCATCTCTTGTGTGACTCGACATGAAATTAAATGCAATGATAAAATACAAGTACAAGTACCAGCATTATTAACATGTGTACAGTGTCACGGTGAGGGAGGCTCCCCCTACCGGTCACCTCCGGCACAGTGGCAGTTGTGCTGTTGTTGCGTTGTGTGCGTCCCTCAGGTGGGCGGGGCTTATTAGCTCCCTCACCTGATGGTCGTTTGTTTGTCTATATATGCCTTGTCTTTGTACCAGTTGACTGCTGGTCATTATTTCCTTAATTCGGAGCAGTGCACGGGTTTTTGGTTTGCGCACTTTAATTATTAAACCCCTCTTCTCTGAGACTTGGCGTGATCGCTTCCTTTTTGTTCGCACTCCCTGCCCGTCACAGCTTCACAGCATCAGACAGAGTCACAGAAGTCCTGAATCATCTTCAGTTACGTAAACTGTAATGTAATAGTGTATTGCAAATAAATAGTGTCACGGTCAGCCCCGGACTCCTCCCTGTGGGCGTGTGTTCCTGGTGTCTATGTCCTTCTGTGTATTTCCGTGGGTGTGTGTGAATGTGAGTGTGTTCATTCGTCGCACCTGTAGCTTGTCTCGTCCTCACAAGGGGTTAGTGTGGTACGTCTATTTAATGTGTGCTTGCGCAGTGTCCCGTGCTCGTCGTTGTTTGAGTCACCGTGTTTGTATGTCGGTTAGTGTTTGTCTTACGCGATTGCGCTTTATGTTAAAAAGAATAAAAATATCCGTTTATCTGTCGACGCCTGTGATCTCCGGCTTCTTTCTGGAAACGCCTCGCTCACCGTGACAGAACGACGAGCCTAGGAGAAAGATGCCGGGCTACGTGAGGAACAGGAAGGCCAAGGTGGGCAGAAAGAAGGGGAGGCATCAACGCACCCCCCTGCCCAGGCAGTCCCGTGTAGCCAGGGATAGGACCTCCACGAGCGAGGAGGAGGTCCGGGGTGCCGACCTCTGTAGTGATTCGGAGGAGGCAGCAGTAAAGATACTGTGCGAACACCTGACCCGGTGTGGGCGCGAGGCCAAGGACCCAGCGATGGTACGGTTCTACCGCGAGCTAGCGGACCGGACCACGGCTGAAAGGCTGGGCCACCGGGCGGTGAACGCCCCCCCCCCCAAAAGAGGATACAGGCGACTTGGGGAACGGAGCAGTGCTCTGGATGGCCACCGGTGAGGTGGAACAAGCTCCCCCGGAGTACGAGTTTGGGGAGGAAGACTCTGAAGAGGAGGAAGAGAGGAGTCCCCCCTCTGAGTGCTCTCAGAGCACGGAGTGCTACGTGGGGGAGTACGACGGCCCCTCCGCCGCCGAGTACGAGGCGGAGTCGGAGTACACGTACGACGAGGTAGACTCCGAGGAAGAGGAGAGGGGTCTCCCCTCTGAGTGCTCTCAGAGCACGGAGTGCTACGTGGGGGGTACGACGCCCCTCCTCCCGCCGAGTACGAGGCGGAGTCGGAGTACACGCATTTACGACGAGGTAGACTCTGAGGAAGAGGAGAGGGGTGCCCCTCTGAGTATTCCCTAAACGCGGAGCATTACGGGAAGGACTACGTCGGACCCTCTCCCTCCGAGTTCGAGACAGAGTCCGAGAGCCAGGAGGGGGAGGACTACGGTCCCCCCTCCTCAGCATATACGGACTACAGAGTGTCCGGAGGGGAGGGAGTGCCTCTGCCGCTGTCAGACGGCGGGGAGATGAGCATAGGGGCGGAGCCTAGAGGTGTTCCCCCCTCACAGAGAACGTGGGTAGAGCAGGAAGCCCCTTGGCGTAAGCCAGACAAGGGCCAGCGAGCTCCGGCAGTGTTCGGGAGAAAGAAGGGCCAGCGGTCTCCGGCAGTGATCGAGAAGAAGGTGGATCGTGCCACCCAGTGCCAGGAGCCGGCGCAGGCGCCTGCGTCCCCTGCGGCGGGGAGAAGACCCCCGGGTGCCGCGATAGGGGGGGGAGGTAGACCTGCGAACCCAGGCAGGCCTCCAGCATTCGCGGGGAGGCAGGCAGGAAAACCTGGTCCCGTATTCTCTCCGCTTCCTTCCTTATTCCCACAACTCCCTCCTGTAGTACCGCAGCTCCCTATCCCAGTGTTAGTGTCGATCCCAGTGTTTCTCCCGAATCCCCTTCTTCCTTTTGTGCCCATGTTAGTCAGTGTGCCTGTATGTGTTTTTGTCTTTGTGCCATTGCCATGTTTGTCTAACGTGTTTTCCCCTGTCTTCCCAGGGAGGGTGGTCTGAGGCGCGCGGCTGTGCGGCTCCCCTGGGGGGGGACGTCTCTCGGAGGCAGAGGTTTCCCGACGACCACGGGACCGCCCATAGGTGTGGGACCGCGGCGTCACGGCTACGCTGGGCCTCCGGGGCGGAGTTGCCCCTTGGGGGAGGGCTATGTCACGGTCAGCCCCGGACTCCTCCCTGTGGGCGTGTGTTCCTGGTGTCTATGTCCTTCTGTGTATTTCCGTGGGTGTGTGTGAATGTGAGTGTGTTCATTCGTCGCACCTGTAGCTTGTCTCGTCCTCACAAGGGGTTAGTGTGGTACGTCTATTTAATGTGTGCTTGCGCAGTGTCCCGTGCTCGTCGTTGTTTGAGTCACCGTGTTTGTATGTCGGTTAGTGTTTGTCTTACGCGATTGCGCTTTATGTTAAAAAGAATAAAAATATCCGTTTATCTGTCGACGCCTGTGATCTCCGGCTTCTTTCTGGAAAACGCCTCGCTCACCGTGACAAATAGTATACTATTAGAAAAGTAAGAATTACAGTAAAAGCTATTCCAATTATATACACTCAAAAAAATTACTCAGCAGGTCAGCAAATATTACTAAAAGATAAATGTGTTTTTTAAGTTAAAATACTAAGTAATGGGATTTACTTGATCTCTATGAGTTTCATATTTAATTTATGCTAGTAAATTGTTCATGAAAAAATTAAAGTGTATGTTTTACTTAATGTCCCAAGAGCCAGCACATTACATTAAGTAGCGGCTGAAATGAGTTCTCTCCGCAGGGTGTCTGGGCTCTCCCTTAGAGATAAGGTACGGAGCACAGTCATCTGGGAGGGCCTCGGAGTAGAGTCGCTGCTCCTCCACGTAGAGAGAAGCCAGCTGAGGTGGTTCGGGCATCTGGTTTGGATGCCACCTGGGCGCCTGCCTAAGGAGGCGCTCTGGGCATGTCCAACTGAGAGGAGGCCCGGGGAAGACCCAGGACACGCTGGAGAGATTATATCTCTCGGCTGTCCTGGGAACGCCTTGGTATCCCCCCAGAAGAGCTGGAAGAGGTGGCTGGGGAGAGGGAAACCTGGGCCTCTTTGCTTAGGCTACTGCCCCCGCGACCCGGACCTGGATAAGTGGAAGAAGATGGATGGATGGATGGTTTTACTTAATATATTCTGTTCATTCTACAAGCGTTTTGTAGTTTCTCTGAAAATGAGGAATAAATAAATATTTTTTACTCAAACTCTGCTTACTCTCACGCATGCGCGAATGAGGCATTGAAGGTGTTCAACTGATGAGGCGTTGAAGAGAAGAGCAAGGGAAGCAGAGGTAGAAAGTTAGCAGAGCTCCACATAAGTTACATTTTAACTAGTTGTTATACAACTGATTTAGTAACAGAATAGCAGTAGCAACGAAAACAGTATTGGTATTTTCATTTTATTTGATATTCACTTTTTGGGCATCAGGTCCACGTGTATAGGTGATAGGTTACATACACCTTCACACACCTTTTCCAATATCTCTTTACAGCTGTACTAAATTACATATTATACAAATATACATACTTAAAATGATATTTTCTTCACATTAGAAGAGATGGTACCGTTAATTAGGAATTTGTGGCAGAGTAGCATGATGGAAACCATGATATGCTGTGTAAAGGAGTCACAATGTAAAGATGCACTCAGCAAAATTACTGAGACCACTATGGTTCTGGGAAAAAATATTTTAGATGTTGATGCCCTAACAGACAGTTTCAAACAGTGTCCATAAATTCATATCAGTGTGACGGGCAGGGAGTGTGAACAAAAAGGAAGAGATCAAGTCTCAGGGAAGAAGAAGGGTTTAATGTAGAACATGTTCAGACCAAAACCCGTGATGCGATCCGAATAAAGGATATAATAACCAGCGGTCAACTGGTACACAGACAAGACATATATAGACAAACAAACGACCATCAGGTGAGGGGGATCATAGACCCCGCCCACCTGAGGGACGCACACAACGCAACAACAACAGGACAACTGTCGCTGTGCCGGAGGCGACCGGTAGGGGGAGCCTCCCTCACCGTGACAGGAGCAATGCAGTCTATAGGTGTTTAGAGTCTATAGGGATATTCCACAGAGCGGTCTTTCAGTATCCTAAAGTCAAACCATACAGTGAAATGTGGTCTTTGATTTTAATTTGTCTAACAGCATTTGTGCATTAGACATTACACAATTTGGTTGTATGGACATTATTTAGTCTCTTGGTAAGAATGGAAAAGATTTTGACAAATAGAAGGAAGTCATTTTATGTAATTCTTTTTTAGATTCTTACTCCTCTCACTACATGCTGGCTTTAGTTTTCACCAGTCTGAGCTGTAGCAACAACAATACAGTGGAAGTGTAGGTGTTAGAAGTCCCTCTAGTGAGAATTAAAGTGTCTCTCTTGTGGGATTACAAAGGCATTGTTGTGCTTGGTTTTTAATGCTTATGTCACATTTTATTAATGTAAGAAGAGATGTGTTCAGTCTTTGAAAAAATGCACTTGAATCTGTAGATATTTGAGATTTTAGCTATTTTCGGTACATCATATGTAATTTGAGCAGGAAGAGTTCTTACCATGACCTCTGTGGCATTTGACCCCCAGTATGATGGACACCAGAAGATATGGTGATGCTGCTAGCAGACTACTGAGCAGTTTGAGGACTGAGAATGGAGCTTCTGAATGTGACAAACCTACACACACACACACACACACACACACACACACACACACACACACATAATGTGAGCACTCCTCCCTTTCAGATAATTGTTCATTTGTTCTTTGTGTGTGTCCATTCAACAAATAAAATGGCTTTACAGTTACATTTAAAGTTAAAAGTTCATACTCTTTGTATAGAAATGTAATAACTGTCAAGAGTGTGAATGATTGTGTTTAACCTTTGTACTAGTTTGTACAGTCATGTGTTCAGTGTTATTTTATGCAATTATATTATATAGTATTGCATTTTGCAGGATCTGCAGGATTGTCCTTAAATTCAGCACAATTCCGATTCACACCACAAGGTGGGGTTATTTACTTAAATATTTAGGTTGTGCATTTCTGATTTCTGCTTACATATAAAACATTTATATATCCTGTTTTAAATTATGTTTGTTTCTTTTGGTATTTTGTTTAGACCCATGCAAATTTATACACCAATTTGAAATATACACATACACGCACACACACATATAAACGAAACAGTTCTGTTAGGTAGAGTACATGGTGTTCTGAAACCTTTCTTTTCTCTGACTGAGACCCAGCTGTGTGGTGACTCTCCTCTCTCTGCGTATTTACAGTGGTAGTGACCCTCATCTGACATTGAGACATTGTGGATGGTCAGCTCTCCTGCAACCTGTTTCTGGATGAGTAATCCGTCTTTATAGAAATCAGCTCTGAGGTCTGATGTGACAGTGGGGTTAAGTAAACAGTGTAGAGAAAACTTTACATTTATAAGAATTCAAACATGAAAAATTATTATTTTTTATTTCAATCAGTAATTAATAATGAATAAACAATGGTTTTTTTGCTACAATCAGTCTTTGGAAATAAGTACTGTTGTGCACACTCACACAAACGTGTGCACACACACACACACATGTTCTAATTCTTTTATTTCCTTTTTTATGTCTTTATTTCTATTATTTTTGTCTAACATTGTACTCAGTTTTTTGTATTTTCTCATTTCTAAAGCATTTTAAGTGACTGCAGTGTAGGAAAGATGCTATATAAATAAATTTGCCTTGCCTTAATGGTTTAATAGTTAGAAATGTTAATTGCAAATAGTAAGTTAAGATTTTGTCAATTGTGATTTTCGTTCCAATCAAAATTAGTCACAAGAACAGATCCCCAACTACACACACTAGTGATCACTAAGGGGCTGTGGTACACCCCCAGCCCAGCACCCAGGGGGCCTTGCTTAAGAGCACTTCAGTCATGGCCTAGGGCCTGGGAATCGAACCTACATTCCAGTCACAAGACCATTTCCTGAACCACCAGACCATGACTGCCCCTTATTCACTAGATAATGTAATAATTATACTTTGTATAAAATGTCAAACATTGCCAAAACAGTTTTATAGGTCCAGGCCGCTTCATTCCAGCCCATTCCAACATCACAAGCATTTCACAGAGGTCATCAGGAAGGCACCTCCTACATTGGTGCCTCAATGAAGGGCCCATGACACATCCAGAATACAGTGAGGTCTGGCATCCCAGCCCCACCAACTCCAAGCTCATGTTGAAAGTAGTCACATATACCACTTTAAACGTAGACCCACAATGACCTCTCTGATCACTGAAGCCTTACCCAGCCTCATTACTGCATGTTCAGTGCCACAAGTTATATTCCCTATGGCATCACCCATTGTACGCTCACTGCCAGAAGTTCCATCTGGATCTACCATATTACACAATGATATGACACAACACACCACTCACCTACCAAGTCCTCCATGTACCCGAGACACCAAATACCTCAGCCAAGTAATATCCTCATCCACAACCAAAGATTAGCCCTTTCAGCTACTTCAGATAACTCCTTCACAACTACCCTTAGCTTACGGCCTCTAGAACCAAACTTCACAAGCAACTTGGTGTCAGAAGTAGCTACAAATCCCCTAAAATCTCTACTGTCCTCTACTGTGTCTGCCACCCTAGACTCACTACATAGAGACTCACGGTGCACTGTGATGTTGACAGGATTACTGCTCCCTCCAGATTCAGACTGACATCAGAACACTCCAGTGTGGGATGTGTACAGGGAGCTGATGGTGCATGCAGATCCTGTATCTGATCCCCAGTCTGATAAACAATCTGACACTCGCCCACTGTGAGTGTATCGTCTCACTCTCCATCCAGTAGATTCACTCTCTCTCTCACAGCTCAGTGTGAGAGACTCACCACTAAAGTGTTGAGTTCTGCTGGGACTGATGTTCAGAGAGACTGGAGGAGATGCACCTTAAACAGAAAATAAAAATCACATATATTATTGTAGCAGAAGTGTAGTGAATACATTTAACATGGAAAAATAATGAGATTTACCACTTCAATGAGACACACAGTAGTTAAGCTCTTTAACTGTTATGCACACACACACACACACACACACACTATTTCCTCACCAGTGATCCATAGTGGCTGTAGGTTGCTGTACTGTGTCCTGATTGGCTGGTTCTCCTCTCTCTGCTCTGCACACATAAACTCCTGCTGTATGAGAGGAGCACTACAGAATATGTATAGCCATTAATGTCTCTTATTGGAGTTAAGTTTTCTCTGTAGGGAATAGCTCTGTACCAGCTGAATGTCCATCCTGTAGAGGAGTCTCTGACCTCACAGCTTAGATTCACTGAGACTCCTTCAGTCAGCCAGCTCTGTGGAGACACACTCAGTACTGCCTGGAGGCCTTCTGTAAATGCAAATTATTATTTAAAATCAAAATATGTTCATCTCACTGTAAGTCATTTTAAGTCACTTCACAGCTCTACATGCGAAGTTGGATAGGTTAGGAGACCGTTAACTCAAAAGGAGTTTCTCGTGTTCAAGGACGGGCTCATTGCTAAATTCTGCATTATCGCTTATCACTTTTGCCGCCCCAACAAAATTCTCCCTGAAGGTCGTCGTCTTGGTTACTGCTCCTTCCCCCACACAGAGACTGTCAGAGGACGGCTCTCGCTTTACACCGCGACCTCTGGCTCCGCCCTGCCCAGACTAGATGAACACGCCTCTCACTGCTTGAAATGTCTGCGTCACCTGATGCTTGTGCTATGGGGATTTTTTGCGTGCTCACAGACTGTTGTCCTGTATGAGAATAATCTGTGATCATATTTTTTTGTCTCCTCCTAATGTTATCTTTCTATGTTTCTTCCCTAATCTGTGAAATGGCAGCGCGTCCCCTGACGCAGCAGCCGCTCTTAGATCCCGGTGCTTTACACCGAGACCCCAGAGGAACATATTTCATCGCCTTCTACTTGTACAATGTGTGTATGACAATAAAGCTTCATTGATTCATTCATTCAACACCCAGGGATCCACTTGACCCAGACTCACACCCTGGGGCAGGCTTTTCAATAATGTATCATCTGTAATTATGCCTTTGATGTAATGCACTTAACTATAACTTACATTACTTTTCATGAGGAGTGTACTGTACCCCTGTGTCATTAATATGTCCAGACAGTTACACACTCTTCTGCTCATTCACATGTGAGTGTGATGGTCTCTCTACTCAATATTTATGACCAATTGACCAATATAGTGAAACTAAATAATATCTGGGAAACTGGTTCATGTCTACGGTGTCAATAAAAAAGTTATTGTTCGGTATAAATTATTTTGCCTTTTCACTTTTTTGCCATTTTCGGCCGAATAATTTCAGTTGCCGATTATTCGGTGCATCCCTAGTCTTTTGTATTAATGATAACACAGTGAGATCAGTCTGCCAAATTATATTCTTGTGGATCATTTGAGAAGAACAGAAGAGGGAAGATTATTGTTGTTATTTGTTATTAACAAATAGTGTTAAAAACTGAACAAAGTTAAAAACTGAGCGGAGCAGAAAAAATAAAATACACTGTCTCTACTACTGCAAATTAATGAGTCAATATATCTAAAGAGATGAATGAAAAGTACCATGAATATAAGTTCAAAATGTTAAAGCTCTTCTCTCTGGAACATTATTATTATTATATCACCATTGTCTTATTCACACACACAAGCTCACTGCAAGATCCTCCTCTCCAGCCAAGTACATCACATAGAACTCTTTACATAACACATGGATACAGTGAGGACACCTGACCACACAAAACTGAAGCTTTCACCTCTGAGGGATCTACACAACTAACCCACTTGGTTGGCCTCATCACTTGCACTGGATATTACTAACTTCATACATCACCTCTCACTCTAATGAAGGCATGAAGAGAACATTTACTCACAGAGCATCACAGGGAGTGGACTGAGCTCCATACTGTCCAGTAATCACTGACCAATTGTGCAACAGTCAGTGTTAAATGCTCAACACGTCCTGCTCTTGCAGTAAAAGGACACATTTTGTAGGGAGTTGGGTTGGATTCTCTCTCTGTCACACACACATACACAGACACACAGACACACAAATCCTACCAAGCTGGGCTTGTATCACTAGTCCATTGCCTGATATTTTATTATCTACTATCTATATCTTATTCTATCTCTCTCTATCTCTCTATCTCTCTCTCCATCTCTATCTATCGCTATCTCTATCTATCAAGCTCCGACTCGGTTTGAATCACTGAGTGTTGTTTTTTTGACACATGCTTCAAAGCTTCAGTGTCAAGGGTGACATCATTACTAGTTATTTTGAGTACTTTCACTCCTGCGCCGCTCTCGCTGGCCTCCCTCAAGTTTTCAAGTCTGTCTCCTTCTCTGTCTGGGTTTTTGTTTCAGTTGGAAAACTTGTTTGTGTTACTACCTCCCTAACGAGAGAGCCAGCGGTTTCTGTTCGTTTATTCCAGTTATTTTTGGAAGGGTTTTGCATTGGCCTCATCTCGTTTGAGAGAGCCAGTTACTTCGCCTGGCGTCCCTAGTTTGTCTTTCCCGGGTTTTCGCTTCGCATTGATTATTCTGCATTTTTCTGTTCTCCTGTTTTTCTCCTCGCGTCGAGTTTTCTCCGCGAGTGTTTTATTATCTTCTACTTTGTTTGCCTCGTGTTGTGTACACATTGGCATAACGTTTTACTGCCCTTTCTCCGTATCTGTTGTTTACGGATGGTTAAGCACTCTCTTCTCCCATGGGCTGGTATTTGGGTTCGCCCTACTAAAAAATCTACGCTGTGGAACTCTCGTTCGAGTCCTACCACGTTCCACATACTGGGCGGCTTTGATGTCATAGGGAGTGATCAGGGCCACATTTGTTAATGGTTCTGCATCTCCAGAAGTGATCTGCATGGCAGCATCCCAAGGCACCTCCTCATCCGACCCCACCTTACTCCCCTATAATATTACAGAGACCACCTCAGTATAGTCACTCAGGTGCTCATTGAGGACGACGGGATAAAGGGACAAGGTGCCAGCATCCATGATCATCTTCCCTGGCCTATATTTGACATCAAAGTGGAAGTCTGCCAGTCTTCCCACCCAACGATGCCTTACTGCATTAAGCCTTGTAGTACTCAGCACATAGGCTAATGGATTATTATCTGTAAACACAGTAAAGGTAGGTGCATAATAGAGATATTCTCTGAACTTGCAAATTGCCCAATTGAGAGCTAAAAACTCAAGCTTCCAGAATGGAAATGATATCTCTTTCCAGCTGGACTAAGTGTTGGAGACCCATAATGCTCAGTTGAGTGCCTTGTTGCTGATAAAGAACTATACCACATGTTTCTCTTTGTGGCCACAGCAGATGCCACAACAAGAACAGGTGAGGTGTGGTCATGAGGGGCGCTGATGTGTTAGCCTTGAGATTCACTAGGTCTGTTTAACTTATAATGGTTTTATTATCCATTACATTTCTCTGACATTTCTGACATGCATGTCAGTATATTGTTCTAAACACGCCATTGCGATTTTTCCTATGACCACATTGTCTTCATTGTATTTAGATCATGGTAGGCATAACACACTGAAATGCAATCACTGCCCAATCACAGAACTTGCTGACTAGTGTCAGCATATATTAATAACTGTGTGTAAAAACCATCTATGACAGCTGCTGTCAGAAACTGGCTGTTCATGTGCATTGAAAGAAACCAGTGTAGTTGCCACGGCTCACTCATACCAACAGACTAACACTCAGACATCAAGGGTATTTTTTGTTTATTACCATTTAGCTCCATTCAACTCCATTCACTGAGGACTTGCTCGCTTGTGCCCTCTGGTGTTTTGCAGTCATGTTTTGATACAACTGGAGAAACAGGAAGTTTCAGGCCACTCAAACTGGATCTGGATGGGGTCTTTGTTCTAAAGCTGATGAACAAGTGGTCTGCAATTTCATCACTGCTAAAGAGGACCTAAACATGAACATAAAAGGTCAGTTGCAGTTCATTCCCTTTCAGGTTGACCTGTAACAAACTTACAAATCACAATACTACGCTGCTCACTTAACATATAACATAAAAATATAAAGATGACATATAAATCATATCAAATTTACATAAAAAAAAGTAGCATACTACTCTTCCTTGTTGCAGCCTTCTGAAAATCCAGATGATGCATTGGTGTCAGATGAAACCAGAATCAACACATTTATATATATATATATATATATATATATATATATATATATATATATATATATATATATATATATATATATATATATATATATATGTGCGACACACACAATGACCACGTACCAGACACACAAATCTTGAAATGGCCTTCCTGTGAAGGAGGTGTGAATGCAACTGATCTCCTACTGTTGTCTTTATACTCCATTAAAGAAAACATCACTCTTCAATATCTGTCACAACTGCTCATTTACAGCATCAGCGTATCTAACACAGTCACCTTTAAGCAGATGTCGTTGAAATTCTGTAAACCCTTAAAATGGTGAGCACAATAGGAGTCAGAAGCAGTTGGGTGAAATGGTATAACAGAGTAAAATGAATTTATTAAACAAGTATGGATTAATCCAGAGATCTCAATTACATACACACAAGTCGTCTGCAATAGAGAGCTAATCTCCCTTCTCGAATCCTCAGGTTTTATAATCATCTTCTATGTACATGACATGTGCACGTGGTGACCATGCGTTGATCACAGAATATTAAAACGAATATGACTGGATAAATAGGACATAATCCACACATGATTTGACATGCACACGCTGGCACGCCTCTCCCCTCGGACGCCTGGGTCCATCCCTGGATAAGGCGACGCCATCCTAGGAACATTGGCTTTAAAAACACCCGAGGGGAACAAGGATCCGTAGCCAAAGCATTCTTGGATTCAGGAGTGGACTGAAATTAGGCCATCCTAATGGAACATTGATATTTTGACTGTAAAACTTTTCTTGCTTTTATCTGTTAAGTAGGGTTTTCTCAGTATATAGGCATAGGCGTCCATACTGACTGTATCTAAAATATTTTGATTAAAGGCCTGATTTTAGCCTAAACTAACAAGATTTTGTTCTGACTAAAAAATTATACTTTTACTAATGTGATAAGGGCATTTACGTAAATGTAAATGTAAGGTAAAGAACACTCAGGAATACTGAAGTACAGATAAACTTTTCACTCACACAGACCAGGCAAGTTAAGCACAAATTAGTTTCTGAAAAGCTTTTGGCTCTGACAGTTCTGGTTCTGTTTATGTATAGTATGTAAATGTGTGTATATAGCGGATGGATGGATGGATGCTCCCAGTGTTCTGCCCAGCTGGGCTGATGCTCCCAAGTCAGAAATGTTTACATTTCCTTTCTCCTCCAGAAATGTTTACATTTCCTTTGTCCAACATATCCCATACAGAGCTAATTGTCCCTCTTTTCTTTTCCCCAATGGCTGCTGAGACAAGGAGTAATATCCCACCCTGGGCTGCCACCTCCTGCCCAACCAGCTATGGGTGAAGGATCAACACACTGCACTGGCCCCTCTCACCACCCTGAATTCTCCCCTGCTACGGCTGCATCTCCATGGTCCTGGATTATTACTGACTATCAAGAAGTCTAGGATTCTTAGGAATAAGAATTACATAAAGAACACATATATAAATACACACAAAGATGAGAACTATTCGTAATTCCCGTCACTGCTTCATTTACATATCGCTTTAATTACTGTTGTCATGGTGACCGGTGTCAGCCAGAGGAGGTTCCCCCACTGAGTCTTGGTTCCTCTCAAGGTTTCTTCCTCATGCTCTGGGTAGTTTTAACTTACCATTGACACTCTTGGCTTGCACACTGGGGGCCTGGACTCGGACACTTGTAAAGCTGCTTTGTGACAACTGTTGTAAAAAGAGCTATAAAAATAAATTTTGATTGATTGATTATATATATATATACACACACACACACATGATGTGCGCAGGAAGTGACTACACACCAGACACACAAATCTTTAAATTGCCTTCCTGTGAAGGAAGTGTGAAAAGCCTACTGTTGTCTTTATGATACATCACATGGTATATTTAAAAATATATTAAGAAAACAATTAAAGAAAATGCAAAAAAAATTAAATAATAAAAAAAAACTAAATTTTTTATGTTTGATGCCCAACCACCCCCCACCTCCCACCCCTCCCCCGATCCCCCTCTCTGCAGAGTGTGAACTGTGTGCCCTTCCTCTAGACCAGACGTGACACTCTGAATTCACACTGTACAGCAGATATGAAGACAGCATCACTGAAGGCAAGTGCAAACTAATACTAGTAATACGTCTGCTAATAGCGACATGAGGAGCTTCCGTGCAGCCATCTTATTTCTGAGTGTTGTGTAGAGTTTGTCCAACTAAAACTGACTCGAATCAAAACAGCTGTATCTGTCTGATTCATTCCTCCCTGTAAGATCAGGATTTCTGAGGAAATGGAGATTAGCGAAGATATATATGCAAATTCAGGATCAGAAAATTACAGGTTTGAGTCAAAGGCCTGTAACAACTCATTTGAAAACATTTATACCAACGAGGACATTGTTAAAGAACAGAGGGCGAACAAGGACATTGTTAAGGAACAGAGGGCCAAGAACACCAATGAAATCACCAGCTCACGTCAGTATCTGCTCTACCCGTCTGTTCTGTCTCTGTTTCTCCTGTATATCTCATCAACAGATTATACATAATTAACAACAGCTAGAGACTACCTTGTGTAGAAACCTTTTCATAAAGTTGAAGCCGAAATTCATGGTGATGCAATGGTCAAATTTTTCATGTCTTTCAATTATTGTGGATACAGAGAGAGTACATATTAAAGGAATTTAGCATACACTGTTATGCTCAGTGCAGCTTCTGTATTTATCAGTATGACAGTACATGAGCTCCACAGAGGAGATGGACCCATTTTCACTTTTGCTCTACATTGAGCTACAGAGCAGCTGTATTTACACTTATAAAATACAACTGTTTTGCATTATGTGGACCTGCATTATGTGTTTAGTATGTTAATTGGCATCTCAATAACACATTATACAGAATCCCACATTATAATCAATGTGTTGATTCATCATGATCAACACACATACCAGGTTTGCTACATTGATTGGCGTGTCCCTTACCATTCATCGCAGTTTAGTGTCTGAACTATCAATACATCTGAGCATACTCATAACTATGAATTTCTATGTAGCTTTAGGAACCAATGCTAATGGGGGCGGATGCTGCCGGCTGGCTGCAGTGTGTCTGGGGTTCCTGTGTGTTCTCCTGCTGGCTGGCATCACAGTGCTGTGGCTCACATTGACTTCAGAGAGAGACCAGTTAAAGAACAGTAACAGCGACCTGATTATAGAGAGAGACCAGTTACAGGCTAGTACCAATAATCTGACTATAGAGAAAAACCAGTTACATCAGGAAAAAGAAGGACTTCTGACATTCATTTCCAAATTGGGTACGTAATGTGTGACAGCCAAACTATCTATTCCATGCTCTTCAATGGATTTCCATTTTCTTCTAAGGAAGTAATTATGAAGGTCTTGTTCATTATAACACTACATTTTGTGTCTTAGTAAATAAGATCTCTTTGTCTCATGCATCTAAGTGGCAGGATGGATGTCCATTAATAAATCATTTTAACGAATGCCCTCACAGTGCTGAACATTTAGAAACGAGTGTATGGAAATGGTATGAACAATAATGTCTTACCATGTTCTTTGACAGGATACATTATACGAGGATCCAGTGTATACTATATTTCCACTGACAAAAAGACCTGGAATGAGAGCAGACAGGACTGCAGAGGGAGAGGATCAGACCTGGTCATAATAAACAGCAAAGAGGAACAGGTGAGTGAGAGAGAGAAACAGAGAGACAGATAGAGAGAGAGAGAAAGAGCATGGGAGAGAAACAGAGAGACAGATACAGAGAAAAAGATCATAATTTCTGAGTTTTATCTTTTGTTTACACTTTGAAGGAACAGATCTTTAAGATCTTGAAAGACGGTCGAGCTTGGATTGGCCTGAATGACAGCAACACAGAAGGGGTTTGGAAATGGGTGGACGGCACAGCACTCATCACTGCGTAAGATCGTTTCTGTTTGTGTCTGATTCTGCCATCGAATAAAGTTATTAGGTATTGAATACTTGAGGCAGTTGAAGCCCAGCAACATATACAATAAGCATTTCTCATGCTTGACACATCAGAGCTTCGTGCCACACAAATCTGTTCTACATCCTTTAGGTTCTCGTTTATTAAGGGGTAATAAAGTGTGCAGAGTCAGAGCATTACCCAACATAGTTAAACAACAGTTAAGACGAATACTATCTATCAGCACAGTGAAGAATACCAAAAACTAATTCATCATAATAAATATCACCAAATTCAAGATACGTATATATATATATATATATATATATATATATATATATATATATATATATATATATATATATATATATTCAATACGTATTTTTGTGGGACATTTCGAAACAAGGCCATGTAAGGGAAAGCTAAGACAGGCTTTAGCTCTAGGTCAGAGGATTGGTGTAAACATAAGGAACTCATGATAATCAGTCTGATTCTTATTCAGTGTGAACTAAGGAAGTGACCAAGCAAAAATATTTAAAGGGCCTTTGCTATGGACGACGCGTGCCATCTGTGGTGCAAGATGTAGGGATATGTAATGTATTATGTGTTATCACTGCACTTTTTACCTTTACATTTTTTTACTGTTTATTATATATATTCGCCCTTCTAATCATCCAGAGACCTGGGAGCTTGAGAGTCCTGCACAGCATCTTAGCTGTTCCCAGGCACCCTTTTGGATGGAGATCTCAGGTGTTGTTCCTGAGATCTGTTGGAGTATAACAGATCGCCCTGCCCCCCTGTCAATTATTCCCCACTTTCCTTTTGCTTCAGTGTTTTTCCATTCCCCATCTAGGTCCAGCCCTTAATATCCTTCATGTGTTTCACCTATGTCTCATTCCTGTGGTCATTCACCCCTCCATTGAAACCCCTTGGTTTACCACAGTCCTGGTCGGTCGTTGTCTCGTGCTCCTCGTGTGTTCAGATTGCTCAGTAATACCCATGCCCTCATCCCTCGCCTACCATTGTCGTTCTAGTTCTGTTTTCTTTCCCTCTCATCTTACTGTTCATAGTTTTCTCTGCTTTCCGGTGTGTGGTGTCCTTCCACCGTTCTTGGATATTGTTTCATGTGTAAAGTTTTCCCTATGTCTTCCGTTTGATTCTATCTATTTTGTTACGCTGCACGTTTTAGTACTATTCGCAGGATTGTGTTAGAGTTCAGTTCTGTTCATATTGAGATCGTGAGTTCTGTTCTATTTGGAGGGTGGTTGGTAGTCCGTTCATGGGGTTGTTGTTCCAGTTCAGTTTGGTTCTTTGTGTTTCAGTTCTATTTGATTCATTGTCTGTGAGTATCTGTTTGCTTATTTCCCTTGTCCTTCCCTTGTTAATTTTAGATTCCCGTTTCTACCTGTATCACCCAGTTTGCTTCCGTCCGTTGTATGCTTAATGTTTTCATAGTAAGGCCACTGTTTAAATCTCAGTGTTTCTTTGTGTGTTATAATGCTTCGCCAGTCCCGTCGTCGTATTTCTAGTTTATCTGTTGGGTCTGTGTCTCTTTGTCCTGATCTTAATGGGACTCACAGTGTGGTTAATAAAACCCCGGTCTCTTTGCAATCATGTCCGCCTCCTGCTGCAAATGAACCAGTATTGTTATATGGAGCCACTCTCCAAGTCTGGGTGTCACAGCCCCAAGTGCTCGGATTACCACGGGAACCACTGTTGCCTTCACCTTAAACATCTTTTCTAGCTCTACTGGTATTTTTTTCATGCTTTTTATGTCTCGTTCCTGATACTGGTATCACTTCAGATCACTACAGTCCTCTTCTGCTGTTCGTCCACTACCACTACGTCCAGGTGGTTAACCATCACCATTTTTGTTATTCTGTATCTAGAAAGTCCCAGAGCATCTTAGCTCAGTTAATATCCCACTTTGAATTTGGAACGTCCAGCCTGTACTTGGCACAAGTAGTTCTGTATACTATGCCAGCCACTTGCTCATGACTTTCCATGTACTCTATCAGCTATCATCTCGCATCCCACTGATCCCCTTTCTGTTCCGCTGCTTCCCTGATTCTCTTTCTCTCCTGCTGATCACCTGATCCCCTTTCTGTTCCGCTGCTCCCCTGATTCTCTTTCTCTCCTGCTGATCACCTGATCCCCTTTCTGTTCTCTCCTGCTTCTCTCCTGCTAATCACCTTTCTGTTCCGCTGCTCCCCTGATTCTCTTTCTCTCCTGCTGATCACCTGATCCCCTCTGTTGGTTTCAGGTTCTGGACTGCAGGGGAGCCAAACAATAAAAGTGAAAGTGAGGACTGTGCTGAGATTTGGAGCTCTGCAGATATGAAGGGCTGGAATGACAGAACATGCAATGATAAAGAGCAGTGGGTCTGTGAGAAACGTTTTTCAGACATAAAGTACTGATAAGTTAAACCGGCCCTTTATACTATGCAGATTAACAAACATAATATTTCTAATGTCATATCCACCTGTTTGTTGATTACTTAAATGACTACTAACACCGCATATAGCTCTTGTTGTCCTTGTACTTTACATTATATGTTTATGTCTTTGTTTGCACTAGGTATCAGTTTTAATTTCTATTGTTTAAGTTTGAGCCTATGTTTATTTGCAGTACTAGATAACATCATTGACTGCCATAGTTTAGTCTGGGTCAAGGGAATCTGTTCTCTTAGTTTGGCTGCCCCCTGGTGGAAGAGTCAGGATTTAACAGGACAGTGTTCTTACATATAGAATTTAACATTTTCAGTAGTTGTAATGTTTATAGTACAAATTTGAACTATTTACAGTAAAAACACAATGTGCTTCATTTAAAATGCTAGTGTGAAGGATATTGTTCAATATACTGCATTTCATTCTTTTCCATAATGTGTGTTAATTATAGAAGTTCTCTTATGAAAAGCCATCAGGATTATCAATTAACTTAATTTTAACAGGGCAGATCATTTAAAACGTTTTGATATCATTTAAATACATTTAATGGCATACTGTCATGAAGAAAGGAAATCACTGTTGTAAAAGTGAAAGCCTTTTATTTTCAGTGCAAAGCATACTTTTATCCTATTTGAAACAATAAAATGACACTTCCAATTTTGCTTTTTAAGAGGTATTAAGATGGTGTCAATTTCACTGATGTTCTGGTGCGCCGACTGAGAAACCTTTGTGCTGGACTGGTGTCCAGGCCTTGTGATGGTGTGTTGCGGTGATCCAAAAGGGCAAAAGGGTCCTGTCCAGCTATTTTGGCTTTGTGCAAAAGTCTCTTGGCTTCTCTTGACCCTTCCTACCGTGTGCACCTTAGCATAAGCACCCAGAATTAGGATTGAGAGATCTTACAAACACCTTTTAAGGTCGGGATGCAAGGCTTCCACTTTGGAATTAATCACATATCATCAGTTCACATATAACTATATCTCATTTAATGTGATACAGACACATGATTATTCAATGAACATACACTCATTGGGATTTTTACATACAAATGTTTTACCCTGAAATTCCCCATATACAATTCAGTCGATTAATGAGACTCGGAGCCTCAATGCATTTCAGAAGTCATTGATTGGAGCAGTAAGTTACTAGTCAGAACAAGAGTAAAAGAATCAAAGCACTTTAAAACCCCACAGCTCACCACTCTGATGACATGACCCGTGGAACGACTTCAGTACTTCCAATTCTTAGATCTGTTCAAAGCAGATATCCACTTTTGTCCAGCAAAAAAGGAACACAAAAGAAAATCATGCACATGATGATATTCCCTAAGTGTCTGGAAAAACAAAATGGCTCCTAGGAATAAGTTACACGCGCTGTCCACCATGTCCCGTCTGTCTCTTCCTGCTCGCCCCTCTTCCTCTGACCCACTTCCTGCTTATCAGTGATTGCTCCCCCCTGTTTGGCTGATTGTCCCAAGACTCAACAGAGGTATATAACCTTGGGGAATGCTAAAGAAAAAACAAAACCACAACCTCTTTCTTTTACCTCTTTCTTTCTTTATAGAAAGAGATAATTATTTTAGAGAATAGCATCCATATCATACATATAGAAAGGAATATAATATACAATACAATAAGAAGGGAAAATAATATAATTCAGTTCCTCCTCAAATGTGGAATTGTTACAAAGTTTCCTTATCACAGTTGAAGATTTTGTGTCTGAGAGATAATCCATTTCCCAGAAATCTGAATAATAATCTACAGTGACAAGATAGTCCTTGTTAAATCTGTGCCCTCCTTAGCCTACGGTCTGTTTGGTATCTCATATGATATCAGTGTTTCTTTTTGCTGCTTATAGTCCACTGACCTGCAGATGTTGCACTTGGTTACATATGTCTTGATCAGTTTGTTGAACACTATTCAATCTTGATTGCTCAATTTATCCTGGAATGACAAGTATGTCATGATTTCAATCTGTGCTTGTGTCTTGTCTTTCGGGCATCCGTTTTGCATGGTTTCGATGAGAGTCTGCAGTGTTGAATCCCCTGTTGCAGAACGGATTGAACTGAGACCGTCTGCTGAGATTGGTAGATGCTGTAGCATATTAACAGTCTCTATTTCAGTTTCAACCAAGCCATAGGGCGAGCACTCAGGAAGATAGGCTCGGCTCAAGGTGTCTGCTAACACCATATCTTTTCCTGGTAGGTACACAACCGTGACATCATACTTCTGAATACACATCATCATTCTTTGCAGTCTTTTGGGTACACTCGGTAGTGGTTTCCTCATTATGTTTTCTAAAGGTTTGTGGTCACTCTGTACAGTTACCCTGTGCCCATAGGTGTACTGATGGAATTTCTCCAAACTGAAGATCATTGCTAAGAATTCTTTTTAAATGTGGGCTATGTCTGGGTATATATTCTGTCTGGGTGAGTGCTCTGCTTGCAAATACTATTTTCTTACCCCCTTGGACCAGAGCTGCGCCCAAACCCGTCTCCGAAGCATCACACTGCACCGTTAGTTCTTCATCTGGACTGTAGTGCTTGAGCACCGGCTTATACGTAATTGTCTATTTCACATTGAGAAATGCCTGGTCATGCTGGTCTGTCCATTTCCACTCACATTCTTTGTGTGTTAACTGCCTGAGTGGCTGACAGTGGTCAGACAGATGTGGACAGAATTTGGCCAGGTAATTCACCATTCCCAACAGCCTCTGAACTGCTTTCACATCTGTTGGTTTAGGCATTTGTTCAATAGCATGCACCTGGCAGATCTTCCAGCGCCTGTGTGAGCTTACGCTGAAAGACCTCTGGTGCTGGGCTGACACCCATGGAAAGCCTCAGCCATCGATGTAGTCAGGAAGCTCGACTCTTCATCTAATTTAACCTGCCAGAACTCACTTCTGACATCGCATACGGTGAACACTTTAGCTTTAGAAACATCTGGAAGAAAGTCCTCAACTGTCTGCAATGGGAAGTGACTGCGCTTCAGTGCCTTATTTAAGGGTCTTGGATCAATACTTCCTGCTCTGCTTTTAGACAACAATCATCCCATTAATCCAATCTATGCTGCATTCTACTGGTGTGATGATTCCTCTGCGCTGTAGGTCCTGCAGCTCAGTCTTTAGTGGTTTCATCATGGCGACTGGCACCTGCCTCTTTGGCAGCTGCACTGGTACACTGTGTCATCCCCTGTGTCAGGGGAGGACCTCTAGGGTTGCTGATACTGCGCTAATGTTTTCCCAAGGCGTGACCTGGAGAGCACACACAGAACCGGATGTGGTCCCTCCCTCACAGGAAACCGGGGCTGACGGGGTAGCAGTGGTGTCCTCTACCACCACTCGAGCCTTGGAAACCCTGGAGGAACATACAGATACAGGATCCCCTCGGCTCTTATTGCGTTTGCTCCGCCCCACTCGAGGCACTGGGAGCTCACACTGACTCTTAAGAGCACACCGAGTGTTAGTATACAGATCATCTGTACATTCACTCTGCCTGACCACGTCTTGCAGTACAGGTAACTCATCCCTGTAGTGATTATCAAGACGGGCAGGCTCATGGTGCTTATCCGGGTTCACAAGGCAATAGGCGGCCAACTGAAAAATGTCCGCAACAATCTGCCTATCCCGCGGAAAACCCCCTGTACCCTCAGTGCCAGGGGAATTAAGTCTCTGCTTAATCCGCGCTTCAACATTGGAGATTTTAACTGCACAGAAGCAGCTAATCTTGTTACAGCGACTGAACTTACCAGAGTCTCGCTCCCTCACTGTGTCCTTGTTAGGCTGGTCATTCTCTAACGCCCCAAGGCGTTGCGGAGCGAAGAGACGAACACAATTGCTGAGAGGAGTGAGATTTATTAAAGAGCATTCCAAAGGAAGGGTCGTACAGGTAGGCTTGAGTCAAATCCGTGAGTGAATTTGAAACTTGAACGTAACCACGTTTACTTAATTTTAATTATAATAAATATTATATTTTGCATTTACTTGATAAAGCATTAAATGTATAGTTTTGGAAACTTGGATACTAATTAATAATTAACTGAACAAAACAATTGTAGCTGTAACGTCCATTCAACCCCACCACGTGTCATGCCTTTGTGTTCCATTAGTTTCATCTTTATTGTGATGTCCGTTGTGTTCGTTCGGTTTGTCACGCCCTCTAGTGATGGGCACAGCAGCTCTTTTAGATGAACTGAATCATTAGAATTAGTTCACTAAAAAGATTTGTTCAAAATATTTGTTCATTCGTTCAGTGCTTGGCAGGAGGAGCAACGGCTGAACGGTTCATGTTTCAGTTTAGCTCACGGCTTCCGGTGTAACGGGTGGCGAGAGGACGAGGATGCGGAGTCGAGCTTCGTTTTTATGACTTTTATTTTCACGATTAACATAAAGTAGCGTCAGAACGCTATGCACACACAACTCACATACAGCGACTCAAACAAAGACGAGCACGGGACACTGCGCTAGCGCACATTAATTAGACGAACAACACTAACCCCTTGTGATGACGAGACGAGCTACAGGTGCGAGTGATGAACACACACACACCGACACACCCACGGAACTACACATAAGGACTTAGACAACATAAACACACGCCCAGAGGGAGGGGTCCGGGAGCGTCACCGTGACATCCGGGACCATGACGAGAGTGTTGTAAAAAATTAATAAATCCAAAAATATTCAAGCATGCAACTAAATGTTGGGTTTATTATAGGAAATATAAACCACATTACAAATTACATAATACAAAAAATAAGTATGAACTAACCTACAACCTTGAGTGTAAATAAAAAAAAAAACTTCTCAGTTCTCTGGGTGGCAGTGTGAATGTGAATCACAGTGACAGTACGTTCAGTGAACGAATCAGTGAGTGAATGGGAGCCCTCAATTCAGTGAACGAATCACTGAGCAAGCATAGTTCCCTCGCAATGAGAGTCTCCACCACCAGATTTGTGGGTGATTCAGTGACTCACAGACCACACAGTAGTTCCCCTACCGGCCTGCACGGTCGCTGCTGAGCTCAACTACTGAACTGTGAAAGGAGAGTTAAAGAAGAAGTTCAGCCTGCGACCTAAAGTGTGCTTTGAGTTTTGGCCCCGGTGCAATTGAGTTTGACACTGTACTATCTAGGTATACGTAGGTAGACGTCAGGAAAAACAAGAACAGTGCCGAGGTTATATAAATATAATCAGTGCCTAATAATCAATTCTGAGGGAAGGTAGAATTCCTAAAAAACTTCAGACTGATGAAGCGAAATAATCTAACAAAGGATCCCAAACATTAATGAAAAAACGTGTCGATGAGGTGCAAGACATGGTTCCTAAAACCGCAGCTGTCACAGCAGCATCAAAATTAAACCTGCAGAAGTGAATGAGGGAAACTTGAGTTTTTAAAACCTTGTACAGATTGTTTCCATCAAGTGAGTGAAAAATAAAAATGAGGTTCAAGTCGGTGATACCATTAGGATTTTGCAATTAAAAGACTGGATGTCTTTCTGGATGTCTAATGAGAGACCCACCCGTATATACAAACTGCCAGATTACGACGGTGAGAATTTACAAGGGACCTCTTACAAACAGGAGCTGCAAAAGATTAAAGTTAGAAAAGATAAATCTTTTAAAATAGAAAAGATTACAGTGCTGCCCAAAGTTGTTCACACCCCTGGCAAATGTAACTCCTCTAACTTAACTTTTGCTTTACTGATTGCTTATTTGCCTATTAAACCCATTAAATCCTGTGTCCTCATCACTATTCAGAAATAGTGTTTCTCATCTCTAATGCGATAGTATACATTTTGGCCAAATATTGGGGTTGAACATCCAAAACAGGAAATAGAGTTCAGGAGGCTATTTATCACCCTCAAAAGTCATATATCATCCACCACATCACAGTAATGCTCTCCAGTAGAGGAACCCACATGTGATGGGCGAGGAGTGCAAAATAAAAAGGAAGCGATCACGCCGGCTCCACAGGTAATGAGTAAAGTGCATAACACAAAACCTGTGACATGATTCAAATCAAGGAAACAATAACCAGCAATCAACTGGTATAAAGACAAGACATATAGAGACAGACAAACGACCCTCGGTTGTCGGGGATCCTAATGGGCCCCGCCCACCTGAGAGACGAACACAACACAACAACAACAGGACAACACGAATTACTGCTACTGCAGATGGAGGCGGGGAGCAGGGAGCCTCTGTACCGTGACACCACGCAGCTGAATCAGAAGAGAAACTGTATGACAACAGGCACCTCATCTGTGCTGTTAAGCAAATGTCATTATCATGCATTTGCTTAGCAGCACATGCATGATCATGACATCTGTGCAGTGATTTTGCTGATTCAAAATCTCTACTCTAATCATGCAAACCTGGAATTCCATCAGATTTTAACAAAGGCCATTTGTTTCTCTGTGTTTCAAGCCTGCCTGGGATGACTATGATGACTAAATACAGACACTGAACCACATGTCCTGCCTCAGTCTTTTACAATTTAGCCTTGAGTGAAAAATGTTTTATACTACTCTAATCTCTTTTATACTTAAGAGAGGAATTTGGGACTTCATTGTATATTTTTTCAGTGAATACAAATATATCATGAAAATAATCAAATATGTCAAAGATAAAAGAACGAAAATAATTTTACAATATAAATACCATCTGTCAACACATCCACATAGTAATAATACAGTGAAAACACAGTTGCCCAAAAAATTTATTTGTGCATGGGTTCCAGAGCTTAAACATTATTAATGTTCAGTTTTGCTTTTCTTTAGATCCCTCATCTTCTGTGTATGCATTTGGACTCCCACTGCCAATCTAACCTGGAGAAAACATCAAATTAATTCCAAGTTAATGTGAAAATCCCACACTGACACATAGACAATACTGCTGCATGTTTCTAATTTCTTCATCTTTTACTAGAGGCAACATGACCTGTGATGGTCATTGTGGGTCAAGGGTTCTTAGAAAGCAATGGCAACCAACCTATCATATCCAACTGGTTCTTGCTGTTAACATCTCAACTGCTCTCTGTATTAACGTAGCATGTGTTTATATGCAAAGAGATTTAGATTCCTGAACTAAATTTTCTGCAGTTTATTATGTATAATGTGTAGAGCCAAAGATGAAGAGTTCTCACCATGAGCTCTGTAGCATTTGACCCCCAATACAATGGAGATTAGCAGGAATGGAGATGATACCAGTAGACTACTGAGCAGCCTGAGGACTGAGAATGGGGCTTCTGAATGTGGCCGAGCTGATAACAAACACACACAATTTAATTTTAAGATTTATTTTTAATTTTAAGAAAGATGCTGGAACAAGCGAGAGCTGGTGTTCTAGTGCTGCACCTGCTTAATAATCTGGTCTGGGTAACTTGGCCTGTTCCTTGGCTGCTACCACAGTGACTGTATTAAAATTTGGTGTTGCAGTACAAGGTTGAAACCAATACCATTAAACCGTTAAACCTGGGCTATCAAACTCAAGTAATGTGCACAACAGGACAGCCCTGTTCAGTATTTCAGCTGCTCAGACAGAGCCAGTTCACCTGAGCAGAGGTCCACGCCATCCCATATTTATAAAAAAAAACAGGTGTTCTATCAAGTCAATTCTCACTTCTTTAATCATCTTCCTAGATCCATCCATTATCTTTACTGCTTAATCCCGCTAGTCAGGGTCATGGGGGGGCTGGAGTCAATCATCAGGCAAAGGCAGGGTACACTACAAGCAGGTTGCCAGTCCACCACATTGGCCACACACACATTCATGCCTACAGGCAATTTAGAGTGACCAATCAACCTAACACACACTTTGGACTTTGGGGGGGAAACCGGATGACCCAGAGAAAACCTACGCAGGCACAGGGTGAACATGCAACCTCCACAATACTTTATTAAATCTATTTTATTATAAACTTGAGAAATCATTGTTTTCTCACCTCTGACTGAGACCCAGCTGTGTGGTGACTCTCCTCTCTCTGGGTGTTTACAGTGGTAGAGACCCTCATCTGACTTTGAGACAGTGTGGATGGTCATCTCTCCTGCAATCTGGTTCTGGATAAGTAATCCATCTTTATATAAATCAGCTCTGAGGTCTGATGAAATATTGTGGTGAAGTAAACATTGCAGAGTCAGAGGATCTCCCTCAGTCAGAGGATGGACAGGACTCTCCAGGATCACACCACCATCTAAAATAGAGAAAATGTGACTCATTTACAGTAAGAATTATTACAATGCAAACACAAAAAAAACTAAAGGTTTTGGAAGGAGAGTGCAGCGTTGGAACTAGGGTTGTCAATTTCAGAACCTGTAGTGCTCCAGTACAGTTCAGTGTTTGACCTGTTCCACTACAGCTGATTCACCTCAGCTAAATACACTCAACAGTGCAGAAACACTGCAGTAAACACATCATAAAACAGTTATAAACATAGAATTTACCAGGGGCAATTTGAGTCTTAGAAATGTAATTAATGATAAATGAATTAAGTAGTATCTTATTTCCTAATATTCTGTGATCTAGCATTTCCTTTTCCTCATAATAAGTTCACTACATGGAGACTCACTGTGTACTGTGATGTTGACAGGATTACTGCTCCCTCCAGATTCAGACTGACACCAGTACACTCCAGTGTGGGATGAGGAGAGGAAGTTGATGGTGCAAGTAGATCCTGTAACTGATCCCCAGTCTGATGGACAATCTGACACTCCACTTCCACTGTGTCTGTATTGTCTCACTCTCCATCCAGTAGATTCACTCTGTCCCTCACAGCTCAGTGTGAGAGACTCACCACTAAAGTGTTGAGTTCTGCTGTGGCTGATGATCAGAGAGACTGGAGGATGTGGGCCTTAGAAATAAAAACAATGATTATACTACTACTGCTAATAATGCAAATAATATAAGTAATAATTAATTATCATTCATTAATTATATTATTATACAATAAATTATATAATATTTTACACTTTATTGTGTCATAAAAAAAGTCAACTCATAGGTTGACAGAATATATCAGGCACACAGAAATCATGATTGTGTAACGGGGTGACAGAAGCAGCAGATACAGGAGGTAGTGCTGGGTCTGGTTTAATGTCCATCTCCATACAAGACACAGCACAGCTCAAAACTCAAATATATTTACAATAGGACGGAGGAGCGTATAATGCTCAGAACTCGATCAGCAGTCACTTCTAACTTGGCCTAACAGCAATAGTGCGGCGGTGAGTAAGCAGCAGACAACGATTGGCAGGTCCTGTATGCTTATAAAGGGAGTCAAAGTAATGAAGGACGGGTGCATGTGATAATGAGAGGGGATCAGTGGTTGGTTAGTAGGCTGGTGATTGAGATCTGGGGAGTGAACCAGAGGTGGAATGTTGTGAAGTGGGAGGCTGCCCTGTGGAGCCGGTCCAGCCTACCGTGACAGATTGTCTTATCAAAGCTAGTTAATACAATTTTAAGGACATTTTTAAGGTAAGAACCATTTTTATATCTCCTTTGAAAGTAGAATAAAAATTAACACACACAGATAAATATAAAATCTGATATAGTAAAGAATGTCTCATTTGTAATTATATACAACAACTTTCACCTCAGTAATATTTCCTTTATTCCAATCATTAATTTACACAAACATGTACTCCAACCCATATTGTATTTCCTCACCAGTGATCCATAGTGGTTGTGGGTTGCTGTACTGTGTCTGATAGGCTGGTTCTCCTCTCTCTGCTCTGCACACATAAACTCCTGTGTGATGAAGAGCAGCAGGACTGAGAGTGTAGGAGCCTCCAGCTCCTCTGCTGCTGTCTGAGAGGAGATCTACACTATACCTCACATAGCCATGAATGTCTTTTATTGGAGTTACATCTTCTCTGTAGGGAACAGCTCTGTACCAGCTGAATGTCCATCCTGTAGAGGAGTCTCTGACCCCACAGTGTAGAGTCACAGAGACTCCTTCAGTCAGCCAGCTATGTGGAGACGCACTCAGAACTGCCTGGGGTCTCACTGTAAAAGAGAAAACACAAACATTCATAAAGAACAACCTTGTTATTTTGTCTAATTGCACAATTTCTTGAATCACAGCACATACCAGCAATCACACTGGTCAATGGTACAGATTTCACATGATCTGTTTTTGTTTTTCTTTCACTGACACAGTCACTGATCTCTGACTGTTTTTGTATTACAATTTGCTACTGTAAGATACTGTAGCATGGATGATTATGGCCTTTGCAATTATGTGTGCTATAGACAGAACATAGAGTCCCAACTGTATGCTCATTCACTGTCTTCCTATATCTCACCCTAGATAAATACAGAACACAGACAGTATGAAACCAGACATTCAGTACAGAGACAGGCTGTGCACTTCCAATATGCCAATACACAAAGCCATTCTTCCCAACAATCATCAATAGCACTTAAGAGCTGAATTATGTTTGCTACCATCAACAAACAAACTATTCCCAACACAGAAATGATCTTTGAATGAATGAATTTTTTTTAACTTTAAGGAGAACAGAATGTTAAAAGAAACATGAGACTGATAGTAAACATCTATTTCATATTTGGATGAAACAACTATGTTGCTACTCTCATGAAGCTCTTGTGAAGGTTTTTGATTATTTCTGTTTAAATGCAGTTTTTCTACTGCTTTCTTTAGCATCATATATAATAAAGTTTTCTTAAATTGGACTCTGTGTGTAACAGTTCTAAGCTGGCTTAGTTTGTATTTATGGGGCAGGAACTACTTTAACATTAGGAAAAAATATCTGAACAGATCTCTTTGACCTGCAGTGTCTATTCTTGGGGACTTTTCTTAAATTTATATATGCATCCTCTTTGCTAAATCCTACAAGACCATGGAACATCTTGATGATGCTTGATTATTTTTTTACATGTAGCTATACAAATAATACTTTGTATTTGGCTTTCTCAATACCTTTGGTATATTTCAAACCAGATATCCTACAACTTCCTGCAGCCGAATAACTCTAAAACTGACATGATGTTATCTGGAAAAGTCAAACGCCTAAGTTTATAACACAGGCATTAGAAAGGACTTTGATCAATCATATAAAAAGTAATTACAAAATTAGCATTCTATTACTCCAGAAACAATGTGAATAGGGTTAGGTCAAAAGAAGCATCAGTAATGTATTCAAGATAGGATCTCAAAGATACGGCAGGCTTTAATGAAACTTCACAACTACAAGCAGGTACAATAGGGTACAATAAGCAAAAACCTAGACATGGGTGAAACTACTAATCGGGATTGCGAACAAACAGGAGGATTCTGGGGAATGTAGTTCACACGAGATTGGAGGCAGAAAGTGTGAGACATTGCATATTGTGGCGAGGCAGAAGCAGCAGGAGGTGAGGGTAGAGCTGTTAGGTTTCTATTGTCCATAGTATCAGAAATCAAAACGGCTCACAAATGCAAAAGGTGCACTAGCGCTACAATAATCACAGCGCAAATAAGCGCTAAACAGTCACGGACTCTGAAAGCTCAAAAAAAGAGCAGAGAGGCATGTTTAGTCCAGTGCACATGTTGGCTCCTTTAAGGCTAAGAGGACTGCACAACACCGGATAGCAAGACCTGTAGGTATTTATAGAGTAGAGAGAATGAGAAACAGGTGGTTGAGAAATGAGTGGGTGTGTCACTAGATGGGAGATTGTGTCATTGTGTGGGTGTGTCTTGGAGTGGGCGTCTCCCTGAGGACCGGGACCGGCCTACAGTGACACATACTGTATATTGGTTTATGTTACAGTATTACTGCTAGATTCACAATTAAAACATTTTAAATGTTCTCCCAAGGTTTGAAGCTTGAACTGTATTGGTTTCTCACCTGTGATTGAGACCCAGCTGTTTGGTGACACTTCTCTTTCTGTGTGTTTACAGTAGTAGAAACCTTCATCCGACTTTGAGACAGTGTGCATGGTCATATTTCCTGTAGTTTGCTTCTTAATTAGTAGTCCATCTTTATAGAAATCAGATCTGAAGTCTGGTGGGATTGGGTGGTAAAGTAAACATTGAAGAGTCAAAAGATCTCCCTGAGTCACTGGATTGACAGGACTCTCCAGGATCACATTACCACCTAGAACAGAAAACAATCTGCTAATCATTTACCATGAGAATGACCCAAGCCTGAATGCTTCCAATACATAAGTACAAAATGACCAATATTTGCAAAGTATTGTCACAGTATTGTATATCGTAGTCCTCCCAAGGTTTCATCCTAATCTCAACCTAAGGAGTTTTTTTCCTTGCCACTGTCAACCCTGGCTTGCTCATTGGGGATCTGGACACATGCGATGCTTTGTGACAACGTGTGTTGTAAAATGTGCTATATAAGTAAAATTTACTTGACCAGACAAACCCATCGCTGCTTCACTTCCCAGGCCTTCTAAACAGCCTCAAATATTCACTACAAAGACTGTTTGTTTCTGACAAAAGTTCCATATGTATCCATCCATTCATCACCGCTTAATCCCGCTAGTTGGGGTGACGGGGGGCTAGAGCCAATCCCTGAAACTCCGGGCGAAGGCAGGGTACACCATGGGCAGGTCCCCAGTCCACCACATGGCCAACACACACACTCACACCTACAGGCAATCTAGAGTGATCAATCAACCTAATACACATGTCTTTGGACTGTGGGAGGAAAACAGAGTACCCAGAGAAAACACACACAGGCACAGGGAGAACATGCAAACTCCACACAGAGCAGCCCAGACCGACAATCGAACCCAGACTGCCTTGCTGTGAGGTGACATTGCTAACCACCACACCACCATGCATGTAATCACACTAATTTATGACTTACTGTGTACTGTGATGTTGACAGGATTACTGCTCCCTCCAGATTCAGACTGACACCAGTACACTCCAGTGTGAGACATGAAGAGGAAGGTGATGGTGCATGTAGATCCTGTAACTGATCCCCAGACTGATGAACACTCTGACACCCCCTGACTGTGTGAGTATCGTCTCACTCTCCATCCAGTAGAGTCACTCTGTCCCTCACAGCTCAGTGTGAGAGAATCAACAATAAAGTGTTGAGTTCTGTTGGGACTGATGATCAGAGAGACTGAAGAAGACAGACCTTAGAAACAGAAATGTACATGTAGTATTATTCTTATTATTGTCTTGTCAAATCTCATGTGTAGTGATATGAAAAGGTAATTGTTTTCTTATAGATTAATGTGGAATATGGACATGTCAAACACATATGTGTCACGGTGAGGGAGGCTCCCCCTACCGGTCGCCTCCGGCACAGCGGCAGTTGTCCTGTTGTTGTTGCGTTGTGTGCGTCCCTCAGGTGGGTGGGGCTTATTAGCTCCCTCACCTGATGGTCGTTTGTCTGTCTATAAATGCCTTGTCTATGTACCAGTTGACTGCTGGTTATTGTATCCTTAATTTGGATCAGTGCACGGGATTTTGGTTAGCGCACATTATTAAACCCCTCTTTTTCTCTGAGACTTGGTGTAATCGCTTCCTTTTTCGTTCGCACCTCCTGCCCGTCACAATATGACTAAGCCTATTCAGTAGATAATTGTAACATGCTGTATTGCTCGAGACTCAGGGTGTGAAGGAGGTGGACACACTTGGTGAGAGACTAGATTCATTAGATTTATTATGAATGATTTGCAAGTGAGCAATCAGCGAAAAGGATTAGGGTAACACCACCAATGAACAAACAAGGACGTGACTTACAGGGACGATGATATGGAGCTTTTTTCAGTGTCACCAGAACCTGAACCTGAAACCATTTTTCTTGAAAGAAAGCCTGTGAAATTCAGTCAGGTATCCAAAAATTCAAGTTAAAATTCTGGTTCAGGAGAAAATTCAGGTTCGGTCGAAATTTGGGTTGGGAAAGCATCCGGGGTACTTATGAAGAGCAAACAAACTCTGCATCTGCATCTGGCCAATCACAAAACATCTCAGATGTCTGTTTTTCTGCCAAATTTATTGTAAGGGTGCGGTCCCTGTTTGGCATGTAAGCAGCAAGAAGTGGCCTCTGTGCCACCCAGAAATGGCACCTTGTGGCAGGTGCCACATAATCGTGGCACTTACTGTGGCATCTGCTGTCCAGAAACGCCGCCTGCCTCTGCTGACAGGCATATAAAGCCTCTTTTTGTAACGGGGGTCCTCCGAACCCGGCTGACTAGCGGTGTGACGCAAGTCCTCCAATCCGGATAACCCATGGGATTTTAATGGTTGGACTCAAATGCAATTAAATAATCTAGGGAACTGAGACCTCCGTAATAATAGCACGGGAAAAGCTGAGAAAATAAATAGTAAAATACAAACGAAAAAAAACCTGAAAACTGAAAACGAGGAACGCAAAGACACGGAGCAAAACTCTACGTGAAGGTAAATACCAGGGACAACAGAAATACCCACGGAGCAAACTCTACGTGGTGGTAAGAAAATGAAGAACCCAAAAGCGCACGGACAAAGTCTACATGGCAGAAAAGGCAAAAACAAAAGGAAACAGGAGCCAGTACAAAATAACAAAGGATAGGAAATAACAGACACTGGAAAACTTGAGAATGGCCAGGGATGTTTAACGCATGAGTTAAACAACTCGAAAAAGAACAGCGTAGGTGAAACAACACCAAGAGATAACGCATGAGAGAGGCTGGTTGAAAGAGCAAGGCAACAAACAACTCAGCGTTGAATCACTGCAACTGTCTCCCTTTAGTAAGGGGAAAGACAGCTGCAGACCCAAGAGCGCTCCTCAGGCCCACAACTTCCAGAAGCACCGCAGAGAAACGGTTGCAGATGGGATACGTGAAAGACCGGATGGACCCGCATGGAGGACAGAAAAACCAGACGGTAAGAAAACGCATTAAGTCGCCGGTCAATTTCAAACGGACCCAGGAACCGGGGAACAACCCCATAAGTACCCCCATGGACAGGCAGACCCTTAGCTGACAGCCACATGCTCTCGCCGGGGCGAAATGACCGCGCCGGAGGACGTCGTTTGTCGGTGCCGCGGCGATGGCTGGCCGAAGCCTGCGCAAGGGCTTTGCTGGCACGGACAGCGGCCTTGGGGATCGCCCCCGACTTCTCCTGATCAACGAACAATGGCGCGATCACCCTTTCGGTCGGACGGACAGTACCCGGAGTCACTGGCTTAATGCTAGACTCCCATCGCCTCGACAACGTAGCCGGTTTAGTACTCCTGGATCCGGGGTGAGAACGAGGCAGGATCCTTCGCAACCCTTACCCCAGCGCTGGATAGACAATTCAGACCAGTTGATCTCGGGACTATGACGCTGGAGCCACGGGAAACCTAATATCAACTGAAATTGAGGTGAGTCAATTACGAACGGAGCGAGCGTTTCCTGATGATCACCGATCTGAACGACTAGTGGAATCGTTTGGTGCGAGACACGTCCCGAGGTAAGTAGTCTGCCATCGACCGCTGCAACCGAGAGGGGTTTGTCAAGCGGGACTATAGGGATTTTTAACGAGGCGACCAGGGAAGAATCTATGAAATTCCCTGCGGCTCCCGAATCCACCAAGGCAACTACTCGATGATCAGAGGAATCTCTCCAGGAGATTACTACGGGGGAGGTGATCCCCACAGCAGGGGATAAGGCATTATGAACCGCCGGAGATACTCTGTTCACCGACAGATCCGCTCCTTTTTCCTGCAACATGGGACATGTGGCGATTATATGCTCGCTACCACCACAATAAAGACACCTACCCTCTCGAATGCGAGTTCGACGCTCTTGCTTGGTTTGGCGTGTGTGCCCAAGCTGCATGGGTTCTTCGGTGTCATTCACAAAACTATAGGGTTTGGGCTTAATAGCAGAGCCGAAATTAATGGAAGGCGACAGCCCGACTTTCTATGTTCACGTAGCCTATTATCCATTCTGACAGTAAGATCTATCAGATCATCCAGCCCCGAGGGAGGTTCGGTAAACGACAACTCGTCCTTGAGTTCGTAACTTAGCCCATCTAAGTAAATAACTCCCAAATCCTCCTCACCCCAGTCACACTCTGCTGCCAGGGTACGAAAATCCAGCGAGTATTCAGCTACCGATTGATGACCTTGACGAATGCGCAGGAGTCTAGAACCCAGTAATCCACCTGCGGCAGGATGGTAAAACGCCTGACGCATAGCTCTAGAAAACTTCTCAAAAGTAGTACAACTCTCCAACTGGTTCTCCCACAACGGAGTAGCCCACCGTAACGCTTTCCCAGACAGTAAAGCCATAGCATAAGCAACTACTGGTTTCAGGCTAAGCAACGTAGTTAAGACAACAATCAAAACCAATACAAAGCTACTTTTATCGTATCCAAGCTCATAGTTTACGGCTAACTAGCATAACAAACAATTAACAAACGAAAGTTATAAACTATCTTGACCGGTCAAATGAATTGAAACAATGACCAGCAACTACTGAATACAGACAGGGGGTATAAATACAAGGACAATCAAAGAAACTAGACAAGACACAGGTGACATCAATAACCAAGAGATACAAAGGACTAGGCATGGCTAATACAAACTGACTAAAGGCAAAGGAAAATCAAAACAAAGACATATAGAACACCAAAACAAGGAAGTGGAACATAAACACAACTTTGAATGACGGGGGGCAGTAATTCATTACACACGCAAGGCAAAACAGGATGCAGAGGCACAAGACATTTATTGCAGACATTTCCAGTAAACACAGGAACATACACAGAAGCAGGATGAAAGTCTGACTGACAACTACACTGACCAATACGCACACTTAAAAACATCAACACAAACTAGACTCAAGTGCAACACATTACATAAACAAGATGAGGAACAAGTCATGCAAATAACAAAAGACGAACACACACACTGGCAAACACACCTAAATGAAAGACTATGTAGATGTAGACATATACACGAATATAAACATGCCTGAAGGAGGAGTCAGAGGTGGTACTGTGACAATCATGATCAGTATATTAAATGTATTTAATATTGCATTAATTTTTAATATTGCACCCCTGGCAATGACTAGGGATTATAATAATGAATTTAATAAACAAACGGTTGAAATTTTTTTATCCTGAGTTATACTGCGTTTCATTTGATCCTTCAATCACACATATACTCCAACCCATAAAATTTCCTCACCAGTGATCCATAGTGGCTGTAGGTTGCTGTACTGTGTCTGATTGGCTGGTTCTCCTCTCTCTGCTCTGCACACATAAACTCCTGTGTGATGAAGAGCAGCAGGACTGAGAGTGTAGGAGCCTCCAGCTCCTCTGCTGCTGTCTGAGAGGAACTCTACACAATGCATATTGCCATTAATGTCTTTTATTGGAGTTAAGTCTTCTCTGGAGGGAACAGCTCTGTGCCAGCTGAATGTCCATCCTGTAGAGGAGTCTCTGACCTCACAGCTTAGAGTCACTGTGACTCCTTCTGTTAGCCAGCTCTGTGGAGACACACTCAGTACTGCCTCGGGTCTCTCTGTAACACAGTAGATACAAAATATTGAATCTTTAAATATACTCACACTCAATGATAACCTTACCATCAATGTCTAATGTCATAATCTCATTCATACTCTCACTCTCTCTTTCTTTTGCACACACACACACACACACACAAGGACATTCATGCAGACTTAGCAATTACAGTTTTAGTAATACAAGAATTTGTTATCATTATTTTATACAGCAAACTCAGCTCTCACTTTGCAGAACTAGAATTAATTAAATAATTACAGCATATATAATTACCTTTTCAAATTTGTATTTGAATTGAATTGAATTCTTTGTCATATGCAGGTTAACAACGGTGTCACGGTGGCACGGCAGGGAGTCCACCAGAGGGCACCAACTCGTGCACGGAGCACTAGACACACCCCCTTATTATTTAGGCGCACACTCTCTCATCTCACCGCACTACCCCGGTCGCAATCACCGGAGTACTAACACCTGAGCACTGTCCCTCACGCATATTTAATCCTGCTGTCCAGTGCTGCACATTCAAGAAGCCTGACGTAGATGCTGCTGTCCTGACGTCCCTACGCCTTCCCCCTTTGAACGAGCAACACTGGAGCCTTCGGACCTGCGTTCCTTCGAGGAGCTGCCTATTCTAAGTTTCTGTTTCCATTTGCATAACTGCCTGAGTATTGAAGAAGTTGAAGAATGAGTAATAAAGAGATGAACTCCAAACCCTCGCCTCCTGCTGTCCACCGTCAACCATTACAGAATGTGCAGCCTGGTGCAGCGGGAGGTGGCGAGCCTACAGCGATGGAAATCCTCAACGCCCCAAGGCGCATTATTGGGACAGCAGAAACAGGAATTGGGTGAGCTGAAAGCGGTGATACATTCCATAACCAGCTGTGTCCAATCCCTTACTTTGCAGGCTAGCACCACTCCGCCGACGTGAATGGAGGGAGTGAGATTCCGCTAGCCCCTCCCGAGCCGTACAGAGGAGACCCTGAAAAATGTGAAGGCTTCCTGGCCCAATGCGGTTTATATTTTAAGTACCAGCAGCATCTGACCGATTCAGCCAAGGTAGCCTTCTTAATTTCCAGGTTGACCGGAATGGCTCTAACGTGGGGGAGCGGCTTTGCTCGCAGGGGAGTCTCCTTTATTACAGGACTTTGACTCTTTCCGTGAGGAGTTCAAGGAATTTTTTAATCACCCACGCCAAGGAAGGGCGTGTGGTCAGAGCCTGCTGGGGATGCGTCAGGGGACCCGGTCCGCGGTGGAATTCACCCTCGATTTCCGCACGGTAGCGGCAGGGACGGGGTGGAATGACGCTGCCCTGATAGACGCATTCCTGGCAGGCCTGCAACCAGAACTACGGGCCGAGATGGCATGTCGGCAGGAGACCGAATCATTAAATTCGGTGGTTCGGCTGGCCATTACCTTGGACCGACTAATTAAAGAAAGAGGTAATTGTGCCAGGATGCCCCGTCAGCGATCCCCGCCGGAGAACCCCACTCGAAGGAGAGGGCCCCGACTGCAGCCGCCACCGGAGCTCCAGAGAGTTGGTGAAGGTCCGGAACTGATGCAGCTGGGAGCCACTACGCCGGTCCAGAGGGAGCCCGCTCCCCTCGATAGTGAACAAGCGCGGGTGAGTAGCTCCTAGGTGGACCGGATATCACACATGACATAATCCTTGGTTTGCCCTGGCTCCGCAGCAATATGCCTCACATAAACTGGTTCACGGGTCACATAATGAGCTGGAACACGCCTACTGTCAGCACCGAAAGTCACGCCCACTTACCAGTTTTAGCCACCACCGTTGAGAGTCCTGCTGAAAAAAAAAAACCCAAGGGGATCCCTCCTCAGTATGAAGATATGGCTGAGGTGTTCAGTCAGGTGAGAGCCACGCAGCTTCCTCTGCACCGCCCCGGGACTGCAAAATCGAGCTCAAAGCGGGAAGTACACCCCAGAGACGAGGCGTTTATCCTCTTTCCCAACAGGAGGAGATAGCCATGCAGCAATATGTCAGAGAGGCATTAGCGCAGGGCTATATCGCCCCTTCCATTTTGCCAGCCTCAGCCAGCATCTTCTTCGTTAAGAAGAAGGACTGGGGTCTGAGGCCATGCGTGGATTATCAAGGGCTCAATTCCCTCTTGGTAGGCTTCACTTATCCGCTGCCTCTGGTTGCAGCAATTGCGAGAGGCGAAGTATTTTACCAAGCTCGATCTGCGCAGCGCCTACAATCTCATCCGCGTGCGTGAAGGGGATGAGTGGAAAACGGCGTTTAGTACCAACTCTGGTCACTATGAGTACCGCGTCTTGCCATATGGCTTGGCTTCGGCGCCGTCGTATTTCCAGGCGTTCATCAACGAGGTTCTCAGAGAGTACTTGGGTATATGTGTCGTCGCGTATATCGACGATATCCTCATCTATTCGCGCTCTCAAGAACAACATGTGCATGATGTATTCCGCACGCTTTTGCGCAATCATTTGTATTGTAAGCTCGAGAAGTGCGAGTTCCATCTGCAGGAAATAAATTTCCTTGGCTATACCATCCGGCCCGGCTCTGTGCTCATGCAAAACAGCAAAGTGGAGGCGGTAACCGGCTGGACTCGTCCTAACACACGGCGTGAGCTTCAGAGGTTTCTGGGCTTCGCGAATTTCTATAGGCGATTCATCCGCGTTTAGCACCATCGCGAAGCCTCTTACTGACTTGCTGCGTGGTGGAGCCAAAAGCCTGGCCTGGACCCAAGCAGCCGAAGGGGCCTTTGACCGTTTGAAGCAGGCTTTCGTCACCGCGCCTGTCCTTCATCAGCCCGATCCCACGAAACCTTTTGTGGTTGAAGTGGATGCCTCCAACGTGGGAGTAGGGGCGGTGCTATCCCAGCGGTTGAAGAAAAGTAGTCCGCTTAAACCGATCGCATTTTTCTCCCGCAAGCCTTCTGCCGCCCGGCGCAACCACGGAGTTGGTGATCGTGAGTTACTAGCGATGAAACTCGCATTCGAGGAGTGGCGGCACTGGTTAGAGGGAGCCAGACACACATTCCTCGTGTTGACCGACCATAAGAACCTCGAGTATTTGCAAGGCACGAAGAGGATGAATGCCCGGCAGGACCGCTGGTCTTTGTTCTTCGCCGTTTCAGGTTTCAAGTGACGTATCGTCCAGGGAGAAGAACGCCAGTGCCGACGCACTATCACATTCTTTTCCAGGCAGCGGAATCCACCAACGAGGAGCCAGTACTTCCTCCCAGTTGTTTTTAGGCGCAGTAGAGTGGGAGATTGACCGTGCCATAGAAGCGGCGAATCCTCATCCTCATTGCCCGCCCACCGCACCGCAGGTATGTGCCCCTCGCGCAGCTCAGCGCACTGATACATTGGGCACATACCTCTCTAGGAACAGGACACCCCGGCTCTACCCGGACCTCCCAGCTCCTGGGGATACGCTACTGGTGGCCGGGGATGCACCGGGACATTTTACAACATGTCGGTTCCTGCACAGAGTGTGCGCGCTGCAAGGTGCCCAGAACGCCGCCCGCTGGTAAGCTGCTACCTCTTCCGATACCCAAACAGCCGTGGGACGCACATTGCGCTAGATTTCGTTACAGACTTGCCGGTTTCCGAGGGAAATAGCGCCATCCTCGTCGTGGTGGACCGGTTTTCGAAGATGGTGCGATTCCTGCCCCTGCCCGGACTGCCAACTGCCTGGGAGACTGCGGATCTTCTGTTCAGGCACGTGTTCAGACAATTTGGTTTGCCTGAGGACATTGTGTCTGACAGGGGTCCGCAGTTCACATCGAGAGTCTGGCGTGAGTTCGAACGGGCAGGTGGAGAGGGTGAACCAGGAACTAGGAAGATTCCTGCGGGCGTATTGCAGCCAGCATCAGGAGGCATGGTGCACGCTGATTTCGTGGGCGGAGTACGCGCAGAATTCCTTAGTCCAGGCCAGCACGGGAAAAACCCCGTTTGAATGCGTACTCGGAAGGCAAACCTCCTCTTCAGATCAGCCTGTCGTGGAAAACTGGTGTAAGAGGAGTGAACGAGTCTGGGAGGACACCCGCCAGCGCCTGAAGCAGGCAGTCAGGCGTTTTCAACAGAAGGCGGACTGAAGAAGATTGGAAGCGCCCTCATACAAAGTCGGAGACAAGGTGTGGGTGTCCACCAGAGACGGGAGGCTTGGAACCCCAGGTAAGCTCGGTGATCGGTACGCAGGCCCTTATGTACTCACCCAATGCATTAACCGTGTGACGTTTAAGGTTGGCCTGCCAGGGGACCGACGAGTGTCTCGGGCATTCCATGCCTCCACGTTGAAGCCCTATAGAGAGGGTCCGCTGGAGGAGTCGAGAGAAGGGGCTCCGCCCCCACCACTCATGCTGCCGGACGGTCCCGCGTACAAGGTGAACCGCCTGTTGAATTCCAGGTACCGGCGGAGGGTTCTCCAGTACCTGGTGGATTGGGAGGGGTACGGCCCGGAAGAACGATCGTGGGTGCCGGCCTCCCAGGTGCTGGACCCCTCCTTGATCGCCGCGTACCACCGCGAACACCGAGACCGGCCAGCTCTGCGCCGTCCGGGACGTCCGAGGGGTGTGCGTCTGGAGGGATCCTTGGGGGGGGGGCTCTGTCACGGTGGCATGGCAGGGAGTCCACCAGAGGGCACCCACTCGTGCACGGAGCACTAGAGCACCTTATTATTTAGGCGCACACTCTCTCATCTCACATATGTAGTAATCCCATATATAACGGTCAAAAATGCAACAATGCAAAAACCATTCAACTTGCCAGAGACAGTAGTAGCAGAGAATTTTAAAATAAAAATGAACCAAAAAAATTATATTTTAATTTAAACAGTAAACTAAATCACCTTCAGCAGTCCCAGCTCGAGCAATTGAAATCAGCACTAAAAAGTAAAAAGAAACACAGAACATGTGAGCATGGAACCTATTCAATTATTCACACAAACAACACATTGCAGACCCACTGAAAAAAATTTAACCTCAAAGCAGAGAAATGTTTATAATTTTTATGCAGCAAACTACCAACTAGTTCAGGAAGATTTATCCTCAGGCCACTACGTATGTACAAATTTGATCCAAATTGAGCCACGCTCAAATGTCACTTCTCTAACTTTGTACTAATCTGAGACTGTCTGTTAGCCAGCACCATTGGGTCATAATCTTAGATATGTCAATCAGCGATCAGTAAATACTATGTCAGCACTGCTGTCATGTGTTCATTCTAGGAAGCTAGGGACGTCCTGTTCTGCAACTGGGAGCATCGAACCGCCCATTGGGGACCTGACTAAATAGAGCCCTCTCTGGATGGAGGATCTCCACAAGCCTTAAAAATAAATGAATCTTGATTCATAATTTTTAAACTCTTCTTTAATGCAGAAATGTAGGGATGTCTCAATATCGGACTGTCAATACACCATTATCGAGGTGACGTATTAATGATAACAAAATTATTGGGGTATCTATAGGACATTTTAACAAAATATATACAAGATGCTGCCCGTTAAGAGAAACCGAACCCATCAATCATGCCCTGATAACGCAGCTGATTGGTCTCTGAATGGCAGCAGTTTTGATGAGAGATCTGCCTGTGAGTTACAGCTTTAACATTAGAGACTTTGTGCTGTGTGTACATGACCATAAGTGAATTATGTTTGACTAGTTATTGTACACTAATTAAACACCAGTATAATAAATGTGTATTAGACTATGATGCACCATCTGGCACTAATGCAATCTTACAATGCATTATTTGGTATTAATGGTACGTGATCCGGTATTGAAAGTTTGCTGCCAGTCTGTGTTTACTGTAGTAATCCCATATATAGTTGGTTTAATATCAACCTGTTCATAAATGAAGTAATTGCTGACATAAATCTGTTTTTATTAGGTATGGTACCAATACTATGCTTAGCTATATTATAATATAGTGCTTAGCTATATTATAATTACATTCATAATTATATCATTGTTATTATATAAATTATAATGGTAATTATAAAACACAACTCAGAATTTGGTGCAACAGCCCTGGCTGCAGCTGTAGGAGGTTGGAGCTCATCGAATGCTTTCCTTTCCATACCAAATATGGAGACATTGCTCACACCTGACCTCAGACTGCACATTATAGCAACCTCTCACTCTAATGAAGACATAAAGAGAACATTTACTCACAGAGCATAACAGGGAGTGGACTGAGCTCCATACTGTCCAGTACTGAGTGCTGACTGAGCTAAACACTCAGCACTTCCTGTGTTCCTATAATCACACCTCTGCTCATACAATCACACTTCTGATCATACCGTCACACATTTAAGTGATGCTCTCTTCTGTGTAGTATTCTGTCTGAGAGATACCTGTGGGCTTTGTCTCTGTGTGACACAGATGTGGTATTTGAATGTCATGGTGAACAGCATAAAACACAACAAATAGTTTTTGATTTGGGCCCATTCTCATGTGATAATCTGATAAGTTTTATGTTCAAGTACTATGTGTTCTCTTAAATGTGTGACTGTCGTTGAGACAGCAATGTAAGTGAGGCAGTGGTGCACTTCTGTTTCTGCAAGACAAAGTTCCTGTATTGTAATTGCAGGGCTAAAAGAAGCTTAAGGTACACACTACTGTAGATACGTCAACATTAAAGGAAAAAGAAAATAACCAAACCATAAGCCCATACAGAGTTGTTTGCCCTCTCATGAGACAGGTTGTGTAGGACCAGCAGTGAGGAGGGTTAAAAATAGTATAAAGGAGGCCTGAGAAGTAGGGAGGATGTCGCTTCCTTACAGACACTTTTGGTGTGTGTGTCTGAGACATCCTCTGGAGAGAAATGATATGCACACAAATGATCTGTGGGAGACACCAACAGTGGATAGCGTCTGTGGAGACACCAACAGTGGATACCGTCTGTGGAGTGACCAAAGATGGTAGTGTGACTTTATAAGTGATGGTTATGATACAGATGGTACTATCACTTTATGGTACTGGTACTATCACTTTATGGTACTGGTACTTTCACTTTATAAATAGCTGAATAAAAACCATGAGACTAAGTAAATGATCTTAAAATATTTTTTAATTAATAATAATTTTGAAATGTGTCACTATGGTCAGTAAGAAAAAGAGTTAATGCATTCTACACATTTTTGATTAAGTATCATATTACTTGGTCGAGTGTCAGAAACAAGAACTGGTAACACGTAACTGTTTCTTGCCTTTACAAGAAAGGGTGGTTTCAGAAGCCCTAGAACACTTCCTCTGTCTGTTTCACAGAACAATGTGGTTGACTTGAAATGGAAACCAGGCCACACAAAGCAACCTCATGTCTGCTATTGTCATGGACATTCAGACTCCAGGGCACCACGCTATGTGAAGACCTTTAAAAAGGTTATGTCTGAAGGCAAGAATCTGGCATAATACATGGATAAAAATGCCAGGGCCATTATAAACTTAGCTTGCCAGTTAGCAGAAGCCTACAGTAACATAGCTTGTAATTATATATCCACCTCCACACTTGAACACTGCTCAACACTGAAAAAATGGAGAACACTAGAGAAAAAAACACTGTCACATTTCACACAATGTTTGAAAAATGACTAGCAAAATCATTATAAGATCATTAAGATTAGCTGGCTTCATCAGCCAAGAAGTCACTTAACTACAGTCAACAACTCCATATTGTAGTAGATGCCCTGTTTGTTTTAAACATCTCTGTTGGGCCAAATACAGTTGGAACTGTTCCATCCTTCAGGAGTTAAAGGTGCAAAATCTCTAGTCCATGAGGTGACAGTCACAAAAAAAAAGGAGATTTCCTCTGACAATGCAGAACAGAGTATGTTCGATGCAACGAAAAGGTGGACACAAACGCTGAGAAGAGCGAGATTTATTGAAGGGAAGTCCATAATCAGGATTGTGCAGGCAGGTTTAAGTTAAATCCGTCAGGGAGGCCGATCTCCAGAAATATAACCAACACATAACGACATACTGAATACAAAGTACAAAGCTAAACCAGATACCGAAGAAACATAATATGGAAAGTGTTATAAGAAAGAAATGGCTGAGTTCCAGTATTTAAGGTAGGGCTTTGTGGTGTATTTAAATTAAAAACTAAAAAGTTCCTTGCTGGGCCTTGCCTACACATGCCTATACCTGTATACTTATACATTTACACTGATTTCCTGTATTGTCCTTTTTTCTCCACAATCAGCATTAGTGAGTAGGACCCAAGGTTCATTTGAATTACATTAACTAGCTGGATAGATGAAAATACTAAACCCAGTTTTTGAAATGGAAAACACTGAGTTTCCCCACTGAGTTAACAGATCCAGGTTAGTTACTAAACCGGCTTCTGGAATACACCTAGAAATTAAAGAATTGCATCCACTGTAGGACAAATCAAATCTATATGAAGAAATATGGAATTTTCCAACTAACAGTTACATCTTTTGCATTTGTGCACTCTGTCTGGAATTCAGAAACTACATAGCATCTAATACCTCACATTTGTGTTTTAAACGTTTTACTGCTGTGACGTGGCAGAGCGTGAACTAAAAGGAAGTTATCACACCAAGTCTCCAGATAAAAAAGAGGCTTTAATGAATAAAGTGTGCAAAACCAAGACCAGTGCAACGTTCCAAATTAAGGAAACAATAACCAACAGTCAACTGGTACAAAGACAAGACATATATGAACAAACAAGCGGCGATAGGCCCGCCCACCTGAGGCCTAGCATAGCAACAACAGGACAACTGCGCTGTGATGGAGTGGAGCCGGTAGGAGGAGGAGCCTCCCTCACCGTGACAGGAGCACTCTGTGACAAACCGTTTGCTAAATAAGTTATAAGCTATAAAAGACTTGATTTCTCTAAAGAGTGTTAAATTGTGTCTACATAAAGCTCCAGTGTTTTGTTCATTTCTCTTATGTTTGGAGTGGACCAAAGATGCATTAATACAGGTGTTTCTTTTTTTAGTTGTAAGAATCATAATTACTGTGGTCTGCTGAAACCAATGTGTCACGGTGAGGGAGGCTCCCCCTACCGGTCGCCTCCGGCACAGCGGCAGTTGTCCTGTTGTTGTTGCGTTGTGTGCGTCCCTCAGGTGGGTGGGGCTTATTAGCTCCCTCACCTGATGGTCGTTTGTCTGTCTATAAATGCCTTGTCTATGTACCAGTTGACTGCTGGTTATTGTATCCTTAATTTGGATCAGTGCACGGGATTTTGGTTAGCGCACATTATTAAACCCCTCTTTTTCTCTGAGACTTGGTGTAATCGCTTCCTTTTCGTTCGCACCTCCTGCCCGTCACAATATGACTAAGCCTATTCAGTAGATAATTGTAACATGCTGTATTGCTCGAGACTCAGGGTGTGAAGGAGGTGGACACACTTGGTGAGAGACTAGATTCATTAGATTTATTATGAATGATTTGCAAGTGAGCAATCAGCGAAAAGGATTAGGGTAACACCACCAATGAACAAACAAGGACGTGACTTACAGGGACGATGATATGGAGCTTTTTCAGTGTCACCAGAACCTGAACCTGAAACCATTTTTCTTGAAAGAAAGCCTGTGAAATTCAGTCAGGTATCCAAAAATTCAAGTTAAAATTCTGGTTCAGGAGAAAATTCAGGTTCGGGTCGAAATTTGGGTTGGGAAAGCATCCGGGGTACTTATGAAGAGCAAACAAACTCTGCATCTGCATCTGGCCAATCACAAAACATCTCAGATGTCTGTTTTTCTGCCAAATTTATTGTAAGGGTGCGGTCCCTGTTTGGCATGTAAGCAGCAAGAAGTGGCCTCTGTGCCACCCAGAAATGGCACCTTGTGGCAGGTGCCACATAATCGTGGCACTTACTGTGGCATCTGCTGTCCAGAAACGCCGCCTGCCTCTGCTGACAGGCATATAAAGCCTCTTTGTAACGGGTCCTCCAACCCGCCGACTAGCCGCGTGACGTCTCAATCCGATAACCCATGGATTTTAATGGCTGGACTCAAATGCAATTAAATAATCTAGGGAACTGAGACTCCGTGAATAACAGCAACGTAAAAAGCTGAGAAAACAACAGCAAAAACATAAACTAAAAACTCTGAAAATCTGAAAACGAGGGGAACGCGAAGACACGGAGCAAAAACTCTACGGAAGGCAACACCAGGACAACAGAAATACCCACGGGAGCAAACTCTACGTGGGTGGTAAGAAAATGAAGAACCCAAAAGCGCGACGGACAAAGTCTACATGGCAGAAAAGGCAAAAACAAAAAGGAAACAGGAGCCAGTACAAAAATAACAAAGGATAGGAAATAACAGACACTGGAAAACTGAGAATGGCCAGGGATGTTTAACGATGAGTTAAACAACTCGAAAAAGAACAGCCGCGAGGTGAAACAACACCAAGAGATAACGCATGAGAGAGGCTGGTTGAAAGAGCAAGGCAACAAACAACTCAGCGTTGAATCACTGCAACTGTCTCCCTTTAGTAAGGGGAAAGACAGCTGCAGACCCAAGAGCTCCTCAGGCCCACAACTTCCAGAAGCACCGCAGAGAAACGGTTGCAGATGGGATACGTGAAAGACCGGATGGACCCGCATGGAGGACAGAAAAACCAGACGGTAAGAAAACGCATTAAGTCGCCGGTCAATTTCAAACGGACCCAGGAACCGGGGAACAACCCCATAAGTACCCCCATGGACAGGCAGACCCTTAGCTGACAGCCACATGCTCTCGCCGGGGCGAAATGACCGCGNNGGAGGACGTCGTTTGTCGGTGNCGCGGCGATGGCTGGCCGANGCCTGCGNANGGGCTTTGCTGGCACGGACAGCGGCCTTGGGGATGCCCCGACTTCTCCTGATCAACGAACAATGGCGCGATCACCCTTTTGGGTCGGACGGACAGTACCCGAGTCACTGGCTTAATGCTAGACTCCCATCGCCTCGACAACGAGCGGTTTAGTACTCCTGGATCGGGGTGAGAACGAGGCAGGATCGCCGCAACCCTTACCCCAGCGCTGGATAGACAATTCAGACCAGTTGATCTCGGGACTATGACGCTGGAGCCACGGGAAACCTAATATCAACTGAAATTGAGGTGAGTCAATTACGAACGGAGCGAGCGTTTCCTGATGATCACCGATCTGAACGACTAGTGGAATCGTTTGTGCGAGACACGTCCCGAGGTAAGTAGTCTGCCATCGACCGCTGCAACCGAGAGGGGTTTGTCAAGCGGGACTATAGGGATTTTTAACGAGGCGACCAGGGAAGAATCTATGAAATTCCCTGCGGCTCCCGAATCCACCAAGGCAACTACTCGATGATCAGAGGAATCTCCAGGAGATTACTACGGGGAGGTGATCCCCACAGCAGGGGATAAGGCATTATGAACCGCCCGGAGATACTCTGTTCACCGACAGATCCGCTCCTTTTTCCTGCAACATGGGACATGTGGCGATTATATGCTCGCTACCACCACAATAAAGACACCTACCCTCTCGAATGCGAGTTCGACGCTCTTGCTTGGTTTGGCGTGTGTGCCCAAGCTGCATGGGTTCTTCGGTGTCATTCACAAAACTATAGGGTTTGGGCTTAATAGCAGAGCCGAAATTAATGGAAGGCGACAGCCCGACTTTCTATGTTCACGTAGCCTATTATCCATTCTGACAGTAAGATCTATCAGATCATCCAGCCCGAGGGAGGTTCGGCAAACGACAACTCGTCCTTGAGTTCGTAACTTAGCCCATCTAAGTAAATAACTCCCAAATCCTCCTCACCCCAGTCACACTCTGCTGCCAGGGTACGAAAATCCAGCGAGTATTCAGCTACCGATTGATGACCTTGACGAATGCGCAGGAGTCTAGGGCAGTAATCCACCTGCGGCAGGATGGTAAAACGCCTGACGCATAGCTCTAGAAAACTTCTCAAAAGTAGTACAACTCTCCAACTGGTTCTCCCACAACGGAGTAGCCCACCGTAACGCTTTCCCAGACAGTAAAGCCATAGCATAAGCAACTACTGGTTTCAGGCTAAGCAACGTAGTTAAGACAACAATCAAAACCAATACAAAGCTACTTTTATCGTATCCAAGCTCATAGTTTTACGGCTAACTAGCATAACAAACAATTAACAAACGAAAGTTATAAACTATCTTGACCGGTCAAATGAATTGAAACAATGACCAGCAACTACTGAATACAGACAGGGGTATAAATACAAGGACAATCAAAGAAACTAGACAAGACACAGGTGACATCAATAACCAAGAGATACAAAAGGACTAGGCATGGCTAATACAAACTGACTAAAGGCAAAGGAAAATCAAAACAAAGACATATAGAACACCAAAACAAGGAAGTGGAACATAAACACAACTTTGAATGACGGGGGGCAGTAATTCATTACACACGCAAGGCAAAACAGGATGCAGAGGCACAAGACATTTATTGCAGACATTTCCAGTAAACACAGGAACATACACAGAAGCAGGATGAAAGTCTGACTGACAACTACACTGACCAATACGCACACTTAAAAACATCAACACAAACTAGACTCAAGTGCAACACATTACATAAACAAGATGAGGAACAAGTCATGCAAATAACAAAAGACGAACACACACACTGGCAAACACACCTAAATGAAAGACTATGTAGATGTAGACATATACACGAATATAAACATGCCTGAAGGAGGAGTCAGAGGTGGTACTGTGACAATCATGATCAGTATATTAAATGTATTTAATATTGCATTAATTTTTAATATTGCACCCCTGGCAATGACTAGGGATTATAATAATGAATTTAATAAACAAACGGTTGAAATTTTTTTATCCTGAGTTATACTGCGTTTCATTTGATCCTTCAATCACACATATACTCCAACCCATAAAATTTCCTCACCAGTGATCCATAGTGGCTGTAGGTTGCTGTACTGTGTCTGATTGGCTGGTCTCTCCTCTCTGCTCTGCACACATAAACTCCTGTGTGATGAAGAGCAGCAGGACTGAGAGTGTAGGAGCCTCCAGCTCCTCTGCTGCTGTCTGAGAGGAACTCTACACAATGCATATTGCCATTAATGTCTTTTATTGGAGTTAAGTCTTCTCTGAGGGAACAGCTCTGTGCCAGCTGAATGTCCATCCTGTAGAGGAGTCTCTGACCTCACAGCTTAGAGTCACTGTGACTCCTTCTGTTAGCCAGCTCTGTGGAGACACACTCAGTACTGCCTCGGGTCTCTCTGTAACACAGTAGATACAAAATATTGAATCTTTAAATATACTCACACTCAATGATAACCTTACCATCAATGTCTAATGTCATAATCTCATTCATACTCTCACTCTCTCTTTCTTTTGCACACACACACACACACACACAAGGACATTCATGCAGACTTAGCAATTACAGTTTTAGTAATACAAGAATTTGTTATCATTATTTTATACAGCAAACTCAGCTCTCACTTTGCAGAACTAGAATTAATTAAATAATTACAGCATATATAATTACCTTTTCAAATTTGTATTTGAATTGAATTGAATTCTTTGTCATATGCAGGTTAACAACGGTGTCACGGTGGCACGGCAGGAGTCCACCAGAGGGCACCAACTCGCGGCACGGAGCACTAGACACACCCCTTATTATTTAGGCGCACACTCTCTCATCTCACCGCACTACCCCGGTCGCAATCACGGAGTACTAACACCTGAGCACTGTCCCTCACGCATATTTAATCCTGCTGTCCAGTGCTGCACATTCAAGAAGCCTGACGTAGATGCTGCTGTCCTGACGTCCCTACGCCTTCCATCTTTGAATGAGCAACACTGGAGCCTTCGGACCTGCGTTCCTTCGAGGAGCTGCCTATTCTAAGTTTCTGTTTCCATTTGCATAACTGCCTGAGTATTGAAGAAGTTGAAGAATGAGTAATAAAGAGATGAACTCCAAACCCTCGCCTCCTGCTGTCCACCGTCAACCATTACAGAATGTGCAGCCTGGTGCAGCGGGAGGTGGCGAGCCTACAGCGATGGAAATCCTCAACGCCCCAAGGCGCATTATTGGGACAGCAGAAACAGGAATTGGGTGAGCTGAAAGCGGTGATACATTCCATAACCAGCTGTGTCCAATCCCTTACTTTGCAGGCTAGCACCACTCCGCCCGACGTGAATGGAGGGAGTGAGACTTCCGCTAGCCCCTCCCGAGCCATACAGAGGAGACCCTGAAAAATGTGAAGGCTTCCTGGCCCAATGCGGTTTATATTTTAAGTACCAGCAGCATCTGACCGATTCAGCCAAGGTAGCCTTCTTAATTTCCAGGTTGACCGGAATGGCTCTAACGTGGGGAGCGGCTTTGCTCGCAGGGGAGTCTCCTTTATTACAGGACTTTGACTCTTTCCGTGAGGAGTTCAAGGAATTTTTTAATCACCCACGCCAAGGAAGGGCGTGTGGTCAGAGCCTGCTGGGGATGCGTCAGGGGACCCGGTCCGCGGTGGAATTCACCCTCGATTTCCGCACGGTAGCGGCAGGGACGGGGTGGAATGACGCTGCCCTGATAGACGCATTCCTGGCAGGCCTGCAACCAGAACTACGGGCCGAGATGGCATGTCGGCAGGAGACCGAATCATTAAATTCGGTGGTTCGGCTGGCCATTACCTTGGACCGACTAATTAAAGAAAGAGGTAATTGTGCCAGGATGCCCGTCAGCGATCCCCCGCCGGAGAACCCCACTCGAAGGAGAGGGGCCCGACTGCAGCCGCCACCGGAGCTCCAGAGAGTTGGTGAAGGTCCGGAACTGATGCAGCTGGGAGCCACTACGCCGGGGTCCAGAGGGAGCCCGCCCCTCGATAGTGAACAAGCGCGGGTGAGTAGCTCCTAGGTGGACCGGATATCACACATGACATAATCCTTGGTTTGCCCTGGCTCCGCAGCAATATGCCTCACATAAACTGGTTCACGGGTCACATAATGAGCTGGAACACGCCTACTGTCAGCACCGAAAGTCACGCCCACTTACCAGTTTTAGCCACCACCGTTGAGAGTCCTGCTGTGAAAAACCCAAGGGGATCCCTCCTCAGTATGAAGATATGGCTGAGGTGTTCAGTCAGGTGAGAGCCACGCAGCTTCCTCTGCACCGCCCCGGGACTGCAAAATCGAGCTCAAAGCGGGAAGTACACCCCCGAGACGAGGCGTTTATCCTCTTTCCCAAGAAGAGGAGATAGCCATGCAGCAATATGTCAGAGAGGCATTAGCGCAGGGTTATATCGCCCCTTCCATTTTGCCAGCCTCAGCCAGCATCTTCTTCGTTAAGAAGAAGGACTGGGGTCTGAGGCCATGCGTGGATTATCAAGGGCTCAATTCCCTCTTGGTAGGCTTCACTTATCCGCTGCCTCTGGTTGCAGCAATTGCGGAGAGGCGAAGTATTTTACCAAGCTCGATCTGCGCAGCGCCTACAATCTCATCCGCGTGCGCAAAGGGGATGAATGGAAAACGGCGTTTAGCACCAACTCTGGGCACTATGAGTACCGCGTCCTGCCGTATGGCTTGGCCTCGGCGCCGTCGTATTTCAGGCGTTCATTAACGAGGTTCTCAGAGAGTACCTGGGTAGATGGGTCGTCGCGGATATCGACGATATCCTCATCTATTCGCCCTCTCAAGAACAACATGTGCATGATGTATTCCCACGCTTTTGCGCAATCATTTGTATTGTAAGCTCGAGAAGTGCGAGTTCCATCTGCAGGAAATAAATTTCCTTGGCTATACCATCCGGCCCGGCTCTGTGCTCATGCAAAACAGCAAAGTGGAGGCGGTAACCGGCTGGACTCGTCCTAACACACGGCGTGAGCTTCAGAGGTTTCTGGGCTTCGCGAATTTCTATAGGCGATTCATCCGCGCGTTTAGCACCATCGCGAAGCCTCTTACTGACTTGCTGCGTGGTGGAGCCAAAAGCCTGGCCTGGACCCAAGCAGCCGAAGGGGCCTTTGACCGTTTGAAGCAGGCTTTCGTCACCGCGCCTGTCCTTCATCAGCCCGATCCCACGAAACCTTTTGTGGTTGAAGTGGATGCCTCCAACGTGGGAGTAGGGGCGGTGCTATCCCAGCGGTTGAAGAAAAGTAGTCCGCTTAAACCGATCGCATTTTTCTCCCGCAAGCCTTCTGCCGCCGAGCGCAACTACGGAGTTGGTGATCGTGAGTTACTAGCGATGAAACTCGCATTCGAGGAGTGGCGGCACTGGTTAGAGGGAGCCAGACACACATTCCTCGTGTTGACCGACCATAAGAACCTCGAGTATTTGCAAGGCACGAAGAGGATGAATGCCCGGCAGGACCGCTGGTCTTTGTTCTTCGCCCGTTTCAGGTTTCAAGTGACGTATCGTCCAGGGGAGAAGAACGCCCGTGCCGACGCGCTATCACGTTCTTTTCCAGGCAGCGCGGAATCCACCAGCGAGGAGCCAGTACTTCCTCCCAGTTGTTTTTTAGGCGCAGTAGAGTGGGAGATTGACCGTGCCATAGAAGCGGCGAATCCTCATCCTCATTGCCCGCCCACCGCACCGCAGGTATGTGCCCCTCGCGCAGCTCAGCGCACTGATACATTGGGCACATACCTCTCTAGGAACAGGACACCCCGGCTCTACCCGGACCTCCCAGCTCCTGGGGATACGCTACTGGTGGCCGGGATGCACCGGGACATTTTACAACATGTCGGTTCCTGCACAGAGTGTGCGCGCTGCAAGGTGCCCAGAACGCCGCCCGCTGGTAAGCTGCTACCTCTTCCGATACCCAAACAGCCGTGGACGCACATTGCGCTAGATTTCGTTACAGACTTGCCGGTTTCCGAGGGAAATAGCGCCATCCTCGTCGTGGTGGACCGGTTTTCGAAGATGGTGCGATTCCTGCCCCTGCCCGGACTGCCAACTGCCTGGGAGACTGCGGATCTTCTGTTCAGGCACGTGTTCAGACAATTTGGTTTGCCTGAGGACATTGTGTCTGACAGGGGTCCGCAGTTCACATCGAGAGTCTGGCGTGAGTTCCTGTCAAAACTGGCTACTCAGGCTACCACCCCCAGGCGAACGGGCAGGTGGAGAGGGTGAACCAGGAACTAGGAAGATTCCTGCGGGCGTATTGCAGCCAGCATCAGGAGGCATGGTGCACGCTGATTTCGTGGGCGGAGTACGCGCAGAATTCCTTAGTCCAGGCCAGCACGGGAAAAACCCCGTTTGAATGCGTACTCGGAAGGCAACCTCCTCTTCAGATCAGCCTGTCGTGGAAAACTGGTGTAAGAGGAGTGAACGAGTCTGGGAGGACACCCGCCAGCGCCTGAAGCAGGCAGTCAGGCGTTTTCAACAGAAGGCGGACTGAAGAAGATTGGAAGCGCCCTCATACAAAGTCGGAGACAAGGTGTGGGTGTCCACCAGAGACGGGAGGCTTGGAACCCCAGGTAAGCTCGGTGATCGGTACGCAGGCCCTTATGTACTCACCCAATGCATTAACCGTGTGACGTTTAAGGTTGGCCTGCCAGGGGACCGACGAGTGTCTCGGGCATTCCATGCCTCCACGTTGAAGCCCTATAGAGAGGGTCCGCTGGAGGAGTCGAGAGAAGGGGCTCCGCCCCCACCACTCATGCTGCCGGACGGTCCCGCGTACAAGGTGAACCGCCTGTTGAATTCCAGGTACCGGCGGAGGGTTCTCCAGTACCTGGTGGATTGGGAGGGGTACGGCCCGGAAGAACGATCGTGGGTGCCGGCCTCCCAGGTGCTGGACCCCTCCTTGATCGCCGCGTACCACCGCGAACACCCAGACCGGCCAGCTCTGCGCCGTCCGGGGACGTCCGAGGGGTGTGCGTCTGGAGGATCCTTGGGGGGGGCTCTGTCACGGTGGCATGGCAGGAGTCCACCAGAGGGCACCCACGTGCACGGAGCACTAGAGCACCTTATTATTTAGGCGCACACTCTCTCATCTCACATATGTAGTAATCCCATATATAACGGTCAAAAATGCAACAATGCAAAAACCATTCAACTTGCCAGAGACAGTAGTAGCAGAGAATTTTAAAATAAAAATGAACCAAAAAAATTATATTTTAATTTAAACAGTAAACTAAATCACCTTCAGCAGTCCCAGCTCGAGCAATTGAAATCAGCACTAAAAAAGTAAAAGAAACACAGAACATGTGAGCATGGAACCTATTCAATTATTCACACAAACAACACATTGCAGACCCACTGAAAAAAATTTAACCTCAAAGCAGAGAAATGTTTATAATTTTTATGCAGCAAACTACCAACTAGTTCAGGAAGATTTATCCTCAGGCCACTACGTATGTACAAATTTGATCCAAATTGAGCCACGCTCAAATGTCACTTCTCTAACTTTGTACTAATCTGAGACTGTCTGTTAGCCAGCACCATTGGGTCATAATCTTAGATATGTCAATCAGCGATCAGTAAATACTATGTCAGCACTGCTGTCATGTGTTCATTCTAGGAAGCTAGGGACGTCCTGTTCTGCAACTGGGAGCATCGAACCGCCCATTGGGGACCTGACTAAATAGAGCCCTCTCTGGATGGAGGATCTCCACAAGCCTTAAAAATAAATGAATCTTGATTCATAATTTTTAAACTCTTCTTTAATGCAGAAATGTAGGGATGTCTCAATATCGGACTGTCAATACACCATTATCGAGGTGACGTATTAATGATAACAAAATTATTGGGGTATCTATAGGACATTTTAACAAAATATATACAAGATGCTGCCCCGTTAAGAGAAACCGAACCCATCAATCATGCCCTGATAACGCAGCTGATTGGTCTCTGAATGGCAGCAGTTTTGATGAGAGATCTGCCTGTGAGTTACAGCTTTAACATTAGAGACTTTGTGCTGTGTGTACATGACCATAAGTGAATTATGTTTGACTAGTTATTGTACACTAATTAAACACCAGTATAATAAATGTGTATTAGACTATGATGCACCATCTGGCACTAATGCAATCTTACAATGCATTATTTGGTATTAATGGTACGTGATCCGGTATTGAAAGTTTGCTGCCAGTCTGTGTTTACTGTAGTAATCCCATATATAGTTGGTTTAATATCAACCTGTTCATAAATGAAGTAATTGCTGACATAAATCTGTTTTTATTAGGTATGGTACCAATACTATGCTTAGCTATATTATAATATAGTGCTTAGCTATATTATAATTACATTCATAATTATATCATTGTTATTATATAAATTATAATGGTAATTATAAAACACAACTCAGAATTTGGTGCAACAGCCCTGGCTGCAGCTGTAGGAGGTTGGAGCTCATCGAATGCTTTCCTTTCCATACCAAATATGGAGACATTGCTCACACCTGACCTCAGACTGCACATTATAGCAACCTCTCACTCTAATGAAGACATAAAGAGAACATTTACTCACAGAGCATAACAGGGAGTGGACTGAGCTCCATACTGTCCAGTACTGAGTGCTGACTGAGCTAAACACTCAGCACTTCCTGTGTTCCTATAATCACACCTCTGCTCATACAATCACACTTCTGATCATACCGTCACACATTTAAGTGATGCTCTCTTCTGTGTAGTATTCTGTCTGAGAGATACCTGTGGGCTTTTTCTCTGTGTGACACAGATGTGGTATTTGAATGTCATGGTGAACAGCATAAAACACAACAAATAGTTTTTGATTTGGGCCACATTCTCATGTGATAATCTGATAAGTTTTATGTTCAAGTACTATGTGTTCTCTTAAATGTGTGACTGTCGTTGAGACAGCAATGTAAGTGAGGCAGTGGTGCACTTCTGTTTCTGCAAGACAAAGTTCCTGTATTGTAATTGCAGGGCTAAAAGAAGCTTAAGGTACACACTACTGTAGATACGTCAACATTAAAGGAAAAAAGAAAATAACCAAACCATAAGCCCATACAGAGTTGTTTGCCCTCTCATGAGACAGGTTGTGTAGGACCAGCAGTGAGGAGGGTTAAAAATAGTATAAAGGAGGCCTGAGAAGTAGGGAGGATGTCGCTTCCTTACAGACACTTTTGGTGTGTGTGTCTGAGACATCCTCTGGAGAGAAATGATATGCACACAAATGATCTGTGGAGACACCAACAGTGGATAGCGTCTGTGGAGACACCAACAGTGGATACCGTCTGTGGAGTGACCAAAGATGGTAGTGTGACTTTATAAGTGATGGTTATGATACAGATGGTACTATCACTTTATGGTACTGGTACTATCACTTTATGGTACTGGTACTTTCACTTTATAAATAGCTGAATAAAAACCATGAGACTAAGTAAATGATCTTAAAATATTTTTTTTAATTAATAATAATTTTGAAATGTGTCACTATGGTCAGTAAGAAAAAGAGTTAATGCATTCTACACATTTTTGATTAAGTATCATATTACTTGGTCGAGTGTCAGAAACAAGAACTGGTAACACGTAACTGTTTCTTGCCTTTACAAGAAAGGGTGGTTTCAGAAGCCCTAGAACACTTCCTCTGTCTGTTTCACAGAACAATGTGGTTGACTTGAAATGGAAACCAGGCCACACAAGCAACCTCATGTCTGCTATTGTCATGGACATTCAGACTCCAGGGCACCACGCTATGTGAAGACCTTTAAAAGGTTATGTCTGAAGGCAAGAATCTGGCATAATACATGGATAAAAATGCCAGGGCCATTATAAACTTAGCTTGCCAGTTAGCAGAAGCCTACAGTAACATAGCTTGTAATTATATATCCACCTCCACACTTGAACACTGCTCAACACTGAAAAAATGGAGAACACTAGAGAAAAAACACTGTCACATTTCCACACAATGTTTGAAAATGTGACTAGCAAAATCATTATAAGATCATTAAGATTAGCTGGCTTCATCAGCCAAGAAGTCACTTAACTACAGTCAACAACTCCATATTGTAGTAGATGCCCTGTTTGCTTTAAACATCTCTGTTGAGCCAAATACAGTTGGAACTGTTCCATCCTTCAGGAGTTAAAGGTGCAAAAATCTCTAGTCCATGAGGTGACAGTCACAAAAAAAAGGAGATTTCCTCTGACAATGCAGAACAGAGTATGTTCTCGATGCAACGAAAAGGTGGACACAAACGCTGAGAAGAGCGAGATTTATTGAAGGGAAGTCCATAATCAGGATTGTGCAGGCAGGCTTGGGTTAAATCCGTCAGGGAGGCCGATCCCAGAAATATAACCAACACATAACGACATACTGAATACAAAGTACAAAGCTAAACCAGATACCGAAGAAACATAATATGGAAAGTGTTATAAGAAAGAAAATGGCTGAGTTCCAGTATTTCAGGCAGGGCTTTGTGGTGTATTTAAATTAAAACTAAAAAGTTCCTTGCTGGGCCTTGCCTACACATGCCTATACCTGTATACTTGCTTATACATTTACACTGATTTCCTGTATTGTCCTTTCTCCACAATCAGCATTATGAGTAGGACCCAAGGTTCATTTGAATTACATTAACTAGCTGGATAGATGAAAATACTAAACTCAGTTTTTGGAAATGGAAAACACTGAGTTTCCACTGAGTTAACAGATCCAGGTTAGTTACTAAACCGGCTTCTGGAATACACTCCAGAAATTACTTTTTTAACTGCATCCAATGTAGGACAAAATCAAATCTACATGAAGAAATATGGAATTTTCCAACTAACAGTTACATCTTTTGCATTTGTGCACTCTGTCTGGAATTCCAGTGAAATCACATAAGCACCACCTCACATTTGTGTTTTTAAAACGTTTTACTGCTGTGACGGGCAGAGCGTGTGAACTAAAAGGAAGCTATCACACCAAGTCTCAGAGAAAAGAGGGGTTTAATGAATAAAGTGTGCAAACCAAAGACCCGTGCACCGTTCCAAATTAAGGAAACAATAACCAGGTACAAGTGGTACAAAGACAAGACATATATAGACAGACAAACGACCATCAGGTGAGGGGTTAATAGGCCCCGCCCACCTGAGGGACGCACACAACGCAACAACAACAGGACAACTGCCGCTGTGATGGAGTGCGACCTGTAGGGGGAGCGTCCCTCACCGTGACAGGAGCACTCTGTGACAAACCGTTTGCTAAATAAGTTATAAGCTATAAAAGACTTGATTTCTCTAAAGAGTGTTAAATTGTGTCTACATAAAGCTCCAGTGTTTTGTTCATTTCTCTTATGTTTGGAGTGGACCAAAGATGCATTAATACAGGTGTTTCTTTTTTTTAGTTGTAAGAATCATAATTACTGTGGTCTGCTGAAACCAATGTGTCACGGTGAGGGAGGCTCCCCACCGGTCGCCTCCGGCACAGCGGCCGTTGTCCTGTTGTTGTTGCGTTGTGTCGTCCCTCAGGTGGGTGGGGCTTATTAGCTCCCTCACCTGATGGTCGTTTGTCTGTCTATAAATGCCTTGTCTATGTACCAGTTGACTGCTGGTTATTGTATCCTTAATTTGGATCAGTGCACGGGATTTTGGTTAGCGCACATTATTTATTAAACCCCTCTTTTTTCTCTGAGACTTGGCGTGATCGCTTCCTTTTTGTTCGCACCTCCTGCCCGTCACAGAATAACCAGCCACCTTTCGGAAGCCGCCAGTCTCCTTTATTTTCTCCTTCGTTTGTGGTCATGTCTCGTGGTAAGTGTTTGTCTACGTGAAATTTTGTTGTTTGAATGTATGTGGAGGAGAGCTGGGTTGCAAACTTTCGTCCCGTCGTGCCTACGTGCTTGTTTGTTTGTGTGTTTGTATAGCACGTTGTGTGGCACGGCGGTGACTGAAGCGAGAGACCTGATAGCGCTCTCCTCCAAGGGGCGGCGCCTTCTCACTAATGTGCTCGCCCGTAGTCTGTGTTTGTGTTTTGTGCATGCTTGAGATGTGTGTGGCTACGGGCTTGAGTGAGTGGAAGGTGCGTCTGCCGTTTGTCTTGCGTGTTGGGTCTTGTCTACGTGTATATGTTTATGTTAAATGTAATTCCCCGTGTGCTCCCTCCCTTTTTTTTTTTTGTTAATGGTGTTTTGGGGGGGAGGGGAGCAATGGAGGGTCCTGTGGTACCAATTGGGGCACAGAAGTGCGCAGCTCCTGAGGGAGGCCCGCCGGTGAAAGGTTAAGTGCGTGTTTGTGTTGTCTGCGTGTATGTGTTGTGTGCAGGTTCCTCCTGCAGGTTGGCAGTGGAGCCCCTGGACCTTGTGGGACCTCCCAAGTAGGCAGGAGCCCCCTGATGTTATGGGGTGACCGGAGCCCTGGTCGTAAATAGCCCCTCTGGAGGGGTAAGGGCCCCCCGTACGTGTGGGGACTATAAGGCTCGGTCTGAAGAGCTCCTGCTGTGGGCAGGAGCCCCCTTATGTTGTAGGGTGACCGGAGCCTTGGTCATGAGTGGCCTCCCTGAAGGGAAAAAAGGGGTTTCCCAGATGTGTGGGTGACTAGAGGGCTCCAGACTGAAGAGCTCCTGCTGAAGACAGAGGTCCCCCCTCGTGCTCGGGGTGGCTAGGAGGTTGGTCCTGGGGTGTGACCGGTCACCAGTGGGGAAAGAGTGTTTCCCCCCTGGAACCTCCGGCAGAGTGGAGGAGTCCACCCTGCTATGCACCTCCCCATTAGGGGCGGTCTCCTCGACCGGTTAGGGTTGCCCAGGGCCACACCCTGGGGTGTAGCCGGCCACCAGTGGGAAAGGAGTGCTTCCCCCCTGGAACCTCCGGCAGGGTGGAGGAGTCCACCCTGCTATGCACCTCCCCATTAGGGGCGGTCTCCCCGGCCGGTTAGGGTTGCCCAGGGTGACTCCAGGCCCTGTGCAGGGATTGGCCCCGAGCTGAGAGGTAGGTCCAGGAGGCGTTCAACTATATGGTAGGTAGGTAGCCTGCACACACGCCCCCCTAGTGTTTGTGTTTGTCCTAGCGTGCTTGTGAATTGTTGTATGTAATTCCCCGTATGCTCCTCCTCCAAGGGGGCATTTGGGGGAGGGGCTATGGAGGGTCCCCGTGCCACGGCCTGTGGCACGGAAGGCGCAGCTCCATTGGGAGGCCCTGACCCACGGGAGGGAGTCTCCTGAGCAGGTAGGGTGTCCTCATGCTGAGACGGAGCTCCCTCCTCCCATGTAAAGGGTGTAAGTGGGTCAGGGTAAGTGCGCGTTTGTGTTGTGTCTGTGTGTGTGTGTGCGTATGTGTTGTGTGCAGGTTCCTCCCGCGGTTGACTGTGGAGTCCCTGGACCTTGTGGGACCTCCAAAGTAGGCAGGAGCCCCCCGATGTGATGGGGTGACCGGAGCCCTGGTTGTAAGTAGCCCCTGGAGGGGATGGGCTCCCCGTGTGTGTGGGGACCAGAGGGCTCCGGCCTGAAGAGCTCCTGCTGAAGACAGAGGTCCCCCCCTCGTGCTCGGGGCGACTAGGAGGTTTGCCCTGGGGTGTAGCCGGCCCACGTTGGGGAAGGAGTAATTCCCCCCTGGAACCTCCGGCAGAGTGGAGGAGTCCACTCTGCTATGTACTGCCTCTAGTGAGGGGCGGCCTCCCCGGCCGTGCTAGGGATGCCCAGGGGAACTCCCGGCCCCATACAGGGGTCTACCCCGAGCCGAGAGGGTGGTCCAGGAGACGATCAACTGTGCAGTAGGGAGGTAACCTGCACACACGCACACTTTGTGGGGCCTTTGGGGCGCGAGGGCTCTGTGACCGACTGGGGCGTGGTTTGTCTATTGTTGACGGCCCAGCCGGTCCAGGGTCCCGCCCAGGGAGGCGGGAGCTAATGTCTGTTGTATGTTTCTGTGTTTCAGCTCCGGGACCGCAGGAGGTATTACCCTGCTTTGTCCCCGCCTTCCTGCCCCTTAGTCTGGCGTCTTGTGTTCTGCCACTGTGAACCGCACGTCAGGCCGTAGTGCGGCTTGGTGGGGGGGTCTGTCACGGTGAGGGAGGCTCCCCCCCACCGGGGTAGCCCGGCACAGCGGCAGTTGTCCTGTTGTTGTTGCATTGTGTGGTCCCTCAGGTGGGTGGGGCTTATTAGCTCCCTCACCTGATGGTCGTTTGTCTGTCTATAAATGCCTTGTCTATGTACCAGTTGACTGCTCGTTATTGTATCCTTAATTTGGATCAGTGCACGGGATTTATGGTTAGCGCACATTATTTATTAAACCCCTCTTTTTCTCTGAGACTTGGCGTGATCGCTTCCTTTTCGTTCGCACCTCCTGCCCGTCACACAATGGGAAACAACCTGAATATGTAAATTGCCATTTGGCAATAGGGCTCAATTAGTAAACCAATATCATAATTATTGTTCTTATTGTTTTTTTAACGTTCATTTTCAGTTGTACTGTTTATGTCTCCTGGGTACACTGCCCACATGGGGGCACTATACATGAACAAAATAAATGATACTGTTACAGTACGGCCCCTGACCCCTTGCTTTGGGAGTGTCTGTGTGAAGATCTGTTTTTGTAGGTGTGTATTTTGGTACACACTTGTGTGTGCGTATAGATATGTTCTTGTAGGTGTGTATTTGTTTTTTTTTGTATTAACTGATGAGATGCTCTGTTACTGTGAAAAACAGAAACTTATGATAGAACATTTCTTGATAAATTTTCTTGATTATCACAAGATAACTGGATTTGTCTGAATCAGCTGATAGGAGACAACAACAATCTGAACTGGAGTAATTACTGAAACTAAATGTAATGTTGTACATAACTGTGTCACGGTGAGAAGGCAGGGAGGCCACCAGAGGGCACCTGCTCATTACACCAACGCACACCCCCTCATTCCATATCACTGCCACCTTCACAATCACCTGAGTACTAGCACATGTTCACCCTGCCCTCACTGAATACTTAAGCCCACAGGTCTTGCTGTTCAGTGCTGCACATTGAAGAAGCCTCTAGAGAGTCCTGCTGCCCAGTCGCTCTGTCGCTCTTACTAAGCATCTCTGAACGTTGCTGGCGGCCTGCGCCTTATTTCGTTATTTTTGATTAATCATTACTATTCAAGCCTGAGTATTTCTGTTGACCCGATGGAGAATAATAAAGACCTCGTCTCGCAAACCTCGCCTATCGCTGTCTACCTAAACCCGTTACAAATTGTGTGTGTGTGTGACAAGGAAGCAAATTAAGATACATGCATACATTTAAAATGCTTTTATTTAAAGCTTTTTATAAAGAACAAATCTACACCAGTGTCTGGAATGCTGCACGTCAGACGATATCAGGTTGATGAGCAGGTGCAGCACCTTCATTTCACCTGTGCAGTTGCAGGTGCTGAGTGTATCCACACAGAGTGAAAGGAGGATCTCAGACTGCAGAGAACCCTTGTATTGGAAACAACACAGTGAATTAAGAAACATCCTAACATTCAGGGTTGGGTGTAACAAGACATAACATATACTGCATACATATATCTGAACAAGAAGTTGTTGGTTAAAAAAAAAAAATTGTGGCTCTTATCTTGTGCAGCCACCTGTCTCTTCGCAGAGGGAGGCAGTTTCCATGGTTTACAACATTACATTTCTCAGAAGCTGTTTCCTGCTCTCTGTTGGCATGGACAGTGCAGAGAATCTCAACCTTTCAGCAGTGGGTGCTGTGGAAGAGTTGGAAAACCCACTGATGTACTCATGCGAGGTCCTGTGGTGATGGAGTGATCTGGCGATCCAAAGCTGTCCTAACAATCGGGGTTGTAACAGGACAGAAGTAATTGCAAGATGTAACAGCAATGCAAATCAAAATTATCTGTATTCAGTCCACAATATATTCTGATAAAGGGAGTTGAGAATATTACATATTTTAGGGAGAATTCTAATAGCATATATTCTAAATAAATAAAAACAAATGATCAATCCCATCAAAAAATCCAACAAAATCTCAAAAGGATGTCGGTCTAACAAATGATAGTCACTTTAGCACTTATGAAATATGTGGCAAATTTAGGAGTTTAATATTTTATCTCTTAAGCTCATGATTACTTCTCTTACTGAGGTTTTCATTACAGACTCCACGGAGACACTGACACACTGTCACGGTGAGGGGCTCGGACATCCACCAGTGGGCGCATGCTCAGCCCGGTAGAACCAGGCAGGGTCGCACGTCACGCACCATCACGCCCTCTCATACCAAGCCACTTCCCCGCTCACAATCACCACAATACTGATCACCTGTTCACAACCCATCACTATCCTTCTTAAGCCCACAGGTCATGCCGTTCAGTGCTGCACATTATTTGCGCCGACGTCCCCGAAGGAGTCCTCTCACAGTGCATCACTGGAATGTGCCCTTTTCTCCTTTTGATATTTTCTACAAGACTTACCTTGTCGCCTGCTACCTTTGCCTACGAGCCTGAATGTTTTTGTTCTTCTTTTTTAATGGAGAATAAAGATTTAAGTTCGTCACCCTGACCATCTCTCGACGTTACACACATGTATTCAGAGTTTGCACTGAAACAGGATGTTGTTGACAGTGGTCCTTCATCAGCTGTGCAAGCAAAGTGCTTCTTAAAAAGGTATGTGGTCTCTGCATCATCCTGTAGAACTCAATCAAAATGTATTCATATAGCACTTTTTACAACAGTTGTAGTCACAAACAGAGGTGGACATTCCAGATTCAGGCCTAGTCCACACGTAGACGGGTATCTTGTAAAACGAATACATTTTTATGCGTTTGGGGCTTTTGTCTACATGAAAACGTAGTTTTGCATCACCAAAAACGATTATAAATGAAAACTCCAGGCAACTCCGTTTTAGTGTATGCGTGTGTACTTGTAAAATGGCGTTTTTACTGTCTCAAACGTCACCGTTTGCGACAAATGCGACGATGCTGTCACACATGCGACTGGTATTGACTTTTTGTTTTGATGAAAATGAACAACAACAGGAAGTTGTGTTTGTTTTGAGGGATTCTGATTGGCTGACACAGATTTTAGCTATATGTTATACTGACATCTATGCGCTTGGCATGTTTACGACAACACTCAATGGCGTATTTGTGCGGGTTCATGTGGATAAAAACTTTTTTAAAAACGATCACGTGTGTATGACATTTTTTTTTTTAAACGATGTGGGGGAGATATTCGTTTTTATAAATACTTGGCTACGTGTGGACTTGGCCTCAGAAAGTAAAAATCCTCACCAAGACTTTGCCCAGGCTTCTTGGATTGTGTTGATTCCACTAATTTTACCTGGCTTGCGCTAATTAGAAAATCCAGCAAACTTGAGTGAAATCCTGGGACGGAGTTTTACTTTTCTGAATGTCCACCTCTCGTCACAAAGCAGCTTTACAAGTGTACGAGTCAAAGTCCCCAGTGAGCAAGCCGACAGCGGCAAGGAAAAACTCTAGAGCATGAGGAAGAAACCTTGAGAGGAATCAAGACTCCGGGGGGGGTTGATGATAAACAAGACACAGCTGGAACCACTAAAGGCAGGGAGTGACAAACGGAAGGGAAACCAAGGAAACGAGAAACAAGGCGTGGTTAGGACGAACAACAGAAGATAGGGACGGAGGGCGGAGCTATATGTGACACTGTCCCAGTTGCAGAGACTGATTAACAATCATTAGAACATCATTAGATAATGAGCTCAGAACCTAGCTGCTTGAAAAAGTATGTTGGTAAAGGGTCCAGTTCACATGTTTAGGATTTTAGTGATGAAATCACATCAATTAGTGTTACCATGTCAACTTCTTGGAAATCAGACATATTACAGTTAGGTTGCGTAACTGGTATCTAGGTTGATGGTGTATTTGTGCTTGTTGCTATGTTCTGCCTTATACTAGTTATCTTGTCTCTAAAAAATATTGCAAACTCATCACATTTTTCAACTGAGACAGATTCAGGTAAGACTCATTTTTCAACTGAGACAGATTCAACTATTGTGTTGTTATGCCACATACCAAGCATTCCTGGTTCATGTTTGCCTTGCTATGTTTATTCATTTAGGTCTGAGGCTGAGCATGTGCGACACGTAAGGAGGGTCCTCCAAGTCCTCATGGAGAACCACCTGTACGTGAAACTCAAGAAGTCACTCTTTCATGTCTGTGAGGTAAACTTCTTGGGGTTCTCCTTGGCTCAAAACACCCTGGCCATGGACCCGTCTAAGGTTAGTGCTGTCGCCCAATGGCCTGTCCCCACGTTGATCCGGTTGGTTCAAAGGTTTTCTAGTAAGCCATCACTCCTTGTACATTTAATCTCAGATTTATTGTTTTGTATTTTGCAAATTCTTCCTGTGTATCTACATATGTGCTTAAGATTAGTGTTCTTTGTCTTTCCATGGTGTAACGCCGGGAGAGACGGTGGGTATAATGGCGGACACAAATGCTGAAGAGAGCGATATTTATTAAATTGCAATCCAAATTCAGGGTCAAACAAACAGGCGTAGGTCAGGTCCGTGAGGGAATCAGAACAGGAAACATAACTGATACGTTCAGACATACTTAAACAAGAACAAACAAGCATGAACCGAATTACAGATGAGAACACGAATGAACACAGGGCTGAAGCAAAACACAATACAACTTGATACAATACATTACACTGACCTGCGACATACCTGACCAAACTGAGAATATAAATAGACCAAAAGCAAACAAGGAACACCTGACCACGTTAACGAGGGGAAGGGTTACAAAATACAAGGCGGGACTAAGAACACACATGGCTAGCAAAACAAAACAGGCATGACTGACAGGTGGAGGAGGGTCTAATCGTGACACATGGTTGAATTTGTTTTTCCTGTTTTCATGACTGTACCTGAACCTCTGCCTGGATTATTCCTGTTTTTCTGGATATCAAACTGTATTTGATTGCCAGCCTTATTAAATCTGAGTTGTTACTAAACCTGCTTCTGTATCTCAGAGGGACCCAGCTGGAACTTCAGAAACTCCAGATAACATAACTGAACTTAAACACTTGCTGCATTTCTTCAAGACTGAGTTTGAGAATGCTCCGATTCTGAATGATATAGAAGGAAATTTAACTGTTCTTGTGACCAAGTGCTCAAGTCTAGATATATGAAAACAAATCTATTGCAGCAATAGCAAAACAGCTCCAGAAGAAAATTAACTCCTCAACATGAACTGCATCTCTCTTCTCCCACTATATCATGAACTGCATCTCTCTTCTCCCACTATAACATGAAAGGCATCTCTCTTCCTCATCTACAGCAGGCATTAAGTATCTTGTCAATACCATTTTGAAAGGGCTGCAAGACTTCTTTAATGGTTTGAATTTCCTTATTGAATAAATGTTTGGGCCTGTTCTATACGACATCGAATGTTTCGGACACAATTTGTCTGTCTGTTCTTGTCTTTGTTGCAGTTTGTATGTGAGTTTGTGCTGTGTTGCGTCAGTTAGGTCTATTCAGCAGCATCTATGTCACGGTGGCTAGGAGGAGAGGCCACCAGAGGACGCGTGTATGGACGCGTAGCCATGGCAACACTGCTCACACGCCCCCTAGTCACACACCACTCCCTCTCTCACAATCTCCTCAGTACTAGCACCTGTTCCTTGTTACCTCTCCCAGCACTTAAGCCCACAGATTATGCCATCCAGTGCTGCACATTCTCAAGCCTTCGGCTGTGTACACGCACTGGAGTGTGACGTCTGTGAACTTTCCTTCGCTATCGTTACTCTTTTGTTTTACCTTTGCCTATCGGCCTGAGTCTTTTTGTTTGCTGCCCAATATGGATAATAAATCCTTTTGCCCGCAACCCCTGTCTCCTGCTGTCCCTGAACAACCGTCACAATCTAACATGTTAAAAATATGTTTGTCAGTCAGTGATGTGTTTATCTGATTCAAGATCTTTTTCACAGTTGGTACTTATGAACACTGAAATGTAACATGGCTGCCCAGAAGACAAGATGTGCATAAAGATGATTTGTTAAGTTTTAGTAAAAGTAAAATAGTTTAAAAAAGGAAAAATATGGTTAAATACATATACATTGTATATAGCTGGGGTGAGTGTATTTGCCTCACAGAATACAAGTGGGCTTTAAACTGTCCAAATGGTCTGGGGAAGAAGCTCCTTCTTAAACTCTCAGTCCTTGCTGTGATAGAATGAAGGTGCCTAACAGAGGGTAACCACTCGAACAGGCTGTAGTTTGGATGGCAATTGTCCTTGATATAAATTACTGCCGACCTTCACTGTAGATGCTGTCTTTATGGATGAAGTGGACATCTTAGGGCAGACAGTGGGGTCTTGTATCATTTCAAGTTATTTAGTTTAAACAATGACACATTTAGATATATCAGTTAGTTTATTGTTGTTCAGTAATGTATCAATTAATAGTAATAAACCAATAATAAAGTCTTAATGAATAAATAATATTTTTTATATAAATGTTTTTAGTTGCTCCATAACTGGAATAGAAAATAATGGATCAAAAAGGTAAGTGATATTAAGGTGCTAGACCATTTTGAGTTTAGATTATAATAAAGTGGCCAAGGAAACACAAGGATGACAGGTCAGAGGGAGGATATCATTACTCCCACACCCTTAAATTGCTCACCAAGACTACATGAATACACAACACCAGAGCAGCTGACCTGAAATACAGGTAAACACATGCCTACAGTAAGGTGTGATGTACCTGAAGCTGCATACATGCCTACAGTAAGGTGTCATGTACCTGGAGCTGAATACAGGCCTACAGTAAGGTGTCATGTACCTGGAGCTGAATACAGGCCTAAAGATACTTGAGAAATATAACAAGCAGTCCATACCTGAGGCCTTGTAGACTGCCATGCTAAGATTAACAGCTCTAGCTGCCTGCCTGAAGTGGTTCGCAAGAGAAGTAAAAGCCAGGAGAATGAACAGAATGGTTTTCAATGAACCAAAGAGTACTCTCAGTAGAAGGTCAACAGCATAAGAACAGACCCACCAAAGCTACAACCTGAACAGTACTAGGAAAGTATTTGGGAGAAGGAAACATCAAACAACAATGACCAGACCACAGTAACCTTCCTGAACATGATCCACTACCCATCAGACTACTGTATGAAAAATGGTAAAGATCTCATGTATGAAGAGTTGGACAGCCTCAGGTCCTCACATGGACCACAACTACAGCCCCAGGTCCCGACATGGTCCACATCGGCCTGGCAGCACAAATACATCAGCTGCTAATGAAGGACCCTCAAAAAGGACTGGTTCCACCCGACTGCAGACTGAAATACTACCAGTAACCAGCAGTACCCTCCAGTACCACACCTCTGCACAACATGGAAGATCCTGTCAGGCATCACTGTGGTTAAGATGAATAGGCACATTGCTCAATACATGAGTGGAACCCAGAAAGACATTGGCAAGAACACTAGAGCACCAGCTACTGGTGGATAAGACAATTACATGGGATTGCAGGACCAGACAAACCAACCTCTGCACTGTTTGCGATTCAATGCCCCACACATGGATCCTGGAATGCTTGAGGACCATACCATCAACAGGACACTAATAGAATTCATCAAGAATGCAATGAGGCTGTGGACAACTGAAGGCCTGGAGACCAACTTTAGACCCATAGCATAAGTTCCAAAGTTGCAAACTAGTTTTTCCATTTCTTTTGTAATGAATGTATCAGTCTGGCAGGACGCAAATGCAAGATAATGTTTTAATGAGGAGAAGTATAATTCAAATAAGAATAACTTAAACAGAACCAAAACCTAAACGTTAACACCGCAAAGGGAAACACCCCACGAACAGAACTAGACACGAATATAGACAGACTCAAATAGTGATACAACAGGGCAGGGATATAATCCAACACAAGCATACACGTAAGGTAGCCTCGAACTTCAAGGCAAACCAAGACACAGGAGCTACAAGGAAGTACCAGGAAGGACCAGGGGCATAGAACGCCAACATAAATAAGTAGAACTAACACCGGGAACCAAATCGGAGAATAGGAAATTCGGAACAGAATCAAGGGGCATAGTATACTACAATCGTAAAGGGAAATAGAAAGTAGTGCAAACACAGAGAAACATGAAACTGACCTACAACCACAAAACTTAACATAAAACAAACCAGGAATGCAGGAGACACTTGCAGGAACCAGAGGGAAGAAAATACAGTACGAACATGGGAAAATACAAAGTTGCTCAAGCACGTAAAACCAGGAGCAGAATTACAATGACCGACCACGGGACTGGGAAACATGGGGATTAAAATACACGGACTAAACGAGTCAAGGGAACAAGACACAGCTGAACATAATCACTAAAGACAGGGACACGAAGTACAGGGGCGTGACAGACAGAAGGGAAACCATGGAAACCAAGAAACAAGGTGGAACCAGGGCAGACGACACAAGACGGGTGGAGAGCGGAGCTAAACGTGGCAGCTTTATAATGATTTATTTAGTTTTTGCTGCACATGGAAATGTCCCAGACAAGGGCAATTTCTTGTTATAATTTACCAGAGTGTGGATTGTAAGAGTCAGAGTCAGAGAGCTTTTATTGTCATTTCAGCTACATACAAGTACGAAACGAAACAGCATTCCTCCAGGATCACGGTGCAACACAGACCAAAAAGTACATAAATAATACAACACAGTAATGATACACAAAAGTACAATAAATATAAAAGGTATTCCTGATCTAAACTTTTAAACATCCAACCATCCAATCTAAACAGGTAATTAGGAGACGAGACTGTTGGTTATTACGTGATGATGTGTGAATAGTTCTTGATGTAGAAGCTGTTAAATAATTAGCAATTTATAGTTTTAACGCAGCAGATATAAACAGAGTAAAGTGCAAAGAAATGCAAAAACTTGTGGAAATTGCAGTAAATGTGCAAAGATGCAAGTTGTACAAATAGTAATACTGCAACATATGTAAATGTAATGTAAAAACTTTAGAGAGACTACTGTGTGTGTGTGTGTGTGTGTGTGTGTGTCACAGTCCACAGTTGAGCAGTCTGATGGTTTGTGGAATTACACTGTTATGCTGTCTGGTGGTGTTGGTCCATATACTGCGATACCTTCTCCCACATGGCAGGAGAGTAAAAAGTCCATGTGATGGGCGAGATGGCTCCTCCACAATGTTGCGAGCTTTGCGGGTGTCGAAAATGTCCGTAAGAGATGAAAGAGAGATGAGATGAGACGCCCAATGATCGCTGGAGATTCTTGTAAAGTGACCTTGGATATATTGAAAGGTGCTATATAAACTTCATTCATTCATAATAAACATTAATTCATTTTCAAATCCTAATGAGGTGATTGTCACATCTGTAAGAATGGATGTGTGTATTCGTAACAATATGAAAAATTATAACTGACTGCAACAAACCTCTGCAGTGTGATACACTGTCTTCATGCCCGGGAAAACTATTTCTGTGGTGACGGTCAGACTGGTAAACGCATCACCTTCATCTCCCAGACAGGATTCACCTATGTCTAATACATATGTACAGAATGGAGCCCTTCAGTTATCATTCACAGATTCATCACTGGTCAGTTCCTGATCACAGACGCACTGCTGACTGGGGTCATTATATCATTGTTTAATCATTTTCAACAGATCGTGTTTTTATAAATGAAAATTAACCATGACTTATTGACATTACATGTTTGTAATGTATTGTTTAAAGCATATGAAATAATAAAAGTCTTGGCATTAATTAGGTGATATAGGAGTCCTGGGCCTCTAAAATGTATACTGCTCTAAAACAAAGTGTTTAATATTGTTTTTGAAAAGGATTCTGTGAAACACAGGGTGGAGACTGGCTAAAGAAGAAGTGGAGATAGGATGTGATCTACGGAGTTCTTCATGGTTTCTTTGAAGACAAAACAAATGGTACAATGTTCACAAGTGTGTGTTTTGGAAGTGGATTAATCACATCATGGAAACATTCTCAGGAAATGCCCAATGACGTTAAAATGATTCAGAGTCCTGACATTGTTATACAAACCATTGCTGGTATATTAAACTATATATTTGATACAACATAAGATTAAAAAACACAGACAACCATTCAGTACATGTATCTGTTTGACTTCAATTTCAGGTGTTGCTGTGACCAATAAGCGACAAATATGTATTTGGCGGGACTCAAATGTGTTATGAGTAGACCACACAGAGAGGGATCCAAATGCGAAAACGAGTTCGTCTTTATTTGACTAGGCAGTACACTTATACTCGAGATGTTAGTAGTATAGCGTATTGCGAACTCGTTGTAAAGGTCGTTGTCGGGACAGTCAGGGTTCGGCACGGGTAGGCAGATTCCGGGAGGTACCAAATCGCTAGGCAAGAGACGAGGTCTAGGACGTGAGCAGAAGTCAGTACACAGGTAAGCAGGCAGGTAATAATAACGCTCGGTATGCAATATCGGTTGGCAATACTTCGCAACCAGGAAGTGACAGAGGGGTGTATATATATGGGAAGAAAGGGGAGTGGAAAGGAGCAGGTGATCAGAGGGCGAGGGAAGGGGTGTTGATCCTAACAAAATGTTAGTCCAGTCCGTTTAAAAAGTTTATTGAAAAGGAAAGGAAACATCAAGTGTACATGGTCATACATCCAGACAATCACCAACAAATGACCAAAGAATCAGAGGGGTTTATTTACACAAATAAAGAAGCATCAAAACACATTGGAACAGCAATAACACACTGGTGGATCAACTAAAGACAGGGACTAACAACAACAAAGAGTACATGGAAAAGAAAAAACAAGAAAACAAATGGAGAGGGACACTCACATGGGATTCGTTACAGCCCCCTTTCAATGCCAATGTTTTATTATTATTGTTCAAGATTTTATAGATTGTAGTAAATCAAAAATTATTTTATAGTTTTTAATCTATTGAAGGAGTGAAGTCAAATGATGATCCCTCACTTCCTTTGTAGTGACATTACAAAGGACCAGCATAGAGTAAAGCTGCAATGCAAGAGTCATTTTTTAACACTAGAGGTAAGGTGTTACTGTAAGGCGGGTAGTCCGGGGAGGACTACTCGCAGGTGTTTTGAAGGGGAATCGGACTCAAGTGCCACAACACAAAACCACGAACTGAAACCTCCGTAAGAAACATGGGAAACGCGGATAAAGAAAAATAAGAAAACTAGAAAAACTAAACGTAGGACTACTAGGCGCATATAGGGCGAAAAAGGAAACCAAAAACCACACGGAGCAGGCTCAACGTGTCACAAAAGCCCAAAGGCAAATACCCATAAAGGGAGAGAAAATAATAAACGATAGGAAATGAAACAGGGCAAGGAAAACTTGAGAAAGGCCAGATTAGGCGCAGGAGTAAACAACTCGAAATATCCAGATCAGGAGAGAGAGAGAGAGAGAGAAACACTGGAAACGCTCAGAACAATACCGAAGGCTGGGTAGAATGAGCAGAAAGCAACAAACAACTCAGCAAAGACAAGCTGCCGTCCTCCGCCTGAAATAGGTAGACGGACAGCTGCAGGTCGTCATGCTGATTACAGATTTAATTGGTCCTGGCTCTCGCACCCCCTCTAGTGGTAGCCGGGGGTGCAGTCCTAGAGCCGGCCCTGACAGTTACTTTAGCTTTCATCAAATTTCATCAAATAAAAGTTTAGAATAAATGTTTTAATATATGTCTATTTTTATTCATAACATCTTTTAGTTAAATTCTACAAGGTATTTTATGTGGCAATTCCAAGATAAAAGTGAACCCTGTCTTTTAACTGATTAAAGGTATAACCTTACACCTTTTAGTAACTTAATGTCACTGACCACATACTGACTATGAGTACATGTTGAAAAGTTTCTTAATAAAACTAAAGAAAGCTATACAAAAAGCCCTAGTATATATTAAACAAGCTTTTCAGCTATTTAAGCAGAAATGCTTTAATCTTTCCACATGGGCCTTGTGGTTGTAACCATGTGCAGTGCATCCTGCAATGGTTTATCAGCTCATGTTACATTAGGAAATACCAGACATTGACTTGTTGAAAAAGGATCACTGTGCTCTATTCAGTGAGTTAACAGAGACAGAAACTGACTATAAAATATTCTGTGTGGACAATGTGCTTGCAAAAAAGAAAATAATTGCATTCCCCTAAACGTAATTATCTGTTACAAGAGAATAATTGTATCAACAAGTGAATGGTTGTATCAACAGGAAATAAGCTGCATTTAAGATTCAGGACACAGGAGAGTTGAAAATCTTACAAAGGGGGTTGGTAAGGATATTCACAAGTCCCAGGCCACTCATTCACCCTGGTCTCATTTACCCTGGTTTCAAGTGAAGAAAGCCACACTGAGTCTGAATGGAACCATATCAAACTCGTCAATTGTAGAGGCAGAAAAAAGAAGTTGCCAGAAGGCTGCATTTCATGGATGCAATGACAGAACATACTGATCAAGTTAAAGAAGGAGGCTGTCCGAGTACTGGGTGCTGATTCAGTTCAGTGGAATTGAAGCGCCAGAAGAAATGAAGCTAGGACAGCTGCTGAGGCAAGAGCCCAGTCAGACTGTTGGTGGTGCTGAATCTCCTGTGCCTAAATGCTCTAACCTGGGGTGACCTGTGTGATGCCTCAGACCCTCTACCTTTGTTCTCATTGGAGGAGATGATGAGAAGGCAGAGGAAGATGAAGAGGGCTCAGATTTTCTTCTCTCAGAGGAGATGGACCAGGATTTTGAGGAGTCCGTATTGCTTCCTGTTATCCATGTTGTCACGCTGGCGAGGTGTTTTAGGATGCAAAAGACGAGTAATCTTGGCTTTGACAGACGGTGATTTATTTAGATAGAACATATAACGTATTCACATGCTGAACAAATATTCACGTATAACGAGTGCGACTCAAACAAAGACGAGCACGGGACACTGCGCAAGCACACATTAAATAGACGCACAACACTAGCTACAGGTGGTATGAATGAACACTCACACCGGCATACACCCACGGAAATACGCATATGGACGACAAGAACACATGCCCAAAGGGAGGGGTCCGGGGCTGAGCATGTGGTATTCCCAAACCTCCAACATAGTGGAGCCTACAGAGAAGTCAGCAGGCAGAAACCCAAACCCGCACTCCGACCTCCAACCCCTAAAAAACACACACTCATAATGAATACAGGGTGTTGCCACCTGGTTTCCAAAACATTAATCAGGATGAATGTCTTATGAAGTTGTCAGGGCTGGCTCCAGTGCTACCCCACCTGCCGCCACAGCAGGGGGCTCGCGAGCCAGTTCCAGACTAAACCGCAATCAGCAGTGATGACCTGCAGCTGTCTTCCTCCCTACTAAAGGAAGACAGTTGCAGCGTCTCATTGCTGAGTTGTTTGTTGCTTACCTCGCTCATTCAGTCATTCAGTCAGCCTTCTCAGTAACGTTGTTGCGATTCCCAGTGTCTTTACACCACGCTGTAAAGTATTTTTACTCCTGCACCATTCATGGCCTATCTCAAGTTTTCCTCACGCTTTCCCCTTCCAATCCATTTGTTATTTTTAGGAGGGTTTGGTCAGAGGTTATTTTTCGTTTTCCCCGTTTATTCATTCACGTTGAGACTGCTCTGTATATTTTTTGTTCGCCATGTTTACTCATTCACGTTGAGACTGCTCTGTGTATTTTTGTTCTCCCTGTTTGATTCGCTCACGTTGAGACTGCTCCGTGTATTTTTCTGTTTTGTATTTACTGTGAGTTTCACAGCTTTTTATTTTTCCGCTTTTCCCGTGCTGTTATTATGGAGGCCTTGGTTTCTTAAGTTTGTTGTTTTGCATTTGAGTTCGTTATTTTCTAAAACCTCGCGAATAGTCCGTCTTCGAAAAAGTCAGAAGTCATGACTTTAACGATTTTTCTAGATATTTTCTATTTGTGACCTTGCTATGAAAGCTGGTCAACTGAATCTTTTGTTTTTTCAACGTAGCCAGTGTGTATAATGTAAATGAAAACATCAGTGTGTCATGCCGGTGGTATCACTGCTCTGGGAGTATTAGAATGGTATTGTAACGTCTGCCCTCCTCCTCCTGTCGTCCGTGCTTGTTCTGTTGTGATAGCCATGTGCCTGTTTGTGTCATAGTCCCGCCTTGTGTCTGTACCCTGCCCCTTCGTTATCCTAGTCAGGTGTCCTGTATTAGTTCTGTCTATTTAAACCCTGTGTTTTGTCTGCCTGGTTACCGGTTGTTTTGTCTATCACCCGTCTAACTCGCCTGCCTGTTATTTGCATCGCATTCGGTTTCCGTGTTATGTGAGTTGTTCAGCCCTGTGTCCAGTCTTTAGTTTATCTTGTCTGTCACTCTTGTTAAACATGTCATTGCGTGCTGGTTATGTTTCTTTGTCGGACTCCCTGCCTGTTATGACCCATGCCCGTGTAAACGACTCTGCTTATGGATTGCCCTTTAATAAATCTCGCTCATCTCAGCGTTTGTGTCCGCAAAATACTTCTCCGCCGATCGCGGCGTTACAGGTATGACTGCCCTGGTGATATGTCAGGGAATTTTCACAGTGGGACTGGCTGATGATTCCACTTCTCTTATATAAAGTGTTTCCACAGATATGTTCTTCAATTGGAATTAATTATGAAAAACTTAAAGTTAAAAGTCCTGTTTGTAAGTAACATAAGTTACATACTTGTAATATCCATCCATCCATTTGCATCCGCTTATCTGGGTCTGGATCGCGGGGGCAATAGCCTAAGCAAAGAGGCCCAGGTATCCCTCTCCCTGGCCACCTCTTCCAGCTCTTCTGGGGGGATACCGAGTCGTTACCAGGACAGCCGAGAGATACAATCTCTCCAGCATGGCCTGGGTCTTCCCAGGGGTCTCCTCCCAGTTGAACATTCCCAGAGCACCTCACCAGAGAGGCGCCCAGGGGGCATCTGGACCAGATGCCCGAACTACCTAAACTGGCTCCCTCTACATGGAGGAGCAGCATATGTACTTTGAGTCTCTCCAGGATGACCGTACTCCGCACCTTATCTCTAAGGGAGAGCCCGGACACCCTGCCACACCGGTCTGCCTTTCAACCTCCCGTTCCATCGTGAACAAGAACCTGAGATACTTGAACTCCTCCACTTGAGGCAATAATCCTCCACTTGAGGCAATAATACTAATACTACTAGTAGTAATATAATAATTGTAATAATAACAATTGTAATAATAATAATGTAGTAGTAATAATAGTAATATAATGATTATAATGATGATAGTGTTTTTTTAGAATTCAATCATGTGAAATTTGACTAACAATAATAACAATGAAGATCAAACAGGCACATTATGGAATGCTATTTGTGTTTATTAAATTTAAATTTTAAAACAATTTACAGTGTGACAGATCAGCACTAGTATATAATGCTGCTGTATCTGGAAGATGACTGACTCCCCAGTAGTCACACTAGCAAATGTGGTATTTATATTAAAATTAATGAAATAACTGGATAACTCCATAGATAACATCGATGTGATTCTCTTCAATGTTCTGTTTCGTCAGGCAGCCTCCACCAGAGTCCCCCTGTGTTTCAGAATCAGTGAAAGTAAACCTAATATGGAAAGTGTTACTTCCAACCCAGCTCAAATTTCTGCTGAAACATTTCTGTAACAGACAATTTTAGAATAAAAATTGAAGTCCAAAACTGAAGGTCAAACAGATGCACATAATGGAATGTTGTTTGTATTTATTGACTATAAAACAAGTACAGAGTGAGAGATCAACACTAATCTATAATTTGTAACTTCATATCAAACTTTACTTCTTCATGTAGGAGATCTTACCTCAATGTTTCTTCATGGTTTGGTTAATCCACATCTTGATAGTAGAAACACACACACTTGTGGCAATGGCTGTCTTAGTACATCGTTTATTTATATCCAAGTAGACACCACGATGAACTCCGTAGACTACGTCCATTCCCAGACTCTTCTTCAGCCAGCCTCCACCAGAGTCCCCCTGTTGGAAAGAGTGTGTTGTTTCTCTTTTCACACTGTTGTAGAATTAATTTTATTGGGAAAGAGTACAACACCGTCACAGATGCTGCACTGAGTCCTGTGACACTTCTTTCAACAGCTGTCCTTTTAAAATTCAGATTATTGGCATATCACACATGGCTTAGCTCAAAGTGCATAGTTACTGACAGCAATTTGTCTTCTCTATAACTTTATTTGCATTTTGGTGAAATGGAGTGGTCACATTTCAGTTGATGTTTTCAGGAGAAGTACATTCATACTCCTCCTTTGTATATTGTGGGTTCATTACTAATTACTCATTTGTTACTCATTTGCAACATTAACACTGGCTCTGTGTTTTAAGCTCTTCTAATGTTTCTTTGGGAATAAAAAAGATCTAGTCTCAATTCACGAGACCTTAAGTGTTTTTAAAAGTCTGTTAGAACACCACTCATTGTCGGAATTCACAATACAGCACAAATACATAGAAAAACATGACAGAAACATGAAAATCAGTATAATTTAATAACAATGACAGCAGTAAGGTGGTTGATGGACAGACATCATTTGAATTTATTATTTGATTGTTAGTGGGATCACATTATAATGTAATGCTCTATCACTAGATACAGGAAATGAACATATAGGAAAGAAAATAAATATGCTTGAATGTAAAATTATACTACTAAGCAGGTGTAGGTGTGACTGTATATTTATACTACCGAGCAGGTGTAGGCAGCAGGTTTCGTAGTCAGACCTTCACCACAGAAATAGTTCCGCCTGACGTCATGACAGTCTATGACTTTGAGATCAAGACACTGTAGAGGACGGTTCCGGTCAGCAGGTCCTAAAATACGAAGAGGGAATGATAATAAGAGTTGTATATTCTAAGATAATAAGGGTCTGATATTATTCTAAGCGCTTGTTCATTGTTTGGATGTTTTTTCCACTGCAGCTGAAAGTGCAGCACAAGCAGACAAACACAATCATTATAATGGTTCTGAGAGAAGATAACAGGAATAAACACGTGAAGAAACGCTATGCAGTTTTGTACTGAGCTGAATCACTGAACATATTTTAACTTAATGTCCCTGTGATGAGAACATGCACAACATACAGCCAATGCATGAAAATGTTTCAGCCATTTACAGATATTTAAATAAAAAACTGTCGAACGCTGTTTCGCACAGGATGTAATAAATGCAACTGCAAAGAGAAATATTTATGTAAATGTATGTAATAGTCTTTTCTTCTATGAGCAGTTTGTTAAGAAGTGCTTTTACCATTTGGGTCAACAGTAGAACCGTGACCAGCGATCTGCAGCTTCTCTCCTTTAGTCTTGCATGGGGATTTAGGGAGCTGAGCAGGAGTGATACCCCTTACAGATCCAGGAAGTTTGATCAGCATGATGTCACCCATATTCTGGGTTATGTCATATACATGGATGTCACCCAACTTAATGTCAAACTTTTGGATTGTTGAATTACTTTTTGGATGAATACCTGCCCAGACTGAAACTCTTCTGCAGGACACACACACACACACACAAATAAACACAATGTAGAAAATTATAAAATAACATCAAAATACTTTTATGAACCTCTACTTACCCAGTCATCGACTTATTATAGCAGTGTGCTGCAGTCAACACCCACTGTTTGTCGATCAGAGTCCCTCCACAGAAACTCTCCCATGAATGTTTCTCTTGAATCACCCACACTTGATGCCGCCGTTCATTCTTGCCACAAGGTTCTCCACCAATCAAATGTTGTTTAACCACAGCTGACTCAACTCCTAAATTTTTATTTATTATTATTAAAAACATAGATTTGTCTATCATTGTTATTATTATCATCATTATAATTTTGTCCATCTACACTCTTAGAAATCAACATTTTGGAATCACAACATCTCAAAACTGAAAATATTTTTCAATGTAAGTAATACATTTCATATGGTTATATTTTTCCGTCTAAGTAAAGGTTTGTGTATGAAGTTTTACCTGCTACCAAAAGCCACAGTTGCAGGAACTTTAACATGGTCATGGTGCTCTCCTCAGTCTTCAGCTCAGGCAAATATCAAACAGGTCAGACTTTTAAACTCATACTAACCCACATGATCTCACACACTCCAATCACAACCTCACCAATCACATGATCACACACCCCCTACCACAACCACACCAATCTCACAATCTCTATTCAGCTCTTTTTCCTTTTCTAAGTGCTTGAGGCCAAGCACCTAACCATATATAAATGAAGTGTGCTTTTTAGAGTTAATCAGAAACTCAACATGTGCAATGTTATTAAAGAAAAAAAGTCAACTTGTCACAGTGGTCCTTGTGTTAAAAAGCACAGTGATGTGGACATTAATTGTTTGTGTTTGGTGAACATAGCCCAGGTATATTGTGCAGTTTTCTGCAATTCCACAATCAGCCACAGATTCTCTCTACAGCTCCATTGTAACTAACCCCTCAACGCGATTCCCTCCTACAGTGCTGTTACAGTGCCCTTTTACACCTCAACATAAGAACCCAGAACCTGCCATGAGAGGCCTTACAAAACACTTTTAAGGAGGGAGATGTAGGCTTCTCTCTGGGATTCGTCACACATCATCCGAACACTCATCAGGATAGTCAAGTCAATTTTATTTATATAAAAGGAAGGAAGAGAGTTGTGAAGAAACTACTTTCTCTAGAATTTTGGATATGAATGACAAATTAGAGATAGGCCTATAGTTGGACATTTCCTGGGGGTTAAGACCAGGTTTTTTAATTAGTGGCTTGATAACTGCAATTTTAAATGAACTGGGAATATAGCCCAGGCTCAGAGAGCAGTTTATTATAGTGAGCAAAGGTTCTATATTGCTATGCAGTAATTCTTTAAGTAAATGGGTTGGTACTGCATCTAGTATGCATGTGGAGGGCTTGGCAGATTCCACCAATGAAATAAGCTCCTCATGACCAATTGGGGAGAAGGACTCTAACAGGGCATCAGAGCTGACCAGACAGCTGTCAAAGTGCATAGGCATGTTGACAGACTCTGAGATAGCACAACCAATTTTTTCCCTAATTTTATCAATCTTATCATTAAAGAATTTCATAAAATTATTACTGCTACACTCTAGTGGGATTAGTGGATTGATTTGATCATGGCTCCTTGTTAGGCTGGAAACAGTTTTAAATAGGAGTGCAGAATTGTTTTTATGTTTTCCATTAAAGCCGATAAGTATGAGGATTTTGCCGTATGGAGGGCATGCTTATATTCAATAAGGCTGCTTTTCCATGATAGTCTAAACACTTCTAACTTTGAATTTCGCCATTTACGCTCCAGGATTCGCGTGGCTCGTTTGAGACTACGCGTGTGCTCGTTATACCATGGCGCTATTCTTCTCTCAGTGGCTCTCTTATAGCGTAATGGTGCAACCTTGTCTAATGCTGTACGAAGAAAGGTCTCAACGTGCTCGGGAAAATTCTCTAGTCCTTCTGGAGCTACAGGTGTATCACAAAGCGTCACAAAGATTCTCAAAATGAATGTTAAAATCACCAACTATAATCACCTTATTGGCTGATAGCACTACATGAGACAGGAAGTCTGAAAACTCCTGTAAGAACCAGGGGGCGGTAAATAGTAAACGGCTGCGACGCTTTGTTGGTTGTCAGATTTGATACATTTGAAACAGTGAGGATGAGATGTTCAAAAGAATTAAATTTAAAGCTGAATTTTTGAGAAATGTCTATATCAGAGTCATATATTGTGGCGACACCACCTCTTCGACCATTTGGACGGGGATTATGAACATATCTATAGCCAGAGGGAGAAGCTTCGTTTATGGCCATATAATCATCTGGCCGGGTCCAGGTTTCCGTCAAGCAGAGCATGCATAGATTATGATCGGTAATCATTTCATTAACAAGCAATGCTTTAGAGTTATTTTTTGGTACTCGAGGAACAGACACAGTCTCAATCCAGTGTGACCTAGGTGACGTCTCTTTGCAGCTAGCAGACAGTCGGTTTAGCCTTTGTGTCTGCTGCCTGCCCTTGGCTCTGGTTTGTCAATCCCCATTAACAAGTCCTACACTACCACTAGTAAGCCTAGCAGATATGCTACAGGAAATGAGAGCAGCACACTCCCAAGAAGGGTGCCTGCCGTCTCGCTTCAGAAGGCCAGGCCTGCCCTCAAAACGCGTCCAATTATCTATATAACCCACGTTGTTTTCTGAGCACCATTTAGACATCCAGCGGTGTAGCGCCAATAACCTGCTGTAGGTTTCGGCGGCACGGCGAATTGGAATGGGACCAGAGCATATTACGGCATCTGACATAGTCCCCGCTAACTCACACACCTCTTTAACGTTATCCTTAGTGATCTCGGACTGTCTCAACCCCACATCATTGGTGCCGACGTGTACCACTATGGCCGCTGGTGTCTCTAAGGGGGTCGCTATATTCACTTGTCGGAGCTGGGAATCTCCTATGACCAGAGCTCTTTTAACATGTCGCTCAGTCGGTGTACTACTGAGTGGGGCAAACCTGTTTAACACGGGAATCTGAGTAGAACGGTGCTCAGCCCTACGGCTATGCCACCGAGACATCACCCATTCGCCCCGCTGTGAGGGCTCTAATGCTGGAGCTGGGGGCTCGCTAGCTACGGTGGTGGCAACCGAGCCTGCTACGCTAGGTGCTACGTTAGGAGCTACCGACTTTCTAGGACTCTCTAAAGCCCGGATGTGCTCCTCTAAAAGCAAAATCTTCTCCGTCATGCTAATAATTAATCTACACTTGTTACAAACAAAATTATCCCTACTGACGGAAGAAGAGTACCTATACATGCCACACTCAAACAACAGGCGGCTCAGACATGATGAAATACTATAGATACTTGGCTTCGGTTAAGATGAACTTGAATGTCTTTCGATGGCTTGTGGAGGTTGTTGTAGCCGGAGTTATGCGTAAATATGTCCACAAAGTCCACAAAATATTTGTAGATGTATCAGATGTAATTAAACAGATAGAAAAAAAAAGCAGCAGCGTCAGCAGGAAGCCTGAATTAAAGGATACCACCTTTAATGATGCATACATGCAATTACTCCTCAAATCTCATATATTCATTGTGATCACACTCAAACATTTCACATTGAAATCTCATTACGCTATCCCGACACACGATGAAACTCAGCAGTCTCATACTTCTCGGTGTAACGCCGGGAGCGGCGGAGAAGTAGTTGGCGGACACAAACGCTGAGATGAGCGAGATTTATTAAAGGGCAATCCAGAATCAGAATCAATATAACGGGCATGGGTCATAACAGGCAGGGAGTCCGACAAAGAAACATAACCTACACGGAGAGACATACTAAATAAGAACTAATAAACAGAACAAAATACAGACTAGAACACGAACGAAATACAGGGCTGAGAAAACACGGAAGTACACGGAGACTAGGGCAGGATTCAAATGACAGGCGAATGGTTCGACAAAATAACCGCAACACCGAAGACCAAACAGAGGGTATAAATAGAACTGAACTAATACAGGACACCTGACTAGGATAACGAGGGGCAGGGTTACAGACACAAGGCGGGACTATGAGACACAAACAGGCACGAAATGACAGGAGGAGGAGGGCAGACGTTACAGTACCCCCCCTAACAAGCGCACAACACCCGGGGTGCGCAAACCAAAAACCACATACAGGACATGAACCAAAGACACAAGGGAAATCAGGAACAGACAATGCAGGCATACCAGGGACAGGCAACGGACACAAACCAGGAACTGATGACGCCGGAAGGGAAGGAGAACCAGGGGAAAAATCAAAAACAGGGCGAGATGCGAGGGTAGGACCAGGGACAGACACGGGAGTGGAGACAGACGAAGGAACAAAACTAGAGCAGGTAGAGACACTAGGCTGAGGACAACGAGCAGGCCGACACGAGGAGGGAGGAGCAACATCACATGAAGGGCGACGATGACCAGGGGAGGGCACAACAGGAGGACGAGGAAGACGAAGACCTAACACAGACCAGGCAACCGACAGAGGGACTGGCATAAACACAGGGACAGACATTGGAACAGACACTGAGACAGGCATTGGGGTAGACAAAAACGGGACCGACACAGGAACAGACACAGGAACTGAAACAGAGACCATGACACGGGCAAAGACAACACCAGGGATAACAGACGGCAAAAACAAAGGAGCAGAGTCCACAAAAGAGGGCGGGGAGGGCGGGGTACAAGGAGCAACAGGGGGCAAGGTGCAGGGTGGGACTGGCGGGACACGGGGAACTTCGCAGGGCGGGACGGGCGGGGTCCGAGGCGCAGCATGGCGCGCAGGCAGTCCCAGGTCCACAGGTGGCGCTGCGGTGACAGCCAGCTGCGGTGCCGACCCATCCTGAGTCGCAGGGACAGGCGGAGAAGGTGACCCCTTCCAGGTCGTGGGAACAGGCGAGGGTGACCCCTTCCGGGTCGTGGGAACAGGTGAGGGCGGCCCCGTCCGGGCCGCGGGAACAGGCGACGAGGGTGACTCCGTCTGGATTGCGATAACAGGTGGTGGTGACTCCTGGACCTCCGGTGCTATAGCTAGCCTCTCCTGAGCCTCCGGCACTATAGTCGGCCTCTCCTGGGCCTCCGGCACTATAGTCGGCCTCTCCTGGGCCTCCGGCACTCGAGCTGGCCTCTCCTGGGCCTCTAGCATTCGGGTAGGCCTCTCCTGGGCCTCCGGCACTCGAGCCGGGCTCTCCTGGGCCTCTGGCACTCGGGCTGGCCTCTCCTGGGCCTCTGGCACTCGAGTTCGGCCACTACTCCCCCCCAAAAAATTCTTTGGGGTAGCTGCCGTACCGGGGATGACCATTGGGGGCGCTGCGGCAACCGGGCTCGTTCCTGGGGGCGTGGCTTTCCCCACTGGAGCTTGAACGAGCGTGGGAGAACATACAGACACAGCTGCCTCTCGGTTGCTTTTCTCTCCGCCTCACCCGAGGCACCGGGAGCTCGCAGTGGCGTTTGAAAGCCAACCGAGGGCTGAGCAGATGCTCGTCTGCACATTCATCCCATTCAGCCACGTCTTGCACTACAGGTCGCTCCTCCCTGTAGTGTTTTTCAAAACGGGCTGAATCCCAGCGTTTATCAGGGGTCTCGTCGCGAAAACCAGTTAGAATTTGAAGTAGTGTCACCTTCTTCCTGGAGCGACGAGATCCCCTTGTTCCCACAACGCCAGGGGAATTCCTGTCTCTGGTTAGTTCAGTCGCTGTAATATCGGAGATTCGGGCTGCACGGAAGCAGCCAACATCTCATTACAGCGACTGAACTTACCAGAGTCTCGCTCTCTCGCTGTGTCCTTGTAAGGCCGGTTATTATGTAACGCCGGGAGCGGCGGAGAAGTAGTTGGCGGACACAAACGCTGAGATGAGCGAGATTTATTAAAGGGCAATCCAGAATCAGAATCAATATAACGGGCATGGGTCATAACAGGCAGGGAGTCCGACAAAGAAACATAACCTACACGGAGAGACATACTAAATAAGAACTAATAAACAGAACAAAATACAGACTAGAACACGAACGAAATACAGGGCTGAGAAAACACGGAAGTACACGGAGACTAGGGCAGGATTCAAATGACAGACGAATGGTTCGACAAAATAACCGGCAACACGGAAGACCAAACAGAGGGTATAAATAGAACTGAACTAATACAGGACACCTGACTAGGATAACGAGGGGCAGGGTTACAGACACAAGGCGGGACTATGAGACACAAACAGGCACGAAATGACAGGAGGAGGAGGGCAGACGTTACACTCGGAAAATTGATAGGGTAGAGTCACAAAGCAAAACCAAAGACCTGGCGGTCCTGCGGCATACTCCACAGCTCACCACTCGGAGATCATGTTCCATGGAATAATTTTGGATTGTTACTCCCAAGTCTGGAATTCGCAGAAAGCAGACATCCTCTTTTATCCAGCACGTATAAAGGTCCTGACATACAAAAAAAGAAAAAACTCATGTGCATGAGGAGGATCTTGCTATAGAATTCGAAAAACCAAAATTAGCTCCTTGGAAGAAATTACAACCGCACTTTTTTCACGCCTCTTGTCTCTCCTCTTCTTCTTCCGTCGTTTTTTCATTTTCTTTAGTGTCCTCTCCTTTGATTGGTCGATTGTCCCATTGGTTCAATACAGGCATTTAATCATAAGGAACGTTACAGGAGCTCAAAACCACGTCCCCTTCGAATCCTGCTTCAAAAGATACCATTATTTTACCATACTGCTTCCATAGCCAACATATTAAATGATAAGAAGAAAATAAACAATATAATCCCGTTCCTTTTCTAACCATCATACATTTAGGTGGGGCATAGCTCCAATCACCTCCAGGTAAACTGAAACATTGTATATCTGTCCCCACCTACTTATGCTGACAAACCTGAAGATGATTTGCACAGTCAAGCATTAGTTCAGATTCAGGTTTGTGACGTTTTAAGGTGAGCAGTGGGAGGCATAGGTTGCGAAGTAATATCTTTATTTTCCATCTCAAAAACGACAACGTAAATACTCAGGCTTTAAAGCAAAAGGAAACAGAATAGTTGATTTTTAGGTATCGCTAAAGCAGTTCGGTGATGCTATGTAGAAAGGCTGGCCTCCAGGCAGACGATGCAGCAGACAGTCACTCAGGCTCCTTTACTGTGCAGCACCGAATGGCCCTGCGGGTTTAAATAGAGGGAAATGCGTGCCAAACCAGGTGCTCAATATTCAGGTGATAAGGAGGGTAGGAGTGGTAACGAATGAGAGGGTGTGCGCTGGCATGATGAGGGGGTGTGCGTAGTGTAACGTGTACGTGCAGACACCCTCTGGAGGCCTCCTTTTCCTGCTACCGTGACAAGGTTTATGTTGTCTAAGACATGAATTAGAAATGGATCCGGCAATTATTACAGACAAACATAAAACCAGTTCATTTATCTTCGTTATTATTGGTCTTGTTCCTTCTGCAAAAATGTGCCCTTGTGACAACTGAAACATCTCTATTAATGTTTGAATGTTATAGGCACAGGATTCAACTTGTGCATGATCTTCAGTTCAGGGTTCTTAATGAGCTGGTAAAATAGACGCTGAGTTTTTGAGGATAATAATCCTTCCCTTGGTTGGAAGGCTGTCGAGTTTGGTGTCTTTGGACTGCTCTCGCCGAGTTACTTCCACTAGGCTAGATTTTGATCCAGTGTCCGTCATGGATGTAAAGTTATAAGGATTTCTGAAACATTTGCAACCTTAGGCATAAGTTTAACAAGGAATTTCCAAGAGATGGCAAATTGGGGCTGAAACCTTGGGGAATCAGATAAGGCTGGATAGTGGAATTTACAAGTGAAGGTCCTTCCTGGGAGAAGGGTGATCATGACCAGAACATCATTTGCATTCTTTATTGCCTCTCACCAGCACTTAGGGGATCAGATAAAGTTAGGATTCTAAACTTTAGAAGAGAAGACCATTGTTGTGATTGTGAGTGATTGTGAACTATGAGTTCCTCAGAGCAGAGGTGATGGATAGAAAACCTTCTTTCATTCCTTGTTACCTTTCCCAAACACTTTAAGGGATTAGATGAGGTCAGTTTCTCACACTTTATGAAGGAAGGTCATCTCTGTGTCGTGATCTGTGAAGTAGTCTTTGCTTTCTATGTTACATTACAAAAAGAATAGCATCAAATCAAGCACCTAGGACTTGCTTGAGAGAGGTCTTGGGCCAATGTGAATCTTCCTCTCTCGTACAGTTAAAACTGTCTTACTTATGTGGGCGCGTGGCATCCACCCATGAGAGGGTAGGGTTGACCGGACGAGCATAAAAGAGTGAGATGGTGAATTATACCACCCACCCGTTGTCGGTACTCATCCGATTTCCTCTGTCACCCTGACTACGCCACCCCAAAAGTAATAGGTTGGGGACCCCGCACAGTGCTCAAATAAATGAGCTAAAAGCCAGCTGTGTTGATCAAAGTTTATTATAAACACAGGACATTATATCATGATACTAAAAGACAATTTGAAAAGATAAAAGATACCAGGGTAGGGTGGGGTGGGGTGGGGGTGAGACCACTCTGCCCAAATCACCATTACACTACAAACACTACCAAAATAAATTAATAAAGCAAGTGAAACCAAACCAACACCTACTCCACAGCATATGCTCAACCAAAAAGGAAAATACACTGCAAACAAATAATATTAGGGCAGAGTGGATAAATAAATCCAACACAAGTATAAGCATAAACAAACAAAAATAATAAATTAGCGCCGGCTATTAACAAAGATACACTCACCCCACACTTGGGTCTAGAAATACCGAAGGCCCAGCCAACGGTCGGATACCACAAGCAACCCAGAGATAAAAACATACATTAAAAGGATAGATCTAACACGAAATCTGGCCAGACAAGGCTGGCATCTCTCAATATACTTCTCAGATTCAACGGTACAAACAGTGAATGGGAAAAACAGCGAATGGGAAAAACAGTGGCCAACCAGCATCAAGGCTTTTATATTCACGGTGTCATGTGCCCGAAACTCGAAGCGAACGTTCATTGGATGACTGCATGAACCTCGACCCTACCACACTTATATACAGTACAGGCCAAAAGTTTGGACAAACCTTCTCATTCAATGCGTTTTCTTTTCTATTTTTTCATGACTGGCATTTTCATGACTATTTACATTGTAGATTCACTGAAGGCATCAAAACTATGAATGAACACCTGTGGAGTTATGTACTTAACAAAAAAAGGTGAAATAACTGAAAACATGTTTTATATTTTAGTTTCTTCAAAATAGCTACCCTTTGCTCTGATTACTGCTTTGCACACTCTTGGAATTCTCTCAATGAGCTTCAAGAGGTAGTCACCAGAATGCCAAGAGTGTGCAAAGCAGTAATCAGAGCATATAAGTGTGCTTATATTGCTTATAAGTGTGTGTAAACGTCGGAAGCCCTCGTCTTTGCATCCCAAAAACTCGCTTCCCACGTTACATGAACAGTTTCATCAGATCAAATTTCCATCCATACTGTTCACACCTGTTTTCCAATAAGCTATCTGTGCCTCCCCTTAGTGACCACAAGCAGCAACAGTTCTTTGTGAAAACGGATGGTTTATATAGCAGTAAAACTCGTTTCCCATAATGAGAACTACAAGAAAATAAAGCAAATGAATACAAATACACTAGTCTGATGAGATCTTCTTCTCTTTAAATGACACAGATCATGACATTTATCCTTTAACTGCATTACCGTAAATAAAATTGAAATTCACGTTTCCAACAAGCTCATTACCAATGAGTACTCAAAAAATTTTGATACATGTACATGCATTGGCAAGCTAACATTCACCGTAAGAACAAATATTAGGCAAACCTCGTTAGCTGCATTCTCTTAAGGAGAGGGAATCATAATGTCTCGTAGCCTGATGTAAGCCGGATGAACTCTTTAATAATATTAAAAAATATTATTATTATTTATCTTGGGAAAATTTAACTTGAGCATACAAAAATAATTTCCAACACGAAGAAGGCTTAAGGTGAACATGTGCTCTTCAAACCAAGAGAAAAAGGTGTGTAGCATCAGCAGCTGTCTCAGTGCAACACGGGCCTGGAAAAACCGTTCCGTCTCTATTGCCACACTAAGCACGGCCGTGCAAAGGCAAACAACTCGTAGGTCAACTACACTCCCACCAAATCACTTGTGATTTCCAATCATGAGCTGACAAACTCTCTGACAAACTCGATGCGGTAGGAAATAGCCAGTATCTAAATCCTATCAGTGGCTTCTAGTAAGATCACTGTTTTATGAATAAGTCTCTCTAAGAAGATAGGCTTGGAAGTGCGTTTGCCATCTTTATTCAAATTTGAGTCACCAATAAGTAGTTTCACCTTCCTCACTTTCCCATCACGTCCTGGGTATACTTCCAGTACTCAATGTCATTGACCTTTGCATTCCTCCGATCCTTGTTCCATTTCTGCCTAACTTGAAGATTAAGAAGGTATTCCTTCTTCCAACGAAACCAGAAGTCAGTATTGCACCCTGCGCTACCTCTTACCTCTAAAAATCTTCTTTAATGAACCTTCTCGGTGGGGGAGAAATGATCTTGGACTTCATTGTCAAAATATGGTTTGGTGTGAGAGGCTCTGGACCGTGTGGGTTGTTGAGGTGTTCAGTAGTGAGTGGTCTGCATTTTATGATAGCCATTACTTCATACAGAAAGGTGTGTAAAGAGACACTATCAAGCCTTCCTGCTGAATGATCGAGAACAGACATCAATACACTTCTCACTGTGCTTATCTGCCTTTCCCAAATACCTCCCATGTGACTTGAAGATGGTGTGTTCATGACAAACTCACAACCATTCATGGTCATTCCTCGTCCTTGGTGTTGTACTTCCTCGTGATAATGCTTGATGAGCAACATTTAGGTATGGCTATTCTTTGGAAGGATTGCTGGGTGTCGTACATGTGGGTGAAGAGTAGCGTGAGATAAGTGACCTCCCACTATGTTAATGCCTTGTTCATGAAGAAATGGGTTCAGTCTGTGCAACTTAATTGTCTTTTCCCAGGCTTTCTTGGGTGATAGACCCCATGATGTGGGATGTACCATCCTGTTTGCTTATTAATGTCCTCTTCTGGAACCCGTTCAGCATCACCATTGGCTATGATGTCATTCATGAAATTCGTGTAGTCCATATAGTATTGCTGGCTTCTTCTAAGTTTCTTCTCCAAGCACTTTAAACGACGGACAGCACATATCCTGTTGTTTGGTAGATTGGGCCTTGCTTCTTTAAACGGTAGAGGCATCTCATAATGTCCATCGTCTTTAAGACGTATCTCTTCTCTCAGTTGTGTTAGAAACTGCAGGTCTTCTTGGGAGATCTGTTTATCTTCTGCAACTGTTTCACCAAAGTCAGGCTCAAGTGCCTTAATTATGTCTGGTGCAGTGACCATCTCTCTAATCTGTGTTCTGCAGACAAAGTGAATCTCACCCTTTGAATTTGAAGAGAACTGAAGGCTTGGGATCACCTGCATCACAATAACTTGATGACTTACTCCAATGGCGTCGCCATAATCGACGTGAAGGTTGCTACATCCAATGATGCTCCATCCCAAGTCCGTTCTCTGTGCAGAGGGCTGGTTCTCTTCACCGTACACGACTTCACATGGGAGGAGGGCTTGAGCACAATTATAGCCAATCAAGAGCCCGATCTCACAGCTCTGTTGTGGAGCCATCTCTCCAGCAATATGCTCAAGATGAGGCCATGCTCTTGCGGTCTCTGGAGCCTCTGCCGTTTCTTCAAGAATAAATATTGAATCACTCTGAGTGTCCAACAGTGCGTACACTAGAACTTCTTGATGTGGTTCACTTATGGCTGATACCCATACAGGAATTATTGTGGAGGTATTTGTAATGCCATTGTCTACTATGACTCTATTGGACAGAGCATGTGGAGATGTGCTTGGCATCCTCTCTTGTGATTGTTGTGCCCTTTCAAGTTCTCCATTCCTTGGCCCTGGAGACTTCCTGTCATCTCTAGCACGGTCTTCATGCAGGCAAGCTGGGTGTCCCTTCTGACATACATCGCAGGTTCTCCTATTATTGCAGTTCTTGGAACGATGACCTAACCTTAAACACCCAAAACACAATTTGTTCTCCAAGACAAATTTATGCCGCTCTGCTACTGGCCTTGCATTGAAACTACGACACTCATGGATACTGTGACCTAACGTTTCACAGAACGCGCAGCATGTGACAGCTGATCTCTCAACAGTGCTAGCAGCTAATGGTCTTACTCCTTGGCTTCGTGGCCTAGATGCTCTAAACGTCTCTGTTTCACTCAATTTTGAAGTGTGCTTCAATGCATTTAGGGAAGTAACTGGGTTGCAGGAGATGTTGGCTTCTCTTGTGAGGAATTTAACAAATGTAACTGAAACTAGGAAACATGTTTGTTTCTTCTTCGATTTCTACCACTTTCCCATTCCACCTTGATGTTAGCCAATCAGGAAGCTTAGAAAGAATGTTTTGATTTTCACTGCAATCATTGCGAACTTCAAGGCCTTTGATGTCCTGCATGGCAGCTTCACAGCCATGAAGGAAGTCTGCAAAATCCCTAAGTTCTAAACAGTCCTTTGGGCCTATCTTGGGCCATGCATTGAGAATGTCTCTGAAGGATTTGGCTATGATGAATGGATTTCCGAATCTCTCTTCTAGGACAGACCAGGCAGCACTATAGGCGGCCTCGGTCCCTACTAGAAAATAACACTCAATAGCTCCTTTTGCTGCTCCACTCACATACTTACAAAGATAATAAAGTTTCTCAGCGGCGGGAATATTTTTCCGATCTATCAGTGTCTGAAAGGATACTTTCCAGTCATTGAACCTGACTGGGTCACCGCTAAAAATGCCTGGCTCTGGAATTGGCAGACGACTCATGCTGATCGATTCGGCCAGCATCCTTGCAAGGGACGTAGTGCTATCGTGCTGTGAGCTTGGTAAGAGTTGCTGTGGAGGAGGATGTCGAAAGGGGTAGCTACTGTGTTCTGGTATCTCTTTCCGATCCTTTGATTCACATTTACAACTTGCATCTTCAAATTCCCTTTCACAAACATCATTCTGTGAATATACTTGCAATCGTGCTTTAGCAGCATTTAACTGTTTTTACTGCTTCTAGACGCTCTAGACGCGCTTTTCATCTAACATCTTCTGTCTTGCTGCATTTTCAAACTCTAACTGGGCCTGGAGTTAAATTTCTTCCTGTTCTCTCTCTAAGCGTCGTCATAAACTATCCGCTGTTTGATGAGCTATTATCCTTTTATTTTCAGCTTCAAAGGTTTGAATCTCTTCTAATTGGCGTTCTTGATCTTGTAAGACCTGTAAGGTGGCCTGATTAGCAGCAACTTCAGCAGCGGCCTCTTGCCGCTTTAAAAATGAAGATAAGGAAGCAACTTCTGAACTGCTTTGAGAACAAGTAGAAGATTTTGACTGTTTAGAGACAGAGCTTGACCCAGTTGAAGAAATGGATGAAAAGACAGACTTATGTCATTCAAGTCCAGTGGCTCTCTTTCTGCCTCTTCCCTTCTTTCTATCCAATCCAATAATTTTGATACAACCTTCCTTGTAACAGTTTCACACTTATCCACCCTACGGCGCATGTTGTTATTTGGAACCTTGATTCGGCGCAGATCTTCGTACACGCAGTTTAACTCTGTTTCAGCATTGTTTACCTGGGAAATTAGGCCTTGCAGCACATTGTCTGTGCAATGACCACTCAGTGTTTGCATGGCATCTTTTACAAGAGCTCTCCACTTCTCATACTTTACCTTAAAACGACATTCATGAATCATTCATGAATCTTTTATAATGCAGCTCTTGCCCTTTTGCAGTCAAGGTTCGGATTCTTTGACTTCTCCGAGGCCCCTTTTGCTCATCAATATGCAACGCATCATCAGCCTTAGGGTGCATCTCTGTGGCTATTTGGGGGTTTGCACTGTCTGCTGAGATGAAGGTTCAAGAGCAGCTTCCCCAGTTGCTTTTTCTGTTGTTGAGTAAGCAGGGCCCTGTCACGGCAGTGAGAGGACGAGGATGCGGAGTCGAGCTTCATTATTGTAGACACGTTTATTAAACAAATAACAAAAATAGCGCTAGGACGCTTTTTACACGCAACACACAAGGTGACTCAAATAAAGACGAGCATGGGACGCTGCATAAACGCACATTAAATAGACAATCAACACTATCCCCTTGTGATGACGAGGCAAGCCACAGGTGAGACTGAAGAACACACCCACACCGGCACACACCCACGGAACTACACATATGGACATAGATGACATAAACACACGCCCAAAAGGAGGGGTCCGGGAGCGTCACCGTTACAGGCCCTATGTGACACTCTAATACAGCTCTATTGTCATAGGATATTTCGCATATTATCATGTTTGTTTGCACAGTTATTGTCCTTGTAACGTCTAGCCCTCCTCCTCCTGTCGTTCGTGCTTGTTTTGTTTTGTTAGCCATGTGTTTCTTTGTCCCGCCTCGTGTTTTGTAACCCTGCCCCTCGTTATTTCTCATCAGGTGTCTTGTATTAGTTCTGCTCTATTTAAACCCTGTGTTTTGTCTGGTATGTCGCCGGTTATTTTGAATGGTTGTCTGGTCTCCGTTTGGTACTGTGTGTTCGCAGCCCAGTGTTTATTCGTGTTCTAGTCTGTAGTTCTGTTCCTGTTAGTTAGTTCTTGTTTATCATGTCTCTGCGTGTAGGTTTTGTTTCTATGTCGGACTCCCCAGATGTTTTGACCCATGCCAGGTATAATGACTCTGCTTTTGGATTGCCCTTCAATAAATCTCGCTCTTCTGAGCATTTGTGTCCGCCTCGCAACTCTCCGCCGCTCCCGGCGTTACAGTCCTGTGAATTTATTTGCCAGCCTTATTCAATGAGTTGTTACTAAATCTGCTTTTGTATCTCAATGTAACTAAAATCACTTAAAGTACAATTAGGAGCACCAGGCGAGTCAGCTGGTTTCTGAATACAGTCTGATGTGAGGTGCCCCGACACAGATCCTTCAGTAAGAGGGACCCTGCTGGAACTTCAGAAACTCCACGAGTAAATGAACGTAAAGACACTTGATGCATTTCTTCAAGACTGAGTGTGAATGCCCTTTCTGATTTACATAGAAGAAACTACACCACCATCACTGAGTATCTTTTGTACTGCAAGGCGCATTTGAAAGGGTGACAAGACGGCTGCTTGAAAGGTTTGAACTTGCATGTGGAATTTTGGAGCCTGTTCTTATGAGTTTCAGACCAGTTCTGTCATTCTAGTACCTCATTTTGCAGAAGAAAGTCTGCGTATGTGGTGGAAAAACTCTGTGGTCAGTGAGGTCTAGTTAGTCTCATCTACAAAGATGATAACATCATAACAAAGATGTTTATATGTAATGGTATCTTGTATCTTTTCATATTGTTTAAACAATATATATATATACTTAATAACAATAAACCATTAGTAGTATACTTCAAAATAAAACAAGAAAGAATGCATGAATATTTTTGTTGCTCCCACAAGCGTAATAGACAAAAATATGTTCGAAAGGTCATTGATATTGAGGTACTAGACCATTTTGAATACTACTTTATAACAAATTTAACAATATTCAAAAGAATACATGCACCCTGTGGTATTATTACACTAGTGACACATTGTCACATGTTAATGAGTTGACTTTGCAAGGAGCAAAGATCTTTATTTTTCAGGAGCACCCCTGGACGACTCAGTTACACACACCATACGTATCTGCAAAGGAGAGGTGGCCTGCCTCTGGAGACCCCCCTCTTTTCTAACTCTCTTTGCATGTACACAAACAAAATATTTGTTCTCTTTCTCTGAGATCAGCCCTGTGATCCCATTAGGAAATCAGTGATTCATGTCTATAAGGATATGCAATTGTATGTGCAAAGAAACATGATATATAAAAGAAACATGTTTTCCCGTTGACATACAATGGGCCAGATGTTTAACAATGTGTGGAATGAAGGTGTGGAGGGCTGAGAGTCTGACAATAGAACTTCTCATGTAGAGACGTTAGGGGAGCTAAAAACAGGCCATGCACCAGGGCACATGTTTCTGTTATAAATCAAATGTGTTGAATACAAAGAAAACAACACTTATTTTAAAGATCCTTGTCTCAATTCATAACATAGTAACTCATATGTAGCTACAATACACAAGCTGAAGAGGAGTTTATAGTAATACAGGTTTGACTCTAATCATCATTTCTGTACTGCCTGTGGCAAACTGCCTGTGTTAAACTATGAGTATGAATTTCACTGTGGGAGTGTGAAACCACACATGCTGTTGCAGGACAAAAAGCAGGAAGCAGTGAGCTGCTAAACCACTCCAGGATGGTCTGCTCATTGTTACAACCACAAGGTCCATCTGAAGAGATGCTTAAATTATGTTCTGCTTAAAAACAAGCTGATCACAATACTTCTAACACAGTTTTGTTTATTTACATGTGTTCTTTGATAATTAAGTTTGAGGTCAGATACAAGAAAACTCTAAAATACATTTATCAGCAGGAGATGGTGGTGCCATGTTTATTAGTGTCATTTCAAGATGTTTTATGTCAACAACTTTACAGTTAAATGTTTCATTTAGCACTGAACAATAGCAATTACCCATTGATAAACATTGTATAAAAATCCTAAGAATATCATGGCTGAATAAATGAGCATGCGCCTTTTAACTACAGCCTTCTATCTTTTCAGGTGAAACAAGTAATGGTCAGAATTTGCCAGATGAGGTTTAGGTTTTGCTAAGTGGGCTCTTCTGATGTTGTCTTAGCATTTATCTTAATTTTTATTGTCTCATATTGATCAACAACTGGAAAAAACCTTACTCAATGTTTAAATGGTCACGGTTCTTCTGCCCATCCCACCTGCAACTCCCATGATCCTATGAATAGTTAATCAGATCCAGTTCCCAGATAACAGTTCATACTGATCTCACCTGTTTGTCTTCGAGTCATCAGTCCTTGTATATTTCAGATTTACTGTTTGGATGTTGCAAAGCCTTGCTTATCTGCATTTTGCCTGTTGCTTTTGTCTGTGATTTTGTCCAATTTGAATTAGAATGCATCTGATGGATTTTGATTGATTCTGAATGCTTTTGACTGTGTTTCTAGATATCAGATGAATTTTTCAGATGAGTTCCACCATTCTGACCTTGCATTTCATGTAACAGACGTATTTCCGTTTGTGCAATGGAAAAACACTGGTGGTCAGTGTGGTCTAATCAGCAGCGTCTAACAGAAGTGATGAAGATGTTTATCAGTCAGTGGTGCCTTGTGCTCTTTCAGATTTTGTTTAAACAATGATATGTATACACTTAGATGAATTGATTGCTATTCTAAGCAATAACAATAAAGTCATAATATGCATAAAAATAAGACAACAATAAACTGAACATTTTTTAAGTTGATGTCACAAGTGCAGTTCACAAAAATAAGTTTAACAGGCTTTAACATTGATATTGAGGTGATGTGATACTGAGGAGACCATTTTGAACTTAAATTATTTCTTCATAACAATGTAAACAATATTCAAAAGAACACGTATGTGTGTGTCATTACAATACAGTTATTACCTAAACAACGATGTCATTAGCAGGGATTGTCAGTGACTAACATTCAGTGACACACAATTACATTTGTGAGGTGAAGTACTTTAGTTTTAAATGTGAGTGGTTAGGAAAGGCAATAATGCACCAACAGGTTTTAAAAGGTTGTAAAATATGTTATATTTGTTCTTCCATGATTATTTTTATTCATCTAGTCATCTACATCTTAATATTTTTGTTACCACATTATTGTGTATATACATATAAATGAACTTCACATATTATACACAAATTGTCACGGTGTGGGAGGCTCCCCCTACCGGTCGCATTCCTTCACAGCGGCAGTTGTCCTGTTGTTGCGTTGTGTGCGTCCCTCAGTTGGGCGGGGCCTATTAACCCCCTCACCTGATGGTCATTTGTTTGCCTATATATGTCTTGTATTTGTACCAGTTGACTGCTGGTTATTGTTTCCTTAAAAAACAAGGAGGACTTAATGAATGAATGTGCACCAACTGAAAGCCCATGACCTAATCCAAATAAAGGATATAATAACCAGCAGTGAACTAGTAGAGAGACAAGATACTCAGGTGTTGCCTAATGAGCCCCAGCCACAAACACAAATGCAACAACAACAGGACAACATGTAATGCTGCTGCTGCTGTCGGGGGTGGCCGACAGGGGGCCTCCGTAACATGATAGACCCCCCCCACAAAGCTGCAGCATTTATGACGTTAAAGAATATTGAGGTGTTCTCCTGCGAGCCATGAAGCGCTGAAGAGCATTTATGAAAGAATCTGTATCCAAGCTGTACGCTACCTCCAAATGAATGGCTATGGTCGTTAGGCAAGTGAACAAGCAGCCATACCTCTTCACTTCACTGCGTCCCCTTCTGATGTTAATGGGGCTGAAGTAATCAACTCCAACGCAAGTGAAAAGTGGTTGACTTGGTGTCATACGATCAGCTGATAGTTCGGCCATATACTGAGTACTGATTGGAGCTCTGTGCCTTTTGCATGGTATGCACCATGCTAAGACTTGCTAGGACAGATATGATGTCCGGGAACTGTAGCGTGACAGACATATAGATAACACATTTTAAGTCACTCTATAAAAAATTACCCAATACAATAGATGAACAAAAACATATAACTGAAAAACTTAACATATTAGAATGGGTAATAAAACAGTTCCAGAATCCCCTGGACTCCCTCATTACTGAGCAGGAACTTAGAAATAAAATATCTACCTTAAAACCAATGAAAGCAAGTGGGCCTGACTGCATTTTAAATGAAATGATCAAACATACAAGTAAAAAATTCCAATTGGCCATCCTCAAACTGTTCAATGTGATTCTGAGTGTAGGTCACTTCCCTGATATTTGCAATCAAGGACTTGTAACACCTATTTTCAAAAGTGGAGATAAATTCGACCCTAATAACTGCAGAGGCATCTGTGTGAACAGTTATCTGGGGAAATTACCTTATGAAGCATAGTGATTTGACTAAAAGTCAGATTGGCTTCAAACCAAATCACCGCACACCAGATCATATTTACACCCTACACATCCTAATTGACCTACATGTTAACCAGAAAAAAGCCAAAATATTTGCATGTTTCATAGACTTCAAAAAAACATTTGACACAGTTTGGCACAATGGTTAGAAAGTGGTGTAGGGGGTAAAGTGTATGACATTATTAAATCCATGTACACAAACAATAGGTGCGGTATAAAGATTGGCAACAAAAGAAGCACTTTCTTCTCTTCACATGACTCAGAAATGAAGTTTCTGCTCTATGCAGATGATCTGGTTCTGTTGTCCACCACAGAGAATGGGCTACAGCAGAACTTGGACCTGCTGGAACAGTACTGCCAGACCTGGGCCCTGGCAGTGAACTTGAAAAAGACCAAAACAATAACCTTTAAAAAAAGAGCCAGATCTCAGGGAAGCACATCACATTTCACACTAGGGTCACAAACCTTAGAGTCCTGTACAGACTACAATTACTTAGGTCTGAAGATTAGTTCAACTGGAAACTTCAATCCAGCAGTGAGAAAGAAAGCATGCAGGGCATTCTATGCAATCAAACGGCAAATTCAAATACCAATACAAATTTGGCTAAAAATATTCCAGTCTATTATAGAACCAATTCTATTGTATAGTAGTGAGGTGTGGGGGCCACTCGTAAACCACAATTTTGAACAATGGAACAGATTTTTGTAAAAGTATTCTGCACGTCCACAGGAAGTCAACAAATAATGCCTGTAGAGTGGAATTAGGTCAATTCCCACTATTACTCAACATTCAAAAAAGGAGTATTAAATATTGGCTACATGTAAAAATCAGTGACCCACATTCTTACCACTACAAAGCCCTGCAATGCCAAGAGCTGAGCAGAGAGAAGAGTCCCCACACAGCTGGTCCTGACACTGAGCTCACTAACACACACTAACACTGTTGCACATCAGGACCTGACTGGAGAAGAGTCCCCACACAGCTGGTCCTGACACTGAGCTCACTAACACACACTAACACTGTTGCACATCAGGACCTGACTGGAGAAGAGTCCCCACACACAGCAGGTCCTGACACTGAGTTCACTATACCAACACTAACACTGTTCCACATCAGGACCAGACTGGAATACAATCAATCAGGCCAAACCAAATTCACACTTCAAAAACAAAACTACATCACCCATTGGAATGCACAAACACAAGCACAAAACAAAATGCAGTGCTATCTGGCCCTAAAACGACAGTACGCCGCAGCAGACGACCTGCTCACAGCGACTGGTACTAAACACAGAACCACGTTGACAAAGTCCAGACTCAGTGAACACAGCCTGGCCATCCAGACCGGCCGATACAAGAGATCATGGCTGCCCAGAGAGCAGAGACTCTGCCAACAGTGTAACAGTGGGACTGTAGAGACAGAGCTGCACTTCCTCACTGAATGTGAAGCATTTCACCAAATACGTCAGATCTACTTCACAAAATTTGAGCCGATTCACCCCAACTTTAAGTCCCTACGTAATACCCACAAACTCCCCATCCTCCTGGAAGAAAAGAAAGAAAACAGCACTTTAGCGGGGCGATATGTGTCTGCCTGCCACAACATGAGGGACAGTGAGTAGCACACACACGCACACACACACAGATTGTAATGCCCTGTTTGTAAACACTTTGATTTATATTGATCATATTGATATATTTCTTTCTTCTCCTCTCCTTATATTATTTATTTCCTTTCCTTCCTGTTCACTTCTTCAACTTTAATATCTTCATGTTCAGGTTCCTCTTAATTTGAATTGTTCATATTTATAAATGTGTCATGCTGGCGAGAGGACGAAGATGCAGAGTCCGACATCGTTCGTTAAACAAACGTTAACTTTATTAAACATATAATGTGGCGCAAAGCGCTTTTAAACAAATAGCACACACACACACAACTTCAGACCAAAGACGAGCACGGGACACTGTGCGAGCACACATTAAATAGACGAACGACATTACCCCTTGTGATGACGAGACGATCCACAGGTGAGACTGAGGAACACACCCACACCGACACACCCACGGAACTACATATAAGGACATAGACGACATGAACACACGCCCAAAGGGAGGGGTCCGGGAGCTGTAGCGTGACAGAGCCCCCCACCAAGGGCAACCACCGCCCCCGGGTTGCCCAGCGCAGCTGTAAAGCCCCGGACCAGCGACTATGGACTGACCCGGGACTGCCGGACAATTCCGTGGGCGGGAGTCGACTCCTCCGCGAGGGACTCCACCGCGTCAGCGCCTAGAACACCCTCCCCGGGAAGACAGGGGAGAACACGTTAAACAACGGCAAACACATGGGAACGAAACACACACACAGGCACACTCAACAACATGGGCATAAACGGGAAGAGGGGATTAGGGAGAAACACCGGAACAGACACGAAAACAGGCATAGACAGTGGCGGACACAACAGACCAGGCTTCCACGCCTGGTTTCCCGCAAACACAGGCGGGGGCTTTCCTGGCGGAGCCGGCTTAAACTCCCCTCCTACACCACCTGGAGCAGTGGCCGAAGGTCCAGGTTCCGCCGCAGCCCGGGCTGGCGCCGGTTTCTGGCTCCGGGCTTGCCGCGTTTGGCCCCCCGGTGCAGTGGCCGAACTTCCAGGTCCCACTGCTGCCGAGGCTGGCGCCGGTCTCTGTCTCCGGGATTGCCGCATCTTCCTCCTTACTACCACTGAAGAGCGGGTGCTCACGGGAGTCAGGCTAACTGCCCTCTTCTTCCGCTTCCCCGTGGCTCCGCCCCGCGGCCACTCTCCCCGAGGTGGAACCGAGGGGAGAACTTCTCCGAATATCTCCTCAGAGTCCCTTTCCACCACCGAGGCGCAATCACTCCTCATACTCGCTGTCCTTCCCCTGTCACTCTGATCACAATCCATCACCCCTTCCAAAGTAGAGCTAGTGGCATAATCCATGTCTTCCTCCTCATCGGAAAGTGGCAGGGGCGCCTCCGCAGTTCGGATGCCCTTGCCCTCGTACTCCTCCTCCTCTTCGTCAGACTCTTCTGACGGAGGCGGGCTGGCCTCGCTGCCGTATTCTCTGGTGGAGAACGAGTACCCAGATGGGGAAGGACTGGTCTCCTCCTCGTAATACTCGGTAGGAGCCGAGTACACGGATGGGGAAGGACTGGCTTCTTCACCGTAATACTCGGTGGGAGCCGAGCACACAGATGGGGGAGGACTGGCTTCTTTACCGTAATACTCGGTGGGAGCCGAGTACACGGATGGGGGAGGACTGGCTTCTTCACCGTAATACTCGGTGGGAGAAGAGCACACAGATGGGGGAGGACTGTCGTCCTCTTCCTCACTAGTGGGCGGTGTTTGCCCCCCCGCTGTACAAGCGGAGAGCAGAAACACCGTCCCTGTGCCCTCTTTGGACTCGTCCGTCTGGGGGAGCGCAACTTCGCCGCTGGGAGGTCCTGCTCAGGGCCTCGTCCGCAAGCTGGCGATAGGAACCTGCCAGTCCCTCTTCCTTGGCTTCACGCTCGCAGCGAATGAGGTAATCGTGTACTGCCTCCGCTGCCGCCTCCTCTGAGTCACTGCAGAGGTAGGCGCCTTGAACCTCCACCTCGCCCTTGGAGGTCTCCCCTTTGGCTGTGCGGGACTGCCGGGGGGAGGGTGCACGTCGGTGCTTGCCCTTCTTCTTTCCCCCTTTTGCCTTTCTATCCCGTACATAGCCAGGCATCTTCTCCTACGGCTCGTCTTTATGTCACGCTGGCGAGAGGACGAAGATGCAGAGTCCGTCGTCGTTCGTTAAACAAACGTTAACTTTATTAAACATATAATGTGGCGCAAAGCGCTTTTAAACAAGTAGCACACACACACAACTTCAGACCAAAGACGAGCACGGGACACTGTGCGAGCACACATTAAATAGACGAACGACATTAACCCTTGTGATGACGAGACGATCCACAGGTGAGACTGAGGAACACACCCACACCGACACACCCACGGAACTACATATAAGGACATAGATGACATGAACACACGCCCAAAGGGAGGGGTCCGGGAGCTGTAGCGTGACAAAATGATTTATTCATGTTGAATGATAACACTGCTTTGGTAATACTGTAACTGGATATGGTCATGCCAATAAAGCTTATTGAATTGAAAGAATATTGACTGTGTGTGAGTGTGTGTAAAGAGTCAGTAAGTCAGTATCTCACTGTAGTTTCTCCAGTGTACAGTGTGGATCCTCCAGTAGAGCAGAGAGCTGCTTCACTCCTGAGTCTCCTGGTTCATTGAGGTTTAGATTCAGCTCTCAGGTGTGATGAGGGGTTTGACCTCAGAGCTGAACACAGCCTTCCTCTGTAATACTGCAGCCAGACAGTGTATCAACGCTCACACTCACACTGTGTGTGTATTCAGGAGAGACATGCAATGATGTGTGTGTCTGTGTGTAGAGAGAAAGAACAAGCAAGAAAGTGTGTGTATGTGAATGTAATTAATACAGTGATCGTGTGTGTGTCATAGGAAATAGTCTTCCTCATTCGTCACCGGATCCTTCGCCTCACTGAAATGCAGTGAGAAATGAAATGCAAACTGAAATGAAAACGCCTCACTGAAATGCAAATGAATGGAGAAGTCTTCTATAAATCCTCTTTTATACGTCTGGGGTTTTTACTCTGTAATTGATAGTTAATTGTGTTAATACAGTTAATTGTGTTAATAAAGTTAATCATGTAAAAAAAGTTAATTATGTTAATAACGTTAATTATGTGAATAAAGTTGGGATTTTCCACTGTTCCCTCTACCAGTTCAGGAAAAGTCCAGTTCCAGCACCATCCCAGTTCAGACTGGAGGATCGTCACTCAGTGAAGGTCTGTTTATACTCATGACTGATTATGTACTGATGATCACAGCTGAATATACACATCACTGATTTGGAACCATTTGTTGTCCACCAAAAAAAACGTTCTGGAACTGTAGATGTTTGTTCCCAGCTGGTCGTGGGGAATGATTACAGGAGACACCCATAACCTCAACCCCAAACTCCTATTGAGGGAATCAAACCATCACCCTCAGGGTGACTAAGCCAGTGTGCTTCCAGCACAGAGAACCTCAACAACTAAAGATGTCAGGGGAAAGGTCTGACATGATTAAAACCATGTCTTCCAACCAAGGAGGAATGATGAGAACTCGAGTGTGAAGATGGAACTCAAGACTGTAGAGAGGAGGAATAGAGGACACTCAGCAGACAGCCCTTAAGGTCTGTTTAACTAAGACTGACCACCAGGGGGGCTGTGAGCTGCTCTCCATTAGGCTAGGTTGCCAGGTGTGGCTGATCTGTGTCTCCCTCTGGTGGCCAAAGATGGCTTAGTCTGGGCTGAGCTGTTACGTGTTGCAAACACGTTTGAATCAGACATCTTTGATTTGAAAAACTTCAGTAAATCTGACTGGTAGGATTATCTGACTGAAGAACACTAGACAATCAACACACTGTTCATACTTTATCTTCATATTAAAACACATTTGTTGAAGTATTTTACAGCCATTAGCACATACTGTTTAATCATATATCAATAAAAAGAACTTAGAAGAGCCTTCAGCAGTTAAATGCTTGTAGAAGAATAATCTGTGAGAACATTATAGATCTTGATAAATAAAAAAATCTTTACTATTTACTATCAGCATATTTGAGGGTGGCATAGTTCATGTGGGTTTAGTGCAAACTGAATGAAGGTGTTTTAAAGGTAGGCCAGAGATAATATCTGTCAGACTACAGGGGCCACCCCCGTCAGCAGTGGCGGTATTTCATGTTGTCCTGTTGTTGCGGTATTCATCCCTCAGGTGGGCGTGGTCCATTATGGAACCCGACACCTGAGGGTCGTTTGTCTAGATATGTCTTGTTTTTGTACCAGTTTACTGCTGGTTATTGTATGCTTTGGATTATGCCACGCATTTTGCGCTGGTACAATTTATCCTTTAAATCCTCCATTTTCCCGGAGACTGGAGTTATCACTCCCTCGCCATCACAATAACCAAATTGTAACGGGTTACGGTGAGCAGCGGGAGACGTAGGTCGTTCACAGCTTTCTTTATTTTCCATCTTTTCAGAATTAAACAGAAATACTCAGGCTTGTAGCAAGGCAAACAAAAATAAAAAAGACTCGTGGAATTCTCCTTCCGTCCGGTGCTGGATCCTCAGGGTGTAATGGTCCTCGTAGCAGGCAGGCTCTCTTCTTCCTCGAATGTGCAGCACCGGACGACCGGACCTGTGGGCTTACATACCTATGGGTGCATAACTCAACAGGTGATTAGAATTCAGGTGATTGTGATCTTAGGAGGGGTTGAGAGTGAGGAGGGGTGTGCCTTTGTGCAAGTGATGAACGCCTAAATACACGTGTGCGTGCGTGCGCCCTCTGGTGGCTTCCCCGCCCGGCTCCCGTGACACAAATAAAATAACTGTCATCATGTGTTTCTGTTGTTTTAGAGCTGGTCTCTGTATATCAGCAAAAGCTCAAACACAAACTACTGCAGAAATATCAAAAAAATTAATGAAGGACTCTCAGATCATGGAAGCTCAACCCTTCTGAATGAGATCTACACAGAGCTCTACATCACAGAGGGAGGGAGTGGAGAGGTCAATAATGAACATGAGGTGAGTCAGATTGAGACACCATCCAGGAGACCATCAACACAGGAGACACCCATTAAATGTAATTACCTCTTTAAAGACAAACCCATCAGAACAGTGCTGACTAAAGGAGTTGCTGGAATTGGGAAAACAGTCTCTGTGCAAAAGTTCATTCTGGACTGGGCTGAAGGAAGAGCCAACCAGGACATCATCTTCATATTTCCACTTCCTTTTAGGGAGCTGAATTTGATAAAGAAGGAGAAAAGATTCAGTCTGATGGATCTGCTTCATCACTTTTTCCCAGAAACAAAACAATGACAGTTAGTAGACTGTGATACTTATAAAGTCATTTTCATCTTTGATGGTCTGGATGAATGTCGACCTCCTCTAGAGTTTCAGAGCAATGAGGGCTTGTGGGATGTAACAGAGTCGACCTCAGTGGATGTGCTGCTGACAAACCTCATCAAAGGGAATCTGCTTCCCTCTGCTCTCCTCTGGATAACCTCTCGACCAGCAGCAACCAATCAGATCCCTCCTGAGTGTGTTGACCAGGTAACTGAGGTACGAGGGTTCAGTGACCCTCAGAAAGAGGAGTACTTCAGGAAGAGAATCAGAGACCAGATCCTGGCCAATAGAATCATCACACACATGAAGTCATCACGAAGCCTCCACATCATGTGCCACATTCCAGTCTTCTGTTGGATTGCAGCCACTGTTCTAGAGAGCATGTTGGGTGAAGCAGAGAGTGGAGAGATCCCCAAGACTCTGACTCAAATGTTCACACGCTTCCTCACCTTTAACATCAAACACAAAGACAGAAAGTACCATGGCAAAACTGACACTGATTTTGACCAGACTAGAAAGAGTGTTCTGGCTCTGGGAAAACTGGCTTTCCAACAGCTGGAAAAGAGCAGCCTGATCTTCTATGAGGAAGACCTGAGAGAGTGTGGTATTGATGTCAAAGAAGTGTCACTGTACTCAGGAGTGTGTACCCAGATCTTCAGAGAAGAGTCTAGACTGTACCTGGAGAAGGTGTTCAGCTTTGTACATCTGAGTGTTCAGGAGTTTCTGGCTGCTTTATATGCATTTCTCTCCTTCATCTCCAACAACACAAATGTCTGACTTCCTTAAGAACGTACTGGACAATGCCTTACAGAGTGAGAATGGACACCTGGACCTTTTCCTCCGCTTCCTTCTGGGTCTCTCACTGGAATCCAATCAGACTCTCTTACGAGGCCTATTGAAAAAGACAGGAAGTAGCTCCTCTCTCCAGAGAAATCCATCAATTTGTTCCACTGTCTGAATGAACTGAAAGATCATTCTCTAGTGCAGGAAGTCTAAACATATCTGAACAGAGGAGATGACTGTTGTTTCCGCATCTACACCTGTTGCTGATGGTGCACCTCCACTTTTGGGTTCTGTGGATCTACAGTTGAGTATACGCTTGGAGGAATTGAAGTTGGCAGTGAAGCGTCCGGAACATGAGACGGAATTGCTCCGTTTGCGTGCTGCTACTTCTCCTCCTTTTGCTTCTGCTGGGACTCGTGTTGATGCACCTGTTCGTGTGTCGCCTGTCTTTGACGTGAGTAAAAATATCAACCTTGTTCCGCCATTTAGAGAGACAGAGGTTGACTCATATTTTGCAGCTTTTGGTAGCCA
>JAGXOD010000153.1:0-82500 GCA_020368025.1 Brachyhypopomus occidentalis
TGTGTGTGTGTGTGTGTGTGTGTGTGTGTGTGTGTGTGTGTGTGTGTGTGTGTGTGTGTGTGTGTGTGTGTGTGTACGCCATATGAGATAAGAACACACACTGACAGTCCTGTCCTGTTTGCAGTTTAGGGGACTATCTGACATGAGGGGCTTTACATAAGAGTCAGTAGTTTACTCACCCAGTACTCACAGTTTACAACACACCCTGTTTCTCTCTCTCTCTCCTCTCTCTCTCTCTCTCTCTCTCTCTCTCTCTCTCTCCCTCTCTGTCTCCCTCTCTCTCTCTCTCTCTCTCTCTCTCTCTCTCTCTCTCTCTCTCTCTCTCTCCCTCTCATTCTCTGTCTCCCTCTCTCTCTCTCTCTCTCTCTCTCTCTCTCTCTCTCTCCCTCTCCCTCTCTGTCTCCCTCTCTCTCTCCCTCCCTCTCATTCTCTGTCTCCTTCTCTCTCTCTCTCTCCTCTCTCTCTCTCTCTCCCTCCCTCTCATTCTCTGTCTCCTTCTCTCTCTCTCTCTCTCTCTCTCTCTCTCTCTCTCTCCCTCTCGTTCTCTGTCTCCTTCTGTCTCTCTCTCCCTCTCTGTCTCCCTCCCTCTCTCCCTCTCCCTCTCTCTCTCTCCCTCCCTCTCGTTCTCTGTCTCCTTCTCTCTCCCTCTCTCTCTCCCTCTCTCTCTCTCCCTCTCTGTCTCCCTCCCTCTCTCCCTCTCCCTCTCTCTCTCCCTCTCTGTCTCTCTCTCTCTCTCTCTCTCCCTCTCATTCTCTGTCTCCCTCTCTCTCTCTCTCTCCCTCTCTCTCTCCCTCCCTCTCTCCCTCTCCCTCTCTCTGTAGAGATAAGCCAGTCTGCCTACGTTCCTCTGGCTAACTTCAGCTGTGGTGTCCTGGCAGGGGTTCTGGCCTCTCTGCTCACACAGCCAGCGGATGTGGTTAAGACTCACATCCAGGTGAGCCCCCATCTCTTCAGGCGGAGCAGCGACGCCGTGCGCTACATCTACATGGTAATTGAGTACAGAAGCACCACCCACACCCCCACCCGCTGCTCACCAAGCTTATCTCCTGTGTCCAGGATACTAGCAGCTGAGAGGGCCAACGCCTGCTATTTAAGGCCAATAAACTGTACATGTCATTCATAATGTTTTCTGAAAACGTTAAACATAAATGCATGCTTGTGGGGATCCTGGACACTCCGCAGCCTTGTTCTCCAGCAGTCAGTTAAAATCAGCTTTGAAATCCACCCTTACATTAGTGACCAGTCAGGAGTCTCTGCACGTGACTGATCCTACTGAACCAGCTCCTTCCTTTGGACTGTGCTGTGTGTGTGCGTGTCTCTCTCTTCGTCTCAGTCTCTCTCTCTCCATCTGTCTCTCTGTGAGGCATGTGGGTCAGGGTGACCTTTGTCTCGTCTCCGGCTCTTTCCGCGTGTAACTCAGGGTAACTCAGGGCAACGGTTCAGCTGTTTTCATTCACAGTCTCTATGGCTGGAGTTCACTCCTTTAAACGATTGTTCTGTCTTGTTGTTTTATGCTGTGGATGTAAAATGTACTTTAACAGCTTTTGTTGTATATCAAAGAATGTCATCATATAAAGGATTGTGTGTGTGTGTGTGTGTGTGTGTGTGTCAGGAGTATGGCTTGCGGGGTTTCTTCCGGGGCGGCGTGCCACGTTCTCTGCGGAGGACGATGATGGCGGCAATGGCGTGGAGCGTGTATGAGCAGCTCATGGCACGGATGGGCCTCAAGTCCTGAGCGGCAGGGGAAGACCCACGTGGAAGTGAGGCAGAAGAGCAGAGAAGAGGAAGATGGGTTCCGAAACTAAACGCACAGGAGCGTCGGGGTCTGAGAGTCCTGACGTTTCACAGACAGGGAGTCGTGCTTGAGCTTCAGAGACTCTGTGTTCACATTATAGAAAGTAAACCGCATCAAAATCAGGGTTCCAACAACCACCCGTTTACATTCAGAGCTGAGGTAGTGCATTAGCACACCTACGCTGTAGGCACGTGGCCCACCCTGATCAGCAGAACTGCCCTAAATAAAGTCAGAGAGAACTGTGATTTAAAAAGAAATGTGTGTGTTTAAAAAGCCTGACTCATTTGCACTAACACTGAAGCACAGAGTTGTATCTGTGTGGCATAGTTGAAGAATCTCTGTGAATTCATGAGTTGCTACTCATTTCCTTTTGGTTATATGATTACGGATGTGATTTACAGAATGTGAAATGTTGATATTTAAATCACTGTGTGACTGACATTCTTACTTTGTCTTTGCAGAAAAGAAACCTAAATAAATAAATTGAGTTCGTTATGGTGTCACTGTGCTTTATGTGAATTAGAACTGGTCCATTCGTAGTTTGAACAGAGAGAGAATCTAAACAGCTGTAACAGATGCAGTTACAGGATTTACAGTACAGTAGTTACAGGTAGTAGTTACTGCATTGACGGCGACACACACACACCTTTATTGTATTTGACCTCCATGGTCTTGTGAACGCAGCTGTGAGACACATTTATGCTCAACACACTCGATTAAGTTCACATTGTGTAACGGCTACTTTGAAGTTACCCTATATTCAGAAGAGAACTATAATACATTAAACTTCATGTTCAAATTAAATCATTAAAACATTTAAGTGCTAATGATCTCTCCCTTGACTTTAAATGGGTGAAGAGCTGCAAAACCGGGTCAATTTGGAGACAAAATCAATAAATGCATCAATAAAAAGAATGAGTCTTGTGTAAAAGAGCATTGATCTGATCTATTAGTAACACAAGATGTGTTTGAACCATATTTCAGCTTATCAAGACATCAATGTTTCAGTTGGGTTTCCACCCGAGTATTTTTCTTGCCCACACTCACACTACATTTGTATATGGAAATGCCTGTTAAACCCTCTAGATTCGGTCATCACTCACACTTCTAGGAATGAAGCTTCACTTCTGTCCTTGGTAATTTATCCAATTTATGTTCTTATAGTCCAGGTGGTTGTATATTAAGAGTATGTGTTTGGTTTTAAAGTAAGTACTACGGCAAGTCTGGTTACCTGCTCAGTTAAAAGAGCCCGTAAGATAAATGAGTCACAAATACATTCGTAGTTATACTTATGAATGCTGCCAAAACAAAAACGATATTTATATCAATGTTTTTTTATCTTCGACTCTTCATCAGTCCTGTCCCGTGTCGTCGGTACTGGCGTGCTTATTTCACGTGACCTTGACCTGTCTAAGATAACTTTACCAGAGCGCGTGGCAATCTCTTCGATCTTCTTTCTCGCGCGAGCTGTTCTAGCTTCTAATCGGTCGTGTTCAGCCTAATTTGTAATATTTTCAATTTATCCTCAAAAGTGCTCAGTCACTGTACACGTTGTGACGAACTTTCCGAGAACATTATATCAGTCAGCAAACATCATTGCGACAGTGTTTCACCGAGAGGTCCACGTATGCCATTGTCTTAATATGGTCTTTGTCTTAATATGGACACTCCATCCCGTGCCTTAATATGGGCCACCCGTCCGACAGCCCGGAACGCCGCGAGCGCGTTGGTAGCAGAACACATGCGCCATCTAGTGGTTCAGAGGATATAATTCATTGCAGAAGACAAGTGAAACACGCAAGGGTTTACAAGTCGCAACGCAAAAGACAGTGTAACTTTCGGGAAGGTAATCAAAAAGATAAGTGTCAACACAATCCACACGCAGATGTATAAAAGAAACCGCTGCATTTCCTATGTACAAAGATTGGCCAAAGATAAAAGAGGAACGAGACATATAATTCAGAACCCAACGACTCCCCACACCAGCTAGAAATGTAGTCATTACAGAAATGCCCAGATGAACTGCTCTAGCAACAGCACATAAGCTCATGAGCTCCCCCTGCTGGCAAACAGATATGCACACTTGGCCTCCTGACTAGACGAAAACTCACACCTCGCCTTTCACAAGAAGACTTCGTTGACTATGGCTGTCAGTGGTATCCAACACCACATCATTTCTCATTTTTACTGACATCTTTTTATTATTCTATTTTCCTGCAGATTACTGTTAAAATGAAAGACGGCAGAGCAGGTCAGATGTCCAGCTCGGTGTTTTGTCCTTCGACTGCTGTCCAAAATGTCTGGAAGTGTCCATCTTCCATGAGGAGACTGTCAGCAGGGAGCTTCACATCAGCACTTCATTTTACATCTTCTCCCAAAGTCCTCCAGCTCACAGCTGGGCAGTCTCAGCAGTGTGTCGCGAGAAATAAGCAGGCGGGCAGCAAAGTCTTTCTTAGATGTGTATGTGTGCGTGTGTGTGTGTGTGTGTGTGCGCGTTCTTTCAGCTCTCTGGCTGGAGTTTCTGCAGGGTGGATCGAAGGTTGTCTCGAGCGCTGATACATGAGTCCATGGCCTTGCACTGTCTAGTGGGCAGAACAAAAGCACACAGAGACTAAATAAGGCATCGCTTTCAAACGCTCAAACACACCCTGTTTCTCTGTCTCTCTCCCTCTCTCTCTCTCTCTCTCCCTCTCTCTCTCTCTCTCTCTCCCTCCCTCTCGTTCTCTGTCTCCTTCTGTCTCTCTCTCCCTCATAAATGACAAAAGGAGCAGATGAAACAAAGTCCTCCTTTCATTCATTTAATTGATATTTGAGCAATAATAACATGTACTGCAGGGTAGCCAAAAATGTTATTCTAAGGGAAGTGCAAGAGAGAACAGTGAAGTGAGGCTGGGGGGTGATTTTGAGTGAAGATGGATTCATTTGAGTGAAGATTGATTCATTTGAGTGAAGGATGAATTTGTCTAAGGAGAATTTTGTTAGAGTGAGGATGACTCAGTGTGACTTTGAGTGAGGACGGTTTTGTTTGAGTGAGGACGGATTCGAGGGCTCCGTACCTCGTCATGAAGGCATGCAGCACGGCGATGTGCTCTCGTGGGAAATACGTCTGCTTCACTGCGTGCTCCAGACACTGCAGGTGCCCTGGCACCACGGCAACCGGCTTGAGCTTATCCTCACTCTAAACACACGTGAAGGAGACACAGAGAACACAGACGTCATAGAGCTACATTAAAAAAGAAAGACAAATCTCAGCAGGCATGTGAGTGCATATTTGTGTAGTATGTGGCTTGTGCGTGTGGGCGATTAACCTTCAACAGGCCGAGCATCACCAGCAACGAGGAGATAAAGCTGAAGGTTTGAGCAGAGGGTGTGGAGAAGGTTTTGCTCAGAAGAGCATCTGGAAATTATAACACACACACACACACACACACACACACACACACACACACACACACACACACACACACACACACACACTTCCATCATTTCAGAGGTCTCGTCCAGTGCTCGCCAACAGTCCCCCTGGATTCCCACTGGCGCCTATTAGAACTGCACCAGAGTTGCAGTGTCCTTGACTGGTGTGTTGGGGGTGGGGGTGGTTGGTGTGTGTGTGTGTGTGTGTGTGTGTGTGTGTGTGTGTGTGTGGGTGGTTGGCCAGCACTGCTACAGCCACATACCCACACAGGCACTGAGGAGAACACACAGGGCTGTGGTCACCAAGCAACGCTGCTGCTGAAGGGGTTACACGAAGGTCTGAGTTCTTACCAACACTGTCCAGGACTGCTGCTTTGACCTCAGGGTCATCCTCCTTGAACACGGACGAGATCTTCAGGAAGGCTTCCACAGTCTTGCTAACATCCGACACGTCCACCTACTCACACACACACATTTTATAATGTCTTCAGGCAAAATATGAACGATCTAGCAGCACTCCTGTAAGGGAATTCCCATGGAGCTGGAGGTGTTTGCTATTAGCCTAGGAGACTTTAGCGGCTTCGCTTCTGGAACTGGACGGAAAAGAAGGAAATGTAAAGATCATAAACAAACACACAGCGTCAGACAATGTCCTGGCGGCTCTGACCTGCTGCTGGATGAGTTCAGCTCTCTTGCTGCCAAGGCGGAGCAGTTTGTCCGGAGACGGGAAGGACAGGAAGGACGTAACATCTGGAGGGCGAGGGGCTGGGGGCGGAGTCGACACCTGGACACACCCACAGGGGTATGTATGCGGGTGCATGCAGACACAGAACCAATCAGAGAATACTACACTGAGGTGTCGGGACTCTGGTGTAACGGAACATCTCATGGTAGCAGGGAAACACAGGAGACACTGACCTTATTGGCTTCACTGAGCTCATCTTCTTCTTCCTCATTTTCCTCCTCTTCATCACCATCTTCTTCTTCATCATCTTCCTCCTCCTCCTCCTCCTCTTCCTCTCCTTCCTCATCATCATCATCTTCATCTGGCTCTCCTTCATCATCGCTGTGTATAGCACAGAGAGAGAGAGAGAGAGAGAGAGAGAGAGACAGACAGACTCCTTGAAAACTGCACAGCAATGAAAATTGCACACAAAACAAATGGCCATAACCAGATCATTCTGTGATGTTTAAGGAGCCCAGTGTAGGCTGAGAGGACACAGGTCTGATCACACCTCAGCTCCATCTCCAACACATGGCCAGGATCACTCTGCCTTCAGCCTTTTATAACTTAATTTTGAAATAACATTAAAAAACCACAAGGTAGCACCAAACCTGTGTTGACTGCATCAGAGCAGTCATGATGGAATGTACAGTCAGGGAAGGACTAATGACAGCTGGGCCTGAGAGTGCAGTGACACTGGACTACCTTAACACACACTGGACTACCTTAACACACACTGGACTACGTTAACACACACTGGACTACGTTAACACACATTGGACTACCTTAACGCACACTGGACTACCTTAACGCACACTGGACTACCTTAACACACTGCACACATGCAGGGACTGTGAGGCTGTGTACAGTGAGGGGCAGAGGTGGGTGTGCAGCAGAGCTAGACGCTGAGATGATACCTTAGAGATCCCAGCAGGTCTCCCATTTTCATATTTTCCATGACCTCCTTAAGCTTTTCACATCCTTCCTCACCGAGGTAGTTACCTACACACACACACACACACACAAAATTAGGCAGATATGTACATGTAAGAAAGGACATAAAGTGAGAGAGCACTGAAGAGGGAGAAAGAAAGCTGTGTGTGTGTTACCATTGAGGTCAAGTTTCTCAAACTGGTCTTTGTGCTCTATGGCTCTTGCCACTGCCAGAGCAGCATCCTCTGCGATCTCCCCAAATGACAGATTCAATTCCTAAAACACACACACACACACTCTTACTTATCTGAGAGGCACTACCTGTAGTGTGTAGCTGAACTCAGTCGTGTCCCAGTACCTTGAGAATGGGAAGCCCGTCCTTAAGAGCGTCGGCGATGGCGAACGCTCCCTCAGTCCGGACCAGGCAGTCCCCGAAGTTTATCACCTGCACACTACGCAGATGCTTCAGTGCCTGACGGACAGACAGGGACGGCCACACACACACACACACACACACACACTTCATTGCAGTGACTCCACTCTGTAATTTGCATAAATGACCTAGCAGAACCACTGATTGGCTAGTAACATTCAGGTCCCTCCCCTGGTCCAGAAGTGAAACATGCAATGTCGTGCGAGCATCAGACACAGCACAGGCGTGTCACGGTGTACCTGCGCCATGGCGATGGCCCCCCTCTTGGTGAAGGTGTTGTCGTTGAGGTTAAGAACGCGGAGCTGGGGGTTGTGGCCCACAGCTGCGGCCAGAGCCGTAACCCCCTGGTGGTTGATGCCGTTCTGAGGCATGTGCACCTCCTCCAGGCTGCCCATTAACTGTGGAGAGACGACACCGCCATGACGACTCAGCAGGAGGAGACTGGACAGGTCTGCTCCTGCTGTAACCCCCACCCGGATCTCCAAGAGCAGGGCTGGGTGTGGGGGCTGAGATGGTGGGAGTGAACCAGCAGGTGGCGCTAGCAGCAGGTGAGCGCAGGGTGCATGTCTGTACCTGGAAGGCCTGAGCCAGTGCTGTGGCTCCATCGTTCTCCAGTCTGTTCCTGCCTGCAATGAACACCTTCAGCCTCAGGGGGGCGCCAGCCTCGCTCGACTTCTTATGGCACTCCGTTAGAGCCGCCGCCAGAATCTACAACGGCAAGACGCAGCGAGGTCACACTGTGGTGCGCACGGATATAATAACTGAGCCCTGGATTTGTGACACTTCCAGATTTCAGACGGAGAGCCAGCTGCAGATGTAGAGACGTAGAGATGTAGAGACGTAGAGACGTAGGCCACGTGGAACGTTCCTCTCACCTTTCCACCACCGATGCCCATGCCGCAGTTGTTGAGGCGCAGTTCCTGCAGCGTGTGACAGGCGGTGCTCTTGAGCAGCTTCTCGATGCCCTTCACACCGTCAGGGCCGAAGGCGTTATCGCTCAGGTCCAGCACTTTCAGCCGTGCTCCAGCGGTTACCAGAGCTGCGCCCAGGGACGTCTAGAGGGAGGGAGGGAGGAACAGGAAGACAGGCGTAAAATTGCCACATTCATTCATATTCCACCGCGTAATCCCTCAGCTCCCCCCTCCCCAACAGCTTCACCCTGTACAGGCTCGTGTGGCCACTGCGTGTCTCACCAGTGCGGGGGGGATCTCGGCGGCGCAGGCGGCCAGTGAACATATCGCTCCAGTAGCAGCACTGGAACAAATGGAGAGCATCTTCATCATCATCATCACCACCACCACCACAGGGAAAGCCACAAGCGCTCCACACCAGACCAAACCGGAGTTCTGGGCCGGACGGCTCCGATGGACCAGACCCTGGACGTTACCTGGAAGTCGCTCTTGTCCTCCAGGGCTTTAGCGATGGCCTGAGCCGCCTCCACGCCAACCGTGTTCCCCTCCATCCGTAGGGCCCGCAGACCCTCAAACGCCTGGACTGCTCTCACGATCTCTTCCGCTAGACACCAGGGAGGGGAACAGTGCAGAGAGAGGGGGGTGACGGCTCTGTTAATAACGGCGCCTCAGTGTCTTGGAGGGAGGAGGGAGTATTTGAAGCGAAGGTAAAAGGTTAAAGGTTAAAAGTTGCCTTGTGCTCACCAGACTCCGCGTTGTCCAGTTTCAGGCCCCGCCCCTTATAGCTCAGCTCTCCCTCTCCAACCTGAGTCCTGGCCAATGACTCAGCCAGCTGTGCTACATCGTCCGACGCCATCACCACAGCTACAACACACACACACACACACATATTCTGGGGGTTTATCTCCATCATGGATAAAGCTGTAATACATTGCTTCCCCTGTATTTTCCATTTGCGTTATTATGACTGCACATAACCTTGTACTCTTCTGATTGTGTCTGACTTCACGTGACCTAGGTCACTGTAAATATCAGGGTCATTAGGTCCCAGACATATCAGGGACAGAACAACACAAGAGAATATAAATAGATGTATAGTATAGGAGCAAACCGAACACACCTGCAATAACTTAAACACAAGCCGCGCGCCTCATTAAAGAGCCATTCAAGACCAAATCAAACAATGTGCAGAATCCTGAACAAAAAGTTTGATTCTCCAGGACCACCGATATAAATATGAGATGTTATTTAAACAATATTAGAGAACTCATCCAATCAGGACAACAGACGGAAGATGACCAACGTATGTATCTAAGCAGATCTTACGTACGAAACGAGCCAGATAGCTAGACGACCCCCCTTTCAACGTTTTTAACGTATATACTGTCTTTGTGTGATCTTACACCTGGGTCTGTTGTTCATAAAACCAGATTAACATTTGTTCATCTTGGTGAATTAGTTACGCAAGTAGCGAAGACAGACAGACAGACAGACAGACATACATCCAACTAGCTGGGGAACTTGGGGAAGAATACAGAATATCGAACTGGCGCATTTGGCTATAATTAGAATAGAAGCGAAGCGAAGTCCCAAGTTAAAATGAAATTAATTCACACTGATATATCTGGATAATAATCTAACGCCAGCTATCTGGCAGGCTAACCATCCAGATATGACAACACAACACGCTGCATTTAACTTCATGCGCAGGTAGCTAGCCCAGTTAGCATGCTAGCCAGTAACTTACTGAGGCTCAAATATAAGTTACTGTTGCGTCTAGCTGTCTACTAGCACCTGGTTGACCACTATGAAAATAGCTATTCATAAATAATATTAATATATTTACCTATGTGTGTAATTTCTAATCCGACTTCTAGGTTTGATTCGGGAACTATTTCAGTCACCGGCTTCGTCCCGCTCATACAAATGACGTCTTTGCCGTTCAAAGCGAAGCGTTCCGCGGTGTTGCATGGGATTTGTAGTCCTTGGGTGCAACCTAGCGCAGTGGTCTACCTATTTACATCAAAGCAATGACAATCCATACACAGGCTACACTGTTAACAGTACATTACAAAGTTATAACTTGCACATGTTTGTCAATATTCGTTTTTACTATCAAGTTTAATTTTCCATGTTAGCACCGGCAAAGTGTAGCAACCTGCTGGATAGCCTGGATTGAGAACAATTCGTAATCTCTTATTTCCTTGGCTACAATAGTGTTGACTCCACATGTGGGAGGAAATTTTGTAGGGACCTCTCAGACTTACTTTAGTCCTATAAAGCCCCGAATATATGACTTATGTACGTCTTCCCCGAACTTCCCAAGTGGATAGCTATAAATGTCATCTGGGCCCTGTGCACAAAGGGCCCTATGTCTGTCTTTTCTTTTCTGAAAACCGGATATAGCTTTCTTGGGCATCATCTTCCATAGCACGGATACGACGCGCGCTGACGCTTCACTTAAGTGCGCCTTGAGTATGTAATATAATAAAGAAGGACCACTGATTCCAAGTATTACTGTATTATTCCAAAGCGTCGATTTTCTTTGGCCTGAAGAACTGTCCGATTTTTAATAGTGGAAAGCAAGTTAAAGGAAAAGAAGATTCATATGGCAGGCAAAAACACCGAATTACAAATCATCGAGGTCACTGGGATGATGACTCGTTTACGTTATCGTTTCCCACGCAAGAGTAGTTACTGCTGCCTAAACTTGACGGCGTGTAGGACCATGTAAGCACCTTCCGGTAGAATGACGGATCGCAAAAGCGAGAATCACGCAGAGCTCCTCACATGTTCCGCGGAGGTAGCGCTCCGATTAACTGAATTAAAACCCAAACAATTTATAGAGTGGATTGAATTTCAAAGTTTAAAACTGCAAATTCTTAAGTCTAAAATCTCCATTAGCTACAGGTGAGTTCAAGGCTTTTGCAGGTTAATCAAACTTTTAGCCACCCATCAGCTAGCTAGCTGCGAAGTTTCATTTTCGTAGCCCTTTGCCACTGCATTGTGTTGTTCGAGGTTACTATTTGTTGCATATGTTGCGGTGTTGTTGTCGCTTCCCTTGTTGTTTAACGGATGCTCTGATCTGTCGGGCTGAACGCGTAAGGAAGAGCGTTATGTGGCCGTTCACTTGTACAAAGCTACTGTGTCTCTTTCGTCTGCTGGTCAGACCTCCTCCTTCCGGAGAGGAAACGCTTTGACTCTTCCCTCGCGTCGTTAATGGTGGTGTAGAGCCTGAAAACCAGCACTGACAGAAGTAACTGACGGGAGAAGCCCATGCATATGTGTAACACGTCTTATATATTTAGTTTCAGATAACTTGGCGCTATTTGGTAGTGTGTCACTTTAAACATTCACTGCTAACGTCGCTAGCTAACAGTCTTGGGTGTAAAGGTGATCAGTTCTGTTCTGGTCCTGGCTCCGTTTCTTCCAGAGCTTTTCTTTGCCCGATGATCTGCCATGAGCTTGGAACGACACAAGCGGAAGGAGGAGATCCAGAGGGCGCTGGCCTTCATTCAGTAAGAAAGACGTATTTACTTGGCTAAGTTGAAGTAGAGCATACGTTCAAAAGCACTCGGCGTCCCGTGTTTATTCCTTTCACCGCGCATTAGTTTGGGCAGTATCTCTAACGTCACGTTACTGTGTCTGCTGTGTTTTGTGTTGTCAGGTCCTCGCTGCCTTATCCTGACCCAGACGGCTATGAGGTTGAGTCCCTAGAGCATCTTTGACGTTGTTACTGCTTGTAATATGAAACTGTCAGTCTCTCACCGCCAGTCAGATTTCTTGTTGTTGTTGTCGTCGCTCTCCTATCCTACTTCCTGTTCCCATTTGTCTCCTCCGCCCGTTTGTGGTGTCTTCTCTTCTTATCTCCTCCCCTCTCTTCTCCCCACTCCTCTCATCTCCTCTTTTCCTCGTCTTTCTTCTGGTGCTTAGGGGTTTCTCATGCAGTTGGTGTGTAACCTGTTGGATGAGGGCAATGCTGCATTTCGTGAGGGCAACTGGATGCTTGCCCGGGGCCATTTCAGTGAGGGCATCAGCGTGGCTCGGTACGGGCAGGACGAAGACATAGCGGTTCCACCCGCTCTGCTGGAGAGTCTGTATGTGAACAAGGCCGCAGCCCACTGCAACATGGTGAGCTCACCCCCGCACAGCAGGACTGGGTTGTGTTTGAACATTGTCCTGTTTGATATATTATGTATATTGAAATTCAATATTCCACTTTTTACACCAATATTGCAGCATCTTCAAGCAGACGACATCTCCTTTGTAAAAATCGCTGTTGGTTGTGCACTCCATGTTTTCCGCACTCCTCTGTCCTTGTTCAACCACGGAAATCCCTAAGAGAAGAGAATCCCAGGAAGCTTCTAGAAGGACTCTCAAACGCACTAATCCTAACCCCCCCCCCTTCTCTCTCCCCCTCTCAGAGGGATTTTGAATCAGCAGTCAGGGATTGTGATGGTGCTTTAGCAGTACGTAAGGACAGTGGCAGAGCATTGTACAGGAAGGCGCTGTGTCTGAAGGAGCTCGGCAGAATGAAGGAGGCATACGAGGCCAGCACTGCCTGTCTGCTCACCTCACCGCAGGTACACACCTGCTCGTGAGCTCAGACTCGTTAATATGTCAACACAGAAAACATCCACACATCAGCTCAGAGAGACTCGTTAATACGTCAACATAGAAAACGTCTACACATCAGCTCAGAGAGACTCGTTAATATGTCAACACAGAAAACATCCACACATCAGCTCAGAGAGACTCATTAATATGTCAACACAGAAAATATTGTCATTGTGAGATTTTTGATTCACTGGTCATAAAAAAAACACTTCTTATTGAACTTCAAAAATGCTGTATTTGAATCAATGTAACTTTCCAGAAAGTATTTTGTTGTAAATCCAACTTGTGTAACAGTTTCTAAGCCTGTTTCAGTTTAGTTTATCCTGGTATTCCCAAAAATTGGAGCTCTGCAGATCGCTGGCCCAATGTCTTCCAGACATTTTCTTACCTTGTAGTTCTGATAGACAAGAGAGAAAGATCTCTGTGTGTGTGTGTGTGTGTCTGTGTGTGTGTGTGTGTGTGTGTGATTCAGGATCAGAAGGTGAGTGAACTGGCTCAGGAGCTGGCCAACAAACTGGAGCTGAGGACCCGCAAGGCTTACGTCGGACTGCAGGTGAGCACTGTCAGTACCTGGTTATGTCAGTACCTGGTTATGTCAGTACCTGGTTATGTCAGCACTGTCAGTACCTGGTTATGTCAGTACCTGGTTATGTCAGCACTGTCAGTACCTGGTTATGTCAGTACCTGGTTATGTCAGCACTGTCAGTACCTGGTTATGTCAGTACCTGGTTATGTCAGTACCTGGTTATGTCAGCACTGTCAGTACCTGGTTATGTCAGTACCTGGTTATGTCAGCACTGTCAGTACCTGGTTATGTCAGTACCTGGTTATGTCAGCACTGTACCTGGTTACAGTACATTTTAATGTGGAATTGAGTATCATAGCATCTGATTGATTGTGACGGTTTCTATGCCTAGTGCTCCTTTGCACACAACCAGATAGCCTGTCCCTTAACCAAACCCAAACTGGATGCATTTCTAGCTGCTAGATGAGGATTTAGCAGTCTCAGGGCAAAGGTGTGTGTTCTATTGTTTTTTAAATGGTGATGGATATTAATAATAAAGTTTTTAGTCTGCCTTGTCTGAGGTGTGTCAGGTTCCATTGAGGCACCTAAAAGGTTCGGCACATTTGCCTGTGGTTTCTGACGTCCACACGATGACATTCACACAGTGCTGCTCCTTCTCCACCGTCTGGGAGTGTTTGAGTCCACTGGGCGCTGATGTTACTAAATCCCGGTTTTAAACAGATATCTGTAATGTACCATATATGATGCCCTGCTGTAGGACACTTATCAGTTTTGTTTAAACCAAATAATATGTTGATATATAAACTAGATGTAATTGACGAAGGTATTAGTGAGATGTAAACAACATTGAACTGGCAGAAACATGGCTAGGTTGAATGTTTAGTATAGTCTAGGAGGCAGGAGCTGAACCACTCTGCTTCTTATTGGCCTGCAGGACAGACAGACAGCAGCTTCAGCCAATGAAGACAGTCCGTCTCCTTTAGATAAGGTAAAGCATTTTTGGATTATAAATGCCTTCAGCATTAAATACCTTCAGTTTTTCAGCTGTTTTCCTCTCTCACAGATGTCCAATGGGCTGGATTGCTTGTGTGACATTGCAGGTTTGTCTTACTTTATTTTTGGTGTTCGTCTTCTTCCTTCTCTCGTTGGAATTAAATCCCACATTTTGTCAGTATCAGAGTTTAAAATACTTCCAGTAATGAAAATGCAGATATATTTCTTGAAGAGAAGCGCTTTATTGCAGATAAAGATAACGTTACAGAGACGCCCTCCCGAGAATGCGTGATAAGCACACAAAGAACTTAGAACTTTGTTTTCGATTTTTCAGGAGTGATTACGTAATTGCCGCACCTTCGTTTACATACCAGTGTTTGAAATCTCCATCATTATACATAAACCATACATTATTCAACATATGCAAATCAAAACCCGTAATTGTGCAAGCTGAAGTTTGACATCATTATATTCCATTGTAAGATTTTCAATTATTTTTTTAATCAACTCACTCCACCAAACACCTGCAAAATAAGATTGGTCTTCGGCACCACTCTGTCCTTGGTGGAGAGATGATGACAGGCCCACACAAACTCAAAGGAGCCTCACTTAACAAAGATGGCCTTCCTTGACACCCTGCAGTGCTGATAAACTTGTATCTTTATGTCTACTATTGGAACTATGGGAACCTTCCAGAATGTTTCGCTTTGTGCTTGTACAGTGACCTTGACCCACTGAGACCCTGTTAGGGCCCCCCTCTGAGCACACAGCCCTACAGAAGATTCTCCTTTATATCTCTATTCTATACCTTGCAATTCAATCTAAATTTACAATACGCTCTTGAGTAACAATAACTAATCAATAACTGGTCGATACAGTTAACCTCTCTTTCTCTCTCGTTCTCTGTCTGTCTCTCTCTCTCACTCTCTCAGTTGCCTTGCCTGACTGCAAATCTCCTGTCTTGCCCGCCCCTGTCCCTGTGAGTGACGCTTGCGAGGACCACAGGGTGTCCAGGTTGGTGCCTGAGAGCACTATGTCAGGACCCCAGAATGTGTCCCTGTCAGTGCCTGTCTCGGAGCCGCTGGGAGGTTGCGAGCTGATTGGTTGTGAGCTGGATAGTCTTCTGGACTGTGCGTCAAAACAGGAGGAGCTTCTGCAGGTGAGGCAGATTAGAAGATCTTAGGGGGGGTATCCAAAACTAGGAGGAAAGCAAACTTCTCTTCTTTGACTGTGTATCTCTCTCTTTCTGTCCTACCTCCAGATGTCCTCTAGGGGCAGTGTGGTCCTCACTCATGGCCCTGCTGCTGGAGTGATCGGTCTGAGTCCGTCGTTCCCGCTCCTCCCTGCCCCATCACCGTGCCTCCCTCCCGCGTTTTTCCCGTCGGCGGTGAGTCAGCTAAATGCCCTCGACTCCTTCGCAGCGCCGGATCTGGACCCCTCTCCCTCCAGCAGGCCCCTGGATGCGCTGGACTCCTTTGTCCCTTCAGAGGTCTTGCTGGAGGGCGTGACACCTCAGCAGCCCCCTCTGGTGGTCGGAGGAGATGGGCTAGACTCACTCTCAGAGTTCACATTACCTGGTGAGTTTTTAGACCTGTTTGGGTTCCTGGTGATCACATGGTCATGGAGGACGTTTTAGCCTACAACAGATATCCACACACACACACACACACACACACAGTTTTTACGGAGTAACATTTCTGTCTGCTCCCATCCAGGTGGTAAAATCTCCCATAGTTTTCTTCCTCCGGTGAAGAACAGAAACCCCTCTGACAGCCTGAGCTCGGCCTCTGCTGTGAGTCGTCCTCTGTGAGACACGGCCGCAGTCTCCCAGCGTGCGGCTGTTTTCACACTGTTGTCGTGCTTTCGTTAATGTTCAACAGTACCGAGACTGTGTGTTTGTGTTTGAACAGAACGGTCAGGTGGCATCTACATTATCCCAGCTGGCCAAGAATCCCCTTGAACACACACATGACTTCACTCAAGCTTGTACCACTTGCTTTACACGCATAGGTAACACACACACACACACACACACACACACACGCCACAGCTCAGCTCTACTGGGTTGAGTTCAGCCCAGTTCTCATCTTGTATTTGTGGTGTAGTAGTTTTGGGACACTCGTCTCGTCTCGTCTCCTCCCAGGTCCTGGAGTGCTGGACTGTGAGTACAGAGCTGAACTGGCTCATAGCTGTAAGAAGGATATTCTGCTGTGCAGGAGAAAAGGCGGAGACAAGCCTCCGTGGAGGCGTGTCCGGCTCCGCCCAACTCGCAGCAACTTCCTCGGCCCCTATGTGCTCTGCAAAGGTGAAGCACCAGGCCTGCAAACTACCATGATTTACCATGATTTCATCTAATTAAGGTCTCAATTGTGTCATTTATACATTTAGCATATTTCACACATTGTGCGTGTATGTGTGTGTCTGTGTGTGTGTGTGTGTGTGTGTACAGAGGTTTTAGATCGGCAGGACTGTAAATACGGTGAAGCCTGCACATTTGCTTACTGTCAGGAAGAGATTGACGTCTGGACACAGGAGAGGCGGGGCTTACTGACCAGAGAGCTGCTTTTTAACCCTCTCTCCACCAATCAGAGACAAACACTTAGTGTTATCAAACTACTGAACATGCACAATGGCATGTTTATGTTCCTCTGCGAGGTATGTACATGAACACACGCACACACACTTACGCATACATACAAACACTGGCATGTTCACCTTCATCTGTGATGTACGTACATGAACACACACATTCACAGTGATGTCACCTAGCAGCTGCTCTTATCCAGAGTGATTTAAGAAAAGTGCTTTGTCATCGACTCCTACAACGTATTCTAGCCAAGTTACCGTTGAACTAGGACACTGCTATATGCAAGAATGATACCTAGTCCAGACACACACACACACACACACACTCATACTCATGAATACACACACAATGGCTTGCTTATGTTCATCTGCGTGCGTGTGTGCATGTGTCAGGTGTGCTTTGACACCAAGCCTCGGATCATCAGCAGGCGGTGTAAGGAGGACCCGTCCGTGTGTTCTAGCACTCTCTACCAGCACCAGTTCGACAGACACAAGTCAGTGTTGTTCTCCCAGCACCAGTCCGAGCAGCTGGTCTCTCCTCTCTGATAACACCCCCCCCAGCTGGTCTCTCCTCTCTGATAACAACACCCCAGCTGGTCTCTCCTCTCTGATAACAACACCCCAGCTGGTCTCTCCTCTCTGATAACACCCCCCAGCTGGTCTCTCCTCTCTGATAACAACACCCCAGCTGGTCTCTCCTCTCTGATAACACCCCCCCAGCTGGTCTCTCCTCTCTGATAACACCCCCCCAGCTGGACTGCCCTGCTCTCTCAGCTAGCTTCACCTACCACATCTGCTTCTTATCTAGCAAAAGATCTTCCTTGTACTTTTCCCTCTTCCTTCTGTCTCTATCGTTCCTTCCTTTCCCCTGTCTCTCTCTCCCCCTCTGAATCTGTCCTGTCTCTCTCTCTCCCCTGAATCTGTCCTGTCTCTCTCTCCATGTCCTCTCTGTCTGTCTCTCTCTGCACGCAGGTGCCTGGTTCACATGGTGAAGAACTGCAGTGTGGGCTGCAGTAAGATCCGCCCCCTGAGGCCGCCCTGCCAGTTTGACGTGTGTCGGCGTGAGCTGCGTTACGGCTGCCCGCACGGGGGAAGCTGCTGCTTCGCTCACTCCCTCGTTGAACTCAAGTGCTGGATACTGGAAAAGGACCATGGTACCCACACACACACACACACACACATACACACACACACACACACACCCTTATACACGTGCATGTTTGTGTCACCTTCAAACACCCACAGATGTCTGTGTTACGTGTGCATGTTGTGTGTTACTTTGAAGATTGCTGGGAACCAAGCAGCCAACAGGGGGCAGCATAACCTCAAGCGTCTCCCCTCTCCCTCTCCCCCCCCCCCCCTTCCTGTCTCCCTCTCCCTGTCTCTCTCTCTCTCACACCCTCTGTGTGTGTGTGTGTGTGTGTGTGTGTGTGTGTGTGTGTGTGTGTGCGTGCGTGCGTGTGTGTAGGTGTCAATCATGAGGAGATTGTGCAGGAGTCAAAGAAGCACTGGCACAAACAGAGAGTAAGTTCCTCCTTCAGTCTGCGCTCACAGCCTTGGTCTCTAATGCTTTAATACCGCTGCACAGCCCTGAGGGCTAATGCTCTAATACTGTTCCAAAGCCCGTGCCTGTGACCCAATCCAATGGCACCGCAGCCAAAGGGGAGGGGCCTGCCAAAGGGGCGGAGCCAAACGGGAAGGCGGGACCTGTCCAAACAGCCGGAGCGGCGAGCGTGTCGGGCCTAGACCTGCATCTGCTGATGAAGTTTGTGTGCGGCCAGTGCTGGAAGGACGGACTTGTGAGCGAAGCAGACAGACTGCAGAAGTACTGCAGTGCCAAAGCGCGACACAGGTGCACACTGCCACAGCGCCTGGTCCGGGTCAGCGCCACGGCTCGGTCCGGGTCAGCGCCGCCACTATCAGCACAGCCTCCTGTTACACACAGACGAACAGCACCTCAGATGTTTTGGCTTTTTGTGCTAGTTCTCAGATTTCTCGTCCTGTTATCTCTGGATCACTCACTCCGAATGTCCACATCTGTTTCTTTTACCCTTTTCCCTCTCCCCCTCTCTCTTCCTCTCTCCCCCACACTCCCTCTCTCCCCCACTCTCTCTCTCTCCTTCTCTTCCCCACACTCCCTCTCTCCCCCACTCTCTCTCTCTCCTTCTCTTCCCCACACTCTCTCTCCTCCTCTCTCCCCCACTCCCTCTCTCCCCCACTCCCTCTCTCCTCCTCTCTCCCACACTCCCTCTCTCCCCCACTCTCTCTCTCCTCCTCTTCCCCACACTCCCTCTCTCCCCCACTCTCTCTCTCCTCCTCTTCCCCACACTCCCTCTCTCCCCCACTCTCTCTCTCCTCCTCTCTCCCCCACTCCCTCTCTCCTCCTCTCTCCCCCACTCCCTCTCTCTCTAGCTGGACTAAAGAGCACAGGGTTCTTTTGGTGAAATCTCCTCAGAGGGAGAAGTGGGTGGCCGTGCGACCTTTGCCCTTCTCCAAGACGTACCCTCCACACCCGCCGCAGTACGACGTGAGTCCCCCCCCCACGCCCTGTGTTTCCAGGACAGCCCCGCAGGTGTCTTCCAAGTGCCCTAAAGCCCGCGTCGTTTTGCCCCCCTCCAGATCTGTGTGCACATGCTGAAGCAGAAGAAGTGTAACTACATCGGGAACTGCTCCTTCGCCCACAGCCCTGAGGAGAAGGAGCTGTGGACCTACATGAAGAACACAGGCTGTGAGCTCCCACCATCACTGCCTCCAATCACATCACACCCTCATTGTGACACGAGCGAAGAACACAGGCTGTGAGCTCCCACCATCACTGCCTCCAATCACATCACACCCTCATTGTGACACAAGCGAAGAACACAGGCTGTGAGCTCCCACCAATCACATCACACCCTCATTGTGACACGAGCGAAGAACACAGGCTGTGAGCTCCCACCAATCACATCACACCCTCATTGTGACACGAGCTGAGCCGTGTAACATCTGTCGGTACATCTGGCAGGTTTTTTCTTGCATCTGTAAAACGCTTTTACTTATTATACCATTGGTGTGTTAGAACTGAATTACAAAGAGGATTCAGCCAATCAGAGGGCTGATCTACGGAGGATTGTGTTGGCTAGATTTGGCCCCTGTACAATCAACCGAAGCAACATGGAGAGTTGGGGTTTGTCCTGCTTGTTTGAGTGCTGTTCCTGATTATGGGTGATTGTGTGTTTTGCAGTGCGGGACTTGCAGCAAGTCTATGATGTGTGGGTGAGGACCAATCAGAGCAAGAGACAGGACAGCAGCCCTCTACCCCAGCCAGTAGAGGAGAAGCAGATTACCATGCCAACAGACTTTGCTGAACCTATGGTGAATAATCTGTGTGTGTGTGTGTGTGTGTGTGTGTCAGAGATAGAATGATAGACACAGAAATTGCACCACTTTTAGGGACCACCAGTTGTTTTGTGTATGTGGATATGCAAGTAGCCTGTGTGTGTGTGTGTCAGGACGGCTTCCACTGCCGTCTGTGTGGGAAACACAGTAACAGCGAGCGCCAGTGGCAACGACACATCTCGTCCGAGCGCCACAAGGACCGTGTGCTGAGCGGTGTAGGGGAGGACGAGAGTCTGGCCTGGACACAGCGCTTCCCAGGACGCTGCTTCTCCCTCTGCCCCAGGTACAGCCGCGCGACACGCCGCCCGTGGGGTGTGTTCCTGCCTCAGAGGGGGGTCACTGTGGGGAGTAGGGGGGGCACTGTGGGGGGGGGTGTCACTGTGGGGAGTAGGGGGGCGGGTCACTGTGGGGAGTAGGAGGGGGGGGCACTGTGGGGAGTAGGGGGGTCACTGTGGGGGGGGTCACTGTGGGGTTTAATTTGTCTTCTCGCATGTCCCAGGCTGCCGGACGGCTGTAGTGAGGGCCTGAGCTGTGACCACGCCCACAGCGCGGAGGAGCTGCAGGAGTGGCAGGAGAGGCGGGACTTCCTGCGGAGGAGGCTGGTCAAAGCTCGTGCTGATTTGCTGATTGCACCGAATGACCATGACTTTGGGAAATACAACTTCCTCCTGCATGACTGAACACATGCAGCCTTGCACACACACACACACACACACACACACACACACACACCTGTTGTATTGACTCACATATTGACCCGATTCTTTGAACTGCCATGCATGTATTGCCACTGCCACACAAGTTATTCTTATTCCCTTATGACACACATGATTGTCTCATATATATATATATATATATACGTGTATATATATATATGACACTTATTTTTGCACATTTTCCCCTTGATATGAGTCCCAGTGCTGCTCTCTGTCATCACACGCCGCCGCTCACGTGGGCCCCTGACGTGTCACGTGTAGCAGTCTGGAAGTCTGGAGGAGCACCCCCACCTTCTCCACCCGGTCAGACACCGCTGCTGGTGTTCTCATACACACCCACCCACCACCCCACTGTCAGCTGAATGCTGTCGGTTGAGATATACATGGCTCTAACTTGCTTGTTAGTAACAGCCTGCATAAATGGAGGTGAAACCTCATCTTTTGTTTTTGATGTATTTGTTTGTTTTTTTAAAAACAGATACCAAGTTTAATTCGTAAAAGGTCACACCGAGAACCAGCAGGTGTTGGTGCTTTAACAACCTTTAATGTTTCAGTACTGCCATTTTACCCAGAATGCATCGCCTGCGTCAGAGTTGTTTACAGCCAGTGTTAAGCCAAGGCCAGACGTGAAACGTGCCGTATCACTGCCAGGTGTCGATGAACCAAGGAGGCGTTTTAGATGTCTTAAGACAGCAAGCTGTCGTGCTCAAATTAGACTTTTTTTTTTTTTTTTACATTTCTTTTTTTTTAAGTTGGTTGGTTTAGTGTGCACACGTAGACAGTATGTGTAAGTGTGTCACAATCAGCTGGCTTGTGTTGCTTAGCTAAAAAATATATGGGTATAGTTAAAATGGCTAGATTATGAGAGGCTGATAGAAAAGATGACATGTGACTGTATAGCTAAATGAAAATGAACACACAGAAAAGCCCTTTGTCTGGTGATCTCATTAAGAGCAACATGTTTTGAACAGTTTAAATTTGATGTTGGATTAAATTACACTTTCAATGAGGAGGATGGGCATATGCGTGGCAATTATTTTTTAGTCTGGGATTATGATTAATCTGAAGTCAGGAAACCATCTTACTGTCTCGCGCATGAAGGTGCTGGATAAGTTTGATGTTGGATTAGTTTAGCATGTTGGTTGAGGGAGACAGCAGAGAGACCAGAGTACCAGCAGCAGTGTGCAGAAGCTCTGTTCTCCGCTGAAATAAACCTCAGACAAGCAGGTTGATGTAAGACTGGACATACACTCTCTCAAACGGCTTCATTTGACTTCGTTTTTAATAACTTGCACCTGCAGGTTTGTACCTTCGGATAGCCGATATCTGCGTATCTCTAAACAGCCTGGAATATTTCGTTGTCTTTTCAAACACTTTGCAATGAAAACTGTACAGCATCTTAATGGATCATGGAGCAAGGGAGAGAATTATCACCAACCACCACCACCCCACAAAAACAGCCCCAGAACTGCATGTCATCCCTTCTGCCATTCTGATCAGTGTGCCTTTCGCAGAAGTATTAGCCCCGCCCACTCCTAGCGCCGGCACCGAGGACCACTGGACCCACAGGAGCTTCTGTTCCTGCCGCATCTGTGCGGAGTGAGGTCGGCTCGAACGCCTCTGAGCGGTCTGGTGATCGTTAGGTGCTTCCTAAACACGCCTACGCTTCCATGGCTGCGTTTCCTAAGGTTGCTCTAGACTTGACAATGTAAGACGTAGCTGCTTCCTTGTTGCTTGGTGTCCTGAGAGCAGACTGAGGGTTTGTGGGTGGAGCTGCCCAGTGTCTGTGGGCTTTCTCCACCCACGATGGCGCTGCAAGGCCCGCACGCCACAGGAGCAGAGAGCGCAGTGCTCGGATTACGGCTTAACTCGGTCCGAACTGCAACTGACCCAAATCAGCCTTGTCTCTTGGGTCAGAACACGGCCGTGTTCTATAGGCTGCAGTGACACAGGGGCAGGATCTGTTCGTGGAGGGAGCTCTGGATAATACCGCGATTTGAGATGCATTCTTTGTTGTGATATGCAAACGTGTGTTATCTCACCATGGCGATGAATCATTGTGTTTATAGAGACCTCTGGGTAAAATGTGTGTAGCTGTCAGTGACTCAGAACTCAGGAGGATCCTGCAATGTTTGGTTAATACACATACATTTAAGTTTGGGTGCTGTTTTTGTTCTTATCCATGTTTATGCAGTTTTTAATACTATTGATTCATTTTTGTTACTGTAATGAAAATGTAGGTAAAGAAAATGGTTAAAATTTACATTTACACAATTAGAAACAGTAAACAAAGGCTAACTGTATTTTCTTCGTTAGCGATCATATTTGATGTATGTTGAGATTCCTTGAAATCTTTTTTGACATCTTGTATTGTTTTAGACATGGTAAACCCACTACCACACCGACCTCTACCACACAGCACGTAGAAGTCATTTCCTGGTTAGGACTTGAGGGCAGCAGTGTGAAGGGTGGGACTTTTACTTTGTATTTTTAGTTTTGCCCTCCATCGTGCAAATCTGCTTTATGTAAAAACAACTATCAACAATGGACCAAATAATACCAATTAAAAAATTTTCTAAAAGGATTAAATGCTTGTTATTATTCGTGACTGTGAAGAGACATGGAGTATACAGAATGTTACGTTTATGCATGTGATGGCTTATCTTGGCAACAAAAACCCACCAGCCTCTTGACCTCTGTTGCCGTGACCCGTAGGGCGCCGATGTTTCGTGTGGGCCAACGGCACGCGCTGCTGTTGAGGGTGCACGTATGGCGTCATATCCGTGTCAAAAATCGCGAGCGCGGAAAATCATTTCGCGCGAGCAAAAATGCTGTCAGCGCGAGCAAAAACGCTCTCGCGCGCGAGGAGAGAGCTGCTCGCGCGAGCAAAAACGCCTCGCGCGCGGAGAGAGCTTCATCGCGAGAGCAAAACTACTCTAGCGCGAGCAGAGAGAGTTGCTTGCGCGAGGAAAATTTGTCACACCCTTTCTGCTTGCTCTTAAGTTCCTGCTCGCGCAGCGGATCGTTTCATTTTTGACAGTCGTGGGAGGGACCCAGACAGGATTGGCTGCAGATGTTTTCCGGATGTGAATTGTGATTGGCTGTCAGTAGGGTCTGTTTCATGTTTATTTTTTCACAATATCAACGCATTTGGCAAGCTGGAAGCTCCCAATACTATGAACTATGGTAAAATAAATAACCAGCTAGCTAGCTAACCTAGCTAGCTAGTTATTTATAAGTCAGACATTAGCATTGGTATACATGGTTAGTTAGCTAGCTAGCTAAGGAGGCTTGCTAGCTACATGCCAAGTGCATTGCAAAGGCAGTTTTATTTTGTGTACTAGCAATAGCCTACTTAGCTAGCAGCTCTCTCCTCGCGCGCGAGAGCGTTTTTGCTCGCGCGTGACAGCATTTTTGCTCGCGCGAAATGATTTTCCGCGCTCGCGATTTTTGACACGGATATGACGCCATATGCACGGCCGTTCGAACAGTGAAGCGGTGTGTCTGTGGATAACAGTCGCCCGTAACTCGACGCCGTCGTATTCTTTCACCATGAAGCCGTTCCAGCCGGGGCTCAGGTCGCCGCCTCTTCTGTGCTGGAGTTCGTGTATGAAAGGTACACCATAATGCGCCTTGAGAAGCTGCAGTAGCGGAGAACAACACGCGAGGTTCTGGCCATCTACACCTCCTCGTTGCCGGGTGTCAGTGCGCTTTTTGTCGGCTAGTACCAATTTGTTTACTGCTGTTTTGCTTTTCCGCAGATCTGCGCCGTCACTGCGGACGCTCTGGTCACGTTGCCACAAATCCTATATTTCTGTTTTGCATCATTTGCACTTTTATTACACTTAATCATTCATCTTCTCTGTGTTTAACCCCACTTACCGCCACTTTACACTAACTCGGAAGACTCTGGCTGAGAATATACAGCGAGAATACAGAGAATATACAATATATCTAGGCTATATGCTTTCTTAATTATTATTATTTTAAAAAATCTGGTTGGTTTTCATTTTGCCGTACTACGTTCACACTTATACTTTTAATAGTCTAATTGCGCCAAATTAATCTAAAATATTTAGTTAAAGAGTCTTAATGTAGTAGCTGTATGAGACGTGCTGCTCCCCGTTGTCACTAAAGTACTTATAATAGCATGCAATCTATTGGCTTACCACCTGCACTGTTTGAATATTCATGAGACCGTCCCACCTGCTAGAATTAACGGCGCTGCCTCGTGACCGAGTGATGCTGAACGTGTGTTGCTTTGCCAGTTACAACTTGTATGGTTAATTTACAGAACAAAACGTGTATACGTGCCACTGAATCCTGGAGTGATGTTTAATTTATTAACTTTGATTTGAATGTTTTCGCTCAGCGGTCTAAGTGACATGCGACAGGTTTACAAAACCTACCTGGACTTCCCCGTCTCTTTCCTGGACTTTGATTACACAGGTAAGAATATTTACTTTTAAAAGTTCAGGTTAATGTTAAGATATGGTGTTCTGTGCCAGTTGTAACTGCGTTTCCATTGCAACGTTTATTGACGCACGTCGTAAATGCGTAGGCTACGTTGCGCAGAAATGTTCAGAGAAGGTGTGCCTCGTTTTAAACTTTTTTTAAATGCTGGGAATATTGTGAAATAAAATAATGAAATTTAAAGGCAAAAACAGATGTTGCGTGTTAGGATTTGAATGAATAATTATGTGAAGTACTGCACGCGCTCCTACATAAGTCCCTCGCGAGTGCTGAGATTATTGATCCATTTAAAAGTTACTGCGAGGAGGCATGCACATGACGTATCCTCGTCCTACACTCAAAAGACACCAAATATTTCAGTTATCGTGCGACTTACAGTTTGAGGTCATTCAGGATATTACAATGAGTTTATATTTAATGCCTTATGTGTATTTACCTAATGCAGTGGTCTCTGAATGTCCCCAGCTGGTATGAAACGACCACCTAAAACTATACCTCGGAGCTAATTATTAAGTCAGATTAAGGGGTTTGATCTACGTTTTTGATTTTCTATTGCTGGTGCACATGATTGCATGGAAAAAGAAGAACCATTATAATCCACTTGGAGATTCCGGTTAGAACCAGAAACGTAATTACAGAGTTGTATGTATGCATCTGAAATCAGATGTGGTGTTGTTTTTCAGAAACAATAGGTGTAGTTTTTCAGAATTTAAAAATACTTGTCACTCATTTAATCATAGCCAGCCAAAACGCCTTTCTTACAGGCCACTCTGAAAACTGATATCTACTCAAATAATAGGTTCAGGTTCACCAAGGATAACAAAAGCGTTGCATGACAGATCAGGGGAAGTCTTAACGTGTGGAATCTGAGCTTATCAGGAAGAATTTGGGCCCTTGTTTCCCAGAAGCCTTGGGGGTTATTATTGCTGTGTGCTAAACCCAGGTCAACCTAAACATCAGTTTAACACACCTGCAGCTGCGGACTAACCTTACAAAACCAGAATATTCATCTTCATACTGTTGGATGTTTTCCCCTCATAACTATGTAGTTGTAGTTCTCAATAAAGATCCTGTGCCACATATTCTGTTGTAATACACCAAACCATGCACAGTGTATCATGTTAGTCTGAGGGAGGAAGCTGTGATGTCCTACAACCCAATATGACACAGTCATAACTGTCATAACTGAGCCCTCCTTTGCATGTCTGTTTGGACTACACAGCTGAGAACACACAAGTCGGTCATAAAGGAAGTGCGTTTTGGCAGTCAGCCTGTTGCTGCCTGATAAGCAAAAGGATGGCAGTACTAGATATCAGGTCAGCGACATTCTCCACGACACCCCCAGCTCACCGTACCTTTCAATAATGCATAGCTCCAGGTTTCTGTAGAAGCTCGCGAACCTTTCTCCCCGTCATCCTTTTGACAGGAGTGTTTGGTGCCATTCAGCTTGAAGTAGGTCTACTGAAAGCTGCGATGATCAAATTCTTCGTTATAGGTTAGAGTTATAATGGTTTGTAAGCAGGAGGACGCGCGTGCTTAGTCAGTGTCGTGTTAGGTGCTGCGCCGTGAGAACGCTGCTCATTACTGTAACGATGGTGACGCCCGTGTTCACAGCAACAATGTTCCTGCACTCATTCAGAAAGTAGGGGTGTGTGTGAGTTTGTGTATATTTTATTTGCAAATGTATATATGCATTTATTTTGAATATTCAGTGCGGTGATAGTAAATCATGAAGACATGTTGACGTTTGCATGTCTACCGCGGTCACCGCATCGTGCCTCTGACGCCACTCTTCGCACGCACGCACGGTTGGCCACGCCCATTAGCGGATCAGCTTTTTCAAGCTGGCGGAGCACGTGTTTCGACACGAGTGGTTGGCGAAGCAATGTTTAAAAATACAGCAATGTCAGGGCACGTTAAAATATTACGAGCAGAGCCAAAAAACGTTGACACAGTTTTAAATAGATTAAATAATAATTAAGTTCAGATGTATTTACTCTAATTTACAAAATATATATTAATATAGATTGAAAGAGACTATTTGCTCGCTATTTGAGTCACAACATTCACTTTATCAAGAGCAAATAGAACTGGAAGTAATTTCGCTAAAAATACTACTGGCTAATCTTTAACAATTTACACGACCAAGATATCATATTTGTGTTAAACTAGTCGTGGATGCTTGCCACTGGCTTCATCGTTACAGAAATAGAATTTGTGAAGAGTTATATATAAACCGGCTGTGACAGAAACATTGTGTTATTTTCTGTTCATATTCTGCACATGGGGTGCTCATCCTATAGTATAAAGTTCACCTATGGGCAAGCGAGAATAAACTCCGTCTGATTTAGGTTCGAGTTGCGTTACGATGTTTTCTGGTTAATATTCATGACTTAGGTCACAACCGACCAATCGGTGCTCACTATGGTTTGGAGAGGCGTGTGGCTCTGAGCTGAATACCATTGAGCGTGGAGATAAGGTGTTTTTACTTATGCTACCATTACGTTTCAGGCAGGCTTAACTGTAACGCAAGATCGACCACATTAAAACAGTTTTGGAGTTCATTCTGCCTTTACTGGTCAAATTAAAGTGTGAGAATGATGTCCGAACAAACGACGGTTACTCTGGCTATCGCACCCAGCAATGGTCCGCAGAAATCGTTTCCTTTCGTTTTAAAGAAAATAATGGACATTCCACCACCTAACATTCTGGAGGATCGGGACGATGGTGAGAGCTCTGGTTGATCCCGCTTGTTCTGATCTGATGGTACCCGTTTGATATGTTATTGGTGTGGGACTACCAGTGCGGCTAATACGCAAACGAGGTTATGCGGAGTTAAAGGGTTCGCGAGCCTAACGCAGCTGTAGACACTGTCTAAAGTTCATTTCTGTCGTGGTCCTTGTAAAGGTCTCTTGGTGTTTTTGTTTTATCCCGGTACCTTGTGTACATTTGTCAGCCGTTGACATTAACTCTCCCTACGAAAATGGACAGAACTCAGCCACGATGCACTTCCTACTAGCGCCAGAAGCCGTGCCCAAAAGAACACAAAGTTCTTTGCTGTGTTTTCGTGTTCTAGTTGCTTCCTAATAGTCTGGATATGACCAGTAACACATTACGACATGAGTACTACAGAGTGGTATCAAGCATGGGTTCTGTTTTGATTCCACGCGTTTTCCTACGGTTTGAGTAGTGCGCTTGTGAGGTTTTGCTGGTGACTATCCGAAGTTACCCCAGTCTCTTTCTGCATGGCCCTGGCTTGTCGCAATGTCTTGGTTTTTACTTTGTTGCGTGTCCTCTCTTAATCTGCATGGCATTAGGTATTTGCTGTATTTGCTGATATGGATACCAAGTCAGGCATTTTGTGTGCGATATGGATATGTCTGCAATGTATCGTTTGTTAGTAATTATTGCAATATTGGCCTCCTCGATACGATATAGCAGAAGGCGGTCATAAGCACAGGAGCATCACACCGTGCCTTCTGGTGTTGTGTGAAGTTCCTGACAAATATCAGATGTTGCAGATCTGCTTTCTCTGGATCTTTTGATGTATCACAGCATTCACATTATCTGATATTTGTATATTATGGATATTATAATATGTATATTATTTTTGTAAAAATAACAGTAGTCTTTAATGATCACATACTGCTGTGTTTTAATACATCACGAAGGATTTCACAATTGCAGTATATATGTGGCATGTATATGTGGCAGTATATATCTAAACATTGTCTGTATCACCAACAGGTTAGCATTCTGGGTGCCAAAGACAGGTTCATATTCATTGGTTATTTGTCTTTCACAACCTCATAATTTCTCTGTTACAGAGATAGAGAAGGAGAAGTTGAACCCCACTGACGATGGGGAGTCCAGAGGTGATGGTGGTGGTGGTGGCAGAGGGGGTGGGAGTGATGGGGCTGGGGCTACAGGTGGAGTTTCAGCCTCTCTGACACCCGCCATATGGGAGAAGACCATCCCCTACGATGGAGAGAACTTCCACCTGGAGTACATGGACCTGGACGAGTTCCTCTTGGAAAACAGAATCCCCATTGCTCTGGAGGAGGAGCTACAGAAGAGTCTAGAACAGGAGCGCCGTAGCGATGAGGTTCAGGGGGCTGCCAAGGCTCCAGAGGCCCCCACAGTAGCCCCAGAGGTGCCTGAGGGAAAAGAGGAAGCAAAAGTTGAACATGGGAAAGAGGAAGACAAGGGGTGCAAAGACAACAAAGCTGAGCTCCAGGTGATGGAAAATGCTACAGGTGAGAGGATGTGGATCGATATGTTTACACCTGTATGTGACTGTAATCCTAAACACACACGTATCTTTGTTGAAAGACCCATACTGTACATTTAAATAGACACTCAGAAACCCACAAGTATGTCAGGACCATATGGAACACAGACTCATACGCATAGCTCACACAGATGGTTTTACATCTGTATCCTATATTTCAACAACATTTCAGCCTCTATCTTGGGCTTGCGTTTGAAGACATGCCATACATGTGCTCAGGAGCTTCCTACACACATACACAGATACCATTTACCTACACAAGACCTGTAGTTTGGATAGAAGGGCTCTCAGAAACAGCACAGATGTAGATTGGGCATTTAATGATGTATTGTGATGGATGGCAAGCATCTTATTACTGATGATATTTCTTATATGAATGCTGTGTAATCTGAAAACTGTTTAATTTCAATTCTGTCATTTTTAAACTTTGGATCTACCTACAATTAAGTGGTTTGATCATTTTAGTTAGTTTAGTATAGTATGTGGTTTTTCCTTTAGGGTGTATCCGATATCAGCCATTATCACCAATTAATGGTAGTCAGCTAATTCTGATTTGTCTTTTTACAAGACTAAATGTGCACTGATCTCTTAACAGAAACTCTGTGTAGAGTGATGTTTTTCATGTTGGGGGAAAAATAATAATTATTTTTTAATTATTTTGAACGTGTTTTCTCTTCAGTGGCTAAAGTTGAGCCAGAACGCGTGACCCCATCACCTATCGACCCAGAGGACATCGAGGTGAAAGTCAACTTCCAGCCGGATCCAACAGACCTGGTTCTGTCCAGCATTCCGGGCGGGGAGCTCTTCAACCCGCGCAAGCACCGCTTTACTGAAGACGAACTGAAGCCGCAGCCCATGATCAAAAAGGCGAAGAAAGTGTTCGTCCCTGAGGATGCCAAGGTAAGGCCCCGCCTCTGCTGGTGAAGCCCTGCCTCCACTACTGGGGCCCCAGCTCTGATGGCAGGTTTCCGCATATTCCCACAGGCTCCTGGATCAGTGGCTTGTCAGGAAGTGTCTTGTAGGAACGGTACTGTGCTAGGGGAGTTTTAAGTGGTGCTCCCAGCTTGATCAAAAACAAACTAAAGACCAGAAAACTCATTCAGCATGTGTATTTCTTGAAAATGGCAATAAAGGAGTGGCCAACTGCAATTCTGGAAATCTGCCACTGTGCAGAGTTGAGTCCCAGCCCTAATCTGCCAGAGCTGGATACGTCTGCTCTAATATTCTAGGATATTCTTAAGCACGAGTTCAGCATGGACAGGACGCAGTGGGCGTGTTTAGCTTGAATGTGTCAGGGCAGCTCAGGGACTAGCTGGGGCGTAACTGCACACCGTCTCAGCGCTGAAGTGTGAGGCTTTGTCTCTCTGAAGACAAAGCTGCATAGACTTTGTGCCAGTTATGACCTGCTGGCCAATCAGTGAACTTGAGTCACCAGATACATGGACAGTGGAGCCTGATCCTGGATCAGTGCTCGGCTTCTCTGATGGACCTTCTCAATACAAGGCTTTGTTTGGTTCACACCTCGAGCTCTGTGACCGCTGGCCAATCGGGAGTGTTGAAGTGGGAACAGCAACCCAGAGAAGCCATAGATGCCTGGTGAGGTGGAGCCTGTGGCCTAGGAAACGGTTTCCTAGGCTTCCACATAATGACTTTTTGGCTGTTTCGCAGAAACTTTCGGAGGTTTTTCAAAGAATTTCAGAGGTTTCTGGTTTGAGTAAAGGGAGGGAACAAATCACTGTTATGACCCCGATGAAGGAATTCTGGGTAAACATACATCAGTCATGTTTCATCTGAATCTCGGAGCTGGATTTTAGCTGAACATAACCTGCACGAAAGCCCTTCATTGACCATCTAGGTCTGTTGCCTGGGAAACAGCTTCTCTATACCATTCCTGAATAAAATAATAATTAAATACAGAATAAAAAAGCAAGATGGTTTGATAGTGACATGATGGAGCTATATAACCAAAACTGATACCTGCTTTTCATATGCAGGTAATCAGGTGCATAATTAGGTAATGATTATGTAATCATTATGTAAATTTGCAGACATAGGTAATTAGGTAATCATTTTGTAAACTGCAGATTGATTCAGAGACACAGAGACTGTTAGAGAGGAGAATCTCAAAGACACTGTTGTCATGAGGGGACCACATTCCGCCATAACTGTTACAGTCCAATCTGGAATCTTTCCCCCCCATCAACTTTCTTCCTTTGCATCCCTCTCTTTCTCTCTCTATCTCTCTCTCTCTCTGTGGCAGGATGATAAGTACTGGTCGCGGAGGAAGAAGAACAACGTGGCGGCGAAGCGTTCGCGGGACGCGCGGCGTCTGAAGGAGAACCAGATTGCGGTGCGCGCCTCCTTCCTGGAGCGGGAGAATGCGGCGCTCCGGCAGGAAGTGGCTGAACTGCGCAAGGACTGCAACCGCTGCAAGAAGGTCGTGGCCCTGTACGAGAGCCGCTACGGACCCCTGTAGAGGACACACTTCACCAAGACACGCCAGGTTAACACTGAACAAATCCAGCAAACTCCCAACTATTCACACGGTTCCAGATTACAGTGGACGGGGATTGTGGGTAAATCGGGTGTGGGGGCGGCCACGGTGATGTGCAGAGCGGCTTGCTCCGCCTCATGCGTGCGGTTCAGATGTTTGGGGTTTTATTAAAAGTTGAACGCACAAGGTTCAAATACAGCAAAACAAAACAAAGTCAGGAACACACACAATGCAGTGGCCCCGTGAGCGAGTTCCAGAGCCCGTCCTGGAGTCTCGACCGGACCCCTCGAAACCGGACAAGCAGGAAACATAAGTCCAAACTCTATACAGAACATCGTCGTGGAGACAGAGTAACAAGACCACACACAAAGCCAAAGCATGAAGCCCTCCTGACCCTAATGACCCCCTCCTCAGCTCTCACCTTCACTCTTGGAGCACGAGCACTTGACTCACTCTGTCCACTCTAGCGAAGCCTCGTACACCAGCTTGGCCGTCAGCGGCACAGGAAAAGGCAGGTTTGTTGATTTATTCGCGGCGAGTGAGAGGGAGACTGTCCATCCAGCTGCTGCGTGAAGCTGGACGCAGGAGCGGACAGGACAAAGGACAGAAAAGGGGTGGAGTTTGGATCAGCCACAGCCACGCCCACAGCACCTGTGACCTCCAACTTCTTTTCTAGCTCCTGTGTTTGTGAGAAATGCATGTTGTCCAGTGTGTGTGTGTGTGTGTGTGTGTGTGTGTTGATCTTCTCCCAAGTTTGCACTCAGTATAATGTGTGTGTACTGTGCGATTAGCGGTAAACGTCTAGTTTTTTAGTTGGTTTTCTCAGCACAGATCAAAGCATGACTCGCCGTCCTGAAGCAGTGCGGTTTGTCCCGTGCCATACAAACCCCACCTCCAGTACTGGTGGTGGCAGCAGGTGGAGAAGGGCGCTGACTGTTAATCTTCCCAAGGTCTGTGTGCTGCGGCCTCCACCCTCGCGTCTCTACCAGCGCATGTGCTTGCAGCACATCAGGGATCTCCAAACTCTGGACACGGAAGTCCACCAAGCGTTCGGTCCGCATCCAACGCAATGTGACTTTATGGCTTTCGATCCCGTCAAGGGAAAAGATAGACTAGAGAGTTTTTACAGAGAAGATGGTGATTATGGTTCTTCCTGGAGTTCGTGGTCCTCGGCTCGATGCCCGTGGGCTGGGCGGGGCTGGATGGAGTTGGGCAGGGTCTGGGCAGCGTCAGACACAGCAGCCCTGCGCTGCATTACCGCAGTGCTGCTGGCCTGATCTTCAGTCCTCAGGGAGCAGTGAATGGCCTCCAACTCCACCTCTGTACATAAGCCTGTTTCTGCCCCCACACAGCTCCGTTCCTCCGGTCTGTCGTCTTCTCTGTCGTGATGATTTCTAACTGTGTGTGTTCTTCTCACTGTTAACAGTGACCAGTGATTCTGTCCTACTGTACTGCATCTTGGTAGTGATGTGTGCTCCAGTATTTTAAAATAAAATATATATAACTATATAGAGAGATCAAATATTTGTTTAAAAAAAAAGAGTACAAACTGAGTTACTGTGCAGGGATTAGTAAGCAAAAATTGGTTTTCTGGTCAGTTGTCGACCAGTGGTCTGGAGGATTCTTTTTTTTTTCAAACCAGGGCAATACACCATCATTCTTTATTTTTTTTTACCTTATTTTATGCCTGTATTCTGAAATACTATTGACAGGGTTTTCCTAATGGGAAATAATGCAGCTTGCCTACAGGGGGCGCTGTGTGGATACACAGACGGCTCAGCTCAACTCTGCGGCTGAGGGAGTGAATGTAGTAGCAATAACATGTCGGTTTTTTAAAAATCATCGCTTAATTAAGGATCATTTATGACATTTCTACACAAAAAGGCAACACAGATTTCAGACTCTGATTCCAGATATTACCCAGCACAGGTGAAATGTTTCAAACATCAAATTCTTTTCCTTGTAAATTTAAATGATTGGACCATTAAGCTTTCAGTTCTTACTGAGGCAAAGTGTTCGTGTTGGTTTGGCTTTTGAAAGGCACAAAATATATAAATGTCTTTGGAAACACACACACACACACAAAAAAGCACAAAGTGTACTTAAAATCTCCCAGCTAATAAAGCAGGAAACTTTTTAAAAGTTGACTGTGTTGATGCTTCAGTTTGTCCGTAAATTTCAGTGAAACGAAGGCAGTATGGTCCTGCGCTGAAGTATAACGGTGTGGTGTAATCGCAGCACTGCCCCAACACACAGTGCTTCATGGGCTGCACATTCTTCTCCAAGTCTTGTTGTGGAGGTGCAGCTCCAGCACTGCGCTTGTGAGCACAGCAGGAGTTGTGGCTGCGGTAGCAGAGCCTTCAGACGGCTTCAGCGCTGAGAGCAAAAGATTGTTTGTTCATGGCACTGTTTGTTTTCAGAGCACAGAGCAGCATGTCCTCTACTAGACCATTACCAACTCATTAACCTCTGCTCCTGAGTCCAGCGTTTAATACAGCTGATAAGTTTTTGTGCGTGTTTTATTCGTACATGTCAATTCTGACATCAAAGATGTAGACATAATGAATGACTTATTAAGGTTTTGTTTTGTTTTAGGAGTCTGTTGTGTAATATGCGCCTGTCAGACCCTTTTGTTTTGATTTGAGTTGGCGATTTGTGGTGATAATCATAACGCAGGCAGAGGACCACTCTGTGGACGGCTACCTGAAAATGATGAAGAAAGCATTTCCTATACCTAACTATGGATATGTAGCACTCAGAGGGTTGTTTTTTAAATGTTTTAGCCAAAAATATTCCTGTATTAAAGAAACATACAACTTCTTTTTAAAAGTGACTGTTTTTTATGCGTTTGCTGCATTTTTTAATGTTTTCACTAGACTTTGTTTATGTATAAAGATGTTTGTTTTTTTCCCCATTTAGTCAGCGGTATTGTGCAAAGCAACACGTCCTAAATGTGTCCTGTATAATAAAGTGGAACTTTAAATTCATTGACCTTTCCTGAAGTCATTGCTCCCCTGCTTTGTGATTGGCTCCTTGCTGAACTCGTTGCTCCCCTGCTTTGTGATTGGCTCCTTGCTGAAGTCGTTGCTCCCCTGCTTTGTGATTGGCTCCTTGCTGAAGTCGTTGCTCCCCTGCTTTATGATTGGCTCCTTGCTAAACTCATTGTTCCCCTGCTTTGTGATTGGCTTCTGCTGCTGCTGACATCAGACTCACGCATAATTGACAGCTTTTACGGCCTATGGGGCAACAACCCACACATTCACACGCACACGCCCATATGGTAAAGCATGTCAGTGCTCTATATCAGTTATATCAGTTATCTATACAGTGCCTAAACGAGGTTATTTCCCCCTGTTGAGTCAGCCAGCACTGTGGATATCCACAGCAGAATCAATGCAATGGTCTTCAATTCTAAAATGAACATTAACATGATCACTATTACAGCATGTGATGCATATGGGGATGATGCATACAAGCCATCACACATTTCTGCACATAAACACCCCTCACACACACAGTGCATGCAAAGAGTGTTCACTTCTGATTTCTGGGTTGTCTTGTTCCTGTGTTTTATTAGTATTCTATAGGAGTGAGAGGGGTTACGTAAACAACCTTAGGCACATGAAAACAATGTTACATCACATCTGCGTTTCGGGGGGGGGCAGAGGTGAGGAAGATGAAAAAGAAGGAGAGTGGGTGAGTGAGAAAAGGGTGGAGGGAGACAAATGGAGGAGCTAAGAAGGAACACAGCGAAGGCGTGGAGAGGGCAGGTGGAGATATGGACTAGTGGAGATTAGCAGGAGGAGATTTGGGCTAGTGGAGATTAGCAGGTGGAGATTAGCAGGAGATGGCGGTGGGAAGAGGGAGGGGCTGAAACATGAGGGGAACGTGCAGGGCATGAAAGCTGAGGAGCAGGAAGAGAAGGATGGTGTCAGTGAGAGAGACAGAGATAGAGAGAGACAGAGACAGAGAGAATGGGCTTCAGTGAGAGAGATAGAGAGAGACAGAGAGAATGGGCTTCGGTGAGAGAGAGAGACAGAGAATGGGCTTCAGCGAGGGAGAGACAGAGAGAGAAATAGAAAAAGACAGAGAGAGACAGACACAGAGAGAATGGGCTTCAGCAAGGGACAGACAGGGACGTGGATCACAGGCGAGGACTGTAGAGATGACGGTGGAGAAGTGGCTGATATGCAGCACAGCAGTGTGAGATGGGACAGAGAAACAGGGAGAAAGAGATGCAGATGCAGAGAGGCTGATGGGTACAGGACATGAGGAGGAGGTGAAGGACAAAGCCAAGCATGTATGCACCACACACACACACACATGCAGGCCAAGTGCCGTAGGGAGTGCATGCGAGCACAAACATCTCCACACCTGCAGTATGTCCCTGTTGCCTTTAGTGTGCAAACTAATTATGGCCTTCATGTGTTTCATTAACAAGGAGCAATTAGTGAAAATGTTTTTGTCGCTCAAAAAAGAAATAAATACAGAGAGAAGACGTTTGGCCAGGGGTCAGTGTGTCCTGTACATCCAGCAACCAGGGACGCCCGGCCAGGGAGAGGAGACTTTTGTAGGCAAAGATCTGGACACACGAAATGTCCTGCATAGACGTAAATGTGATACCATGGGGGAAAAACACGGGGTATTTATGCAAGTATATAATCAAATGAGTCGTATTGAATTTGTGCAGTGACTTTGAACTAACACTGCCTGTGTGATGTCTTCAGTTAACACTGATTAACCAAGTGACTGATTTACTCCAGCCATAATTGGATTAAACGAATACTTCGATCACACTGCTAAGGATGTTAATAAAGGGTGAAACCTCTTCAGGACTCACTAGAACAGCAGCTATTTCAACTGCAGCATAAATGACAGTCTTTCAGTAATAAAGTGTTGTATTAATCAAACTGCAACCATGAGGCCGGACACACCATTTATTTCTCATGCTTTTTTTGCCAATCTAGATTTTATTACAAACTTTTAAAAAAAGAGTCAGTCAGATACAGTAAGAAACACCTGTAGTAAGCCCCCTGCTAGGGGCAAGCTCAGAACAAGGATTGTTGCATTTCAGTGGTGAATGGTTTCAGTACATACATCTAGAAGGTGGAGCAGTCCCATAGAAAAGCATCATATACAGACAAAACTGAAATCACAAGACCAATACAGTACACCTGTCTCATTTATATTCATGTATGCATCAATGATAAACTTCGCATATAAAATCACTTTTTTAAAATGTTATTTCAACAAAGATATTTCAAAGTGCAGGAGGTTATAAGCAAAAGACATTTTGCTTATGAAACTCCGTCTGCCTCTTCAACCTGCTCAGAGCCACGGGAGAATAGTGAACCGTCTGAAATTCCCCTAATTCTGTTTTCAAACCTGATTTTGTGTGTTCCTGGTGATATAGGTGAATAAAATGAAACAAAGTAAACGAAACCCAATAAACAGATGGCGCATCCATGAGAAGCAGAACCTACTGTCCAGACCCTCCCGTTACTCCTCACCACCTCCAGCTCCTCAAAAACATCTTGGAACATCACATGCAGCCACTGTTCTGTCATTGTCCTTTAAGCATCGCTACGTTTCTAAACTCATCTCAAGTCCAGGAGTGTTACAATCGTCAGCTACTCAGTAAAACTGAGACACTGGAAAGAAAAAGAAAAAATGCTCGACCAAGCAATGCAAAGACTGCTGTTAATTTTCACTAATGAAAATAAGGACATGCATACTCATTTGCATGTATTGCATTTATGTAATGCATTTATTACCATTAGCATCTAATGCATATTTATAACCATATTAGCATTTTGGGGCTGACTATGCTTTTAATATGAGCCTGACATTATACAGTACTGATCTAGTAACATTTTCCACACTGTCTGATTGAACAGCAGTTAAAGGGAGCTGTGAGACCAAGCTGATTCAGGAACAGCACAATCAAGCTACGTGAAAACACCCAAAGTTTGAGAGTCTGTACTATACCATCTCCCATGTAAAAAGCTGTTGATTGCTGCATAAATGTTACGGGGGGTGTTGGGACAGTACTCCACTCTTACACCATCGCTAAACCAAGGAGGAAAATAAAGTTTTTCCACCCACAATTTACATAAACACTTGAAAAATGTTACATAAATTCTAAGACATTTTAAAATGTGCATAACCCTCCATACGTCCACCGATTACACACCATAATTAGCGGACACTGACGAGAACGTTCTCAGCAGGCATTCAAGCAATCCTGTCCCTGAATGCAGACATGCGCATTGCCAGCATCCCGACATCATTCTACATTACAGGGCGTTAAGGCAAATTCGAGTCATTTCCTAGCGACAAAAATGGTGACGCCCTGCTTTCTACAGCCGAGGGCAGACACCTGGCTTTGGGGAGGTCAGAGGTCAGGTGAACAGACCCAGTTGAGAGCTCATTTGCATGAAACTTCATTTCTACTTTTGCTTCCAGATAAACACAAGCGAAGGATCAGCAGGTCTGAGGCTCCGAGACGGCGCTGAGAACCATATGGCATTTCTCCTCTTCTCACAGTCCTCCCCACAACCTCCCAGTATGGCATTCACTCGAGATGGCCAACTGCTTCTAGCTTATCCACTCCAATAGGAAATGCTCAAACAGGGAGGTCGTAACACACAGAAATGCAACTTGCATTATAAAATGTTTAATTGTAGTAACTAGTAGTTCAGCAGTCATGTACAGGCAGCTTGGGAACAAGCGGCTATTAGGACCCAGGAGAGAAGCCAGAAAGGATTTTGGTTAAGAGTTGAAAACCTTTCCTGCCAAGATCCATATAACGAGTCACGTGGTAATGGGGGAGCTGCAGAACGTGTCCTGTAGATATCGGCCGCTAAAGGGAACGCTGAAGATTGCTTTAATGCACGCTCAGGATGTTCGACACATTCAGACTGCTCTTATGAGCATGCGCACAAAAAGAATAACTGAATAACCCTCCTAATCCAGCATTCAATCCCGACCTTCCCAGAACACAACACTAGACCAACTAGCCATGAGGTAAAAACATCTAAACAGGTACAACACATTCAATACTTTGTTAAACACATTTTATTTGTTTCAGCTTGCATATATATATATATATATATATATATATTCATTATAGTTATTTCTGAAAAAATAACCTCAGCACATAAGAAACTAAATAAAGGATATCTTAACATAAGAAATATATACATATCGTATATAGATCTTTTACAAAGGTCATAGATTCTCTTTTTGAAAAAACACACTGGAAAAAAAAATAGAAAAATCGTAAATAAATTACAAACAAATGTAAAAATACACCCAGTTTCAGCCGATCACAACAAGGACAGAAATCTCTCTCATCCAAAAGGAAAAGTATTGAGATGAAGAAAAACTGAAGTCACCATGGGGTCACATGTCAGCGCTGGTCTGGTAGCGAGCGCGTACAGACGTCGACAGAAACAGCAGGAGACACGTTCAGTCTGACCAACAAAAATAGCAATCATTAATAGTCCTTATACTGCACATGTTCATCACATCACTGCGCACGGAAATGTTTGCTATTAAAAGGTAGAAAGGACACTGGAACAGAAACGGCAGCGCCCTTTCTGACTGAGGCATTGTGGGAACTTGAGTTCCCAATGGGTAAAGTGCTGAAATACTGGAGGGGGACGGAACATCGGCATGGACAAAGTCATTATAAATGGGGCAAGCGAATGTTGCCCAGGCGTTAGAAAAATGCTGTGGGTAATCAAACGGTGTTTCCCAGAAAATCAAGGCATGCTTGGTCCTGCTATGCGACCAGGTCACTGCTTCTCCTCTAACCAAGACATCAACACCGTCTCCCAATGGCTAGCTACAGGCTCATAGCCCCTTTTGTAGAAGTCAAATCCAGGTCAAGTCACCTAGCAACTGCAGACGGAACTCCGGATCCTGAAGGGTGCCTCCAAGCTTAGGCAAAACAAGTGCTGTGGACTGCAGCACCAACTTCAGCTAGTCAGATGGTGGCAAGGTTATAGTCAACACACACACACACACACACACACACACACACACACTTAAGCCATTTATCACTCATCCTTCTGCTGTACCGCATCCCACCCAGTACAGCACCACCCTCTCTCCTTCACGCACCACACGACCACAGCGCCGCAAATGACCGGCCCGATTAACAGTCATCGCATCCTTCCCTTTTACCAAGGTGCAGCCCTCTCTCAATTGTTTATGGCTTCATAATATGAAGACACCAGTCTTCCTAAACAGCTTCACAGTCCTTAAGCACTGCCATAAGGCTCTTCACAGTCACTTCGAGTCCCATGAGAGCGCTAGGCTGAACATAATACCCATCTTCACAACGTAGAGGGGGGTGGTGTGGGGGTGTGTATGTATGTGTGCGTGTACGGCCCTGGCTCGATACTTGTAAACCGCAGAAAAGACAGCAAGACCGTTGTGTTGGCACAACGTCAAACCGACAAACCCACGACTGTGGTGAGCAGGCTTTGGCTAGCAAGCTTAGCTAGATTCCAACCTCCACGCTCCAGAACCTTCCAGAAGAATGCTAGCCCTCCAACTCAAATTATTCATCACAAACGTTCCATTCTAGAGGGATCCGTCAGAAATGTCAACTGTGTTCACAGCATAAAGGGGCCATGTTGGAGTGAACACGCACGCTTAACCAGATTACAGACATATACCTGGATAATCGACACCTCGATCAAAGTGACATTTTCATCATGACAACATTCAATGCAAACGTCTGTGCAGCAGGAGCCTGAAAACTCCCAACATTTAGAGGTTAAAAAAAAGTTAATTTACTTTCAAAAACGAATGAAAAAGCAATGGGAAAATGAGGACAATCACAGTAAATATAAATGTGGTTTACGTAATACTCTCAACTTCTTTTATTAGTAATAACTGGTGAAAATAAGTTCTTGAAAGATAGTGTTTCAGTATAAGTGTCTACCACTCCAGAGCTTTCTGAACACTCAGTTGGCCAACACTACTGGTTGGAAGGCTTGGCTGGAGTACTGCAGGTTGTATCCACCCATGCCATCCACGAACGGGGGTTTCTCCATGAAGGAAATTCCACTGTTGCCGCCAATGACGCTCACAGCTTGGCCTGGTGGTGGACTGGAGAATGGATCGAAGGTTGCATGGCTGGGGGTGGTGTGTGGAGGTGGAGCCTGGAATGGGGTGAGGGGAGGGGCTTCAGCATCAAAGTAGAGCGGCCCTTGGGAAGCAGGGTAGACAAACTCTTTGGCATCGGGGGACAGCTGGCTGGAGACTTGGCCAACCAGAGAGTGCATGGAGAGAGAAACAGGCTTGTGCTTGACCAGCCCAGGTGGAGATATGGTGGTGGGAGAGCGGCTCAGCATTCTCTGCTGAGGGGCCCCAACACCGTTGGACCCAGCCACCACCCCAGGGCCACACTTCTTCATCTTGGTGGACCCAAATTTGGTGGCAGCAAAGCTAGCTGTGGTGAAAGTGATTTGCTGCGGGGCTGGGCGGGGGTTGGGTGGAGCGGCTGGGTGAGGATATGGCAGGCCTGCGCTGGGTGGAGAAGGGGAGGAGGCATTGGAGGAGTGCACAGCAGGGTTGGTTGGAGTACTGGGGCCTGCATAGCTGAACAGACCCTGGCAGAGTGGCGTAGGTGAACTGGCAAGGGATGGGAGCACAACAGGTGACACCTGGCCACCAATGGGCACAAACACCTGAGCATCTGGATTGAAACCCAAACTCTTCCCTTCATCTAGCTCCACATCTTTGCTGAGCCCAACACCCTCCGGGGGTCCACCCTCTCCCCCTAAACCTGGAGGATCCTCCATGTACAGGACCTTAACTGCACCTTTCTCACCTATCTGATAGGACACTTCATAAGGGTCGATCCAAATGCTGAGCTCTGGAGGGACATTTGCGCGAACTTCCTCCGTGTCCAAGCCACTCCTCCTGGCTGCGAGGTCTACCACAGGGTCCCTAGGGACTCCAAGGTGCAGGCAGCGGAAGGCAGAACCACGTAGAGGAGCCTCAGGGTACCAGTGCCCTTCGAAACGCGACACCAGGATGCGCTCCAGCTCCTCGCCGAAAAGATCTGCCCGTCTCCGAGGAAGCTTGTTGTACAAGTAGGACACTATGAAGTTCAACGCAACTTTGACCTCCAAGTGCATGGCTAAAAAGAGAGGATCAGGTCAGGGCTGGATGACGATGCTAGCGTCCTGTATCCCTCCAGCAGGAGCAGCTCTACAATGGCCTCCACATGTCCTGCCAAGGCTGCCGAGAGAGGAGAGAGGTTTGGTCCTTGTGGGTGTGGAGGAGTGTGCAGCTCAACAAACAACACTTCTGCTTCTCACTGTGTGGGGAGGCGGTGTGTGTGTGGGAAGACCAAACACAGACCACAGGAAGTGCAGTCTCTCCAGGAGGGTCTGACCTTCTATTCCACAACAGGTTTACTCAAGTGTCTGGTTGTCACTCTTCAATCCCTCTAGAAAGAGCACAAGAAAAGAAATTCAACTTCCATTGATCAAACATTAGAGACATCAAAGAGACCATTATGAGAGGGAGGGGCTCACAGAGGCTCCGCCCTGCGGCTGCAATGCCTGCCCAACTCAAATCCAGCACGTGTTCTTCCCTGCAGCAGCCAAAGAAGTCAGAACTACATGGGCAGCGAGGGGTGAGAGCAAGAAAACCAAGGTAATCAAGACAGGATTAAAAATCAATATGCTTGGCAATAAAGTAAAAACATGGACACAATCAGTGCTGAGACGGTGTCCAAGAAAAAGCACCAGGCAAAGACCGTTTTCGCAGTAATTTTTAAGGGTCATATCAGGTCTCCATGTAGGAATATTAATTAAATAATTGATTACACTCGAGTCAGTAACCACTAATACAATGGGGTGCCAAATTGTGTATTAGGTTAAATGTATTTGATAAAACTAATGGCCAAACAGGGCATTTATGGTCGATTAAAATGGCTGATTCGCAAAGATACCATATGAAACAACAATTCCCTCAATGCACTGCTTTTGACGTCATTCACGCGTGCCCGCCTCCGAGTCACCAAAACAGATCAGCAAACTCGGCTAGCTGGCTAATGTTCTTCAACCCGCGTTTAATACGCCTTTAAAACCACATGTGAATATTCGACGTGGCGTTAATTACTTAGCAATATGTTACTGGTTTCCTACTTCCCGTGGTCTAATCTAAATAAAGACCACTGATAAACAGCGAAATCGAGAGGCTCGACTTTGCTAGCCAGCTATGCTAGCTAGCTAATGAGCAAGCCAGCCAAATTATGCAGGTTGACATCTATAAACAACTCATGCGTCGTGAAGCAGTATTTCATTGTGTTTTAATTGCACCGTAGCAGGTGAATGTTCGTACATGCAAACACAACGGGATGAAAGTCGTCGACTTGATTTAAACCATTAGCCATTTACGGTAGCCCATCAACAATAATAAGCTAAGGTTATGGTCGTTTACCGCTGCAGTTAGATATATTAATAGGCTTAAAATTGGAAATTATTATTCTAATGTAAAGCTTTTTAGTAAAAAACGATACGCATAGTAGCTAGCAGTAATGGCTTCAGGATTGTTCAAAATTCAGTTTATGCATTCAATGTCACTCAATGTCATACAATGAGTAATTATGACAAGGAAAACGACAATAAAGACAAAAAGATCCCCTGTAAGGCTAATGCAGAAGTTTGTAAATCGAGAAACTGGTCATCACTTACAACGAACTTCACCTTTCAGTGACGCCGATTGTATATTCGCTCCAGAGCGTTGACCCATGATTTATTGTTTTTTAAAATATATACACATACACTGTTCATGATCTAAATTAATATTAGTGGGGAAACACGCCTCAATAAGTGGCGCCCCGTGGTCTTACTCTAGATCCGGTAGATTTGTTTTGTTTACAGGATTGCCCATCTGGAAGGAACAAATGCTGAACATAAGGCGTAGAAAGACAGTATTTGCAGCACAGGCGAGGGACGTATTATCAATACTGCCTGAAACCACAAGCAAACTATAGTCACAAAATTTGTTTACATTTCCAATGTCTTTGCAGGATTTCGCAGGGTCTCTAACCAGCGTGGCTCTGGAGCAAACGAGGGCCAGTTTACTATTTTAAAAACATGGTGGTCTTAAAATAATACATTAGAACGCCCGAGCGGTGTGTGGACATAGGAATTGATTGGTGAAAATTGTTGAATTCAATACGGGCAATAAACTGTAAAGCTACATTTAACACTCCCAACTCTTGTACGACCAAGGAACGCCATGATGTCTTAACTTGGCAGATGTTGCCTACTTAGCTAGGGATGGTTAAAAATCCATCTACAGCAGTAGCTTTTGGCGTTTAGTTCAGAAAATGTATGACTATGACTTGTACTCATGTCAAAGAATGACACCCACTATAAAACAGGAAAATAAACTGCGCCCCAAAGCAGGCCAGAACTGTTTCACTCGCCAGGCTAGCCAGATATTTAAATATGAACATAATTCACTACCGAGTTGAGGTGGCACTAAGTACACATTATCTTCTAAAATGGACGACAGAGATCTTTTATCATTCAATATTAAACCCAACAATACGAACAGGTGAATTGAACGTTTCTTATGTAAAGAACTGACAAAAATACCTTTAGGCAGGATGTAAAAACATATTTGGATCTATATAAATTACGAGAGCGGATAATACTTACAGCCAGCATCTGTTATTAGCCCACGCAAATAATTCCTATGTGCGAAACATGAATTGTGTAAATTGGCGCTAGACAGCGTCTTTTGACTAACATACAGTGCAAATGCACTAAGTATCAAGCAATGAAAATGTATATTTGTTGATTGGCCAACTGCTTCCCATACTATTCATACACCGTGGAGCAGCCTAAGGAAACTTTACTGTTTGACAACCTTGCGCATTTATATGGAATACGTTCACCCACACCCCCTGGTTTTGTGACGTGACATCAAGCCGGAACTTCTTTCTACACATTATAGTAATTAAGTCATCAGAGATAGCTATACAAGGCTAAGCGCTGTACGTAGTCTGTTGTAACTGCATGCCATGTGTGTTATAGTGTTTGTACTTATGTATGGTTATAAGGAAAACAAACGCAAATAGTGCCAGGGTACTTTCGGGTAATTTGACCAATACATTTATTTCATGCCTTGTTGGTATTTTTGAGTATTTCTCTTGTTTTATATTTCGGTTCATACAAACGATCTGATGCCGTTATACATCTTAAATAAATGGTCAGTAATTTGCTCACTACTTTATTTGGCGAACGGATATTTCTATATGAGTGGCTGTGCTGAGTAATGCTAAAAATATAAAAAGTGATAGCAACAGAACTGCTATTGGCTGGTAGGTGGGAGGAACCAATGTCAATTGGACAAGTAGGTGTCCAGTCAGCAAGAAAAGTAGTGTCTCGCTAAAAGAATTGCATTGTGGTTAGTGTAGTTTAATTCATTTTTTCCGTATACACTTTAATCCATTTTCCAAAACTGTAAAGCTGATAAAGACAACGTGAGAAGTCTGAAATTTGTCATTTTAATATAAAAGGATAGATCCGATAGCAAATAACAAAAATGTATTACAAATGACAAATATTACTGTAACCTATGGTTGTGGTTCACACTTAATTTTACAACAATTTATGTTGCTTTAATGTTTTGGACGTAGTTATGATTAGCTAGCAAGCAAAAAACAATCACACAAACCACATAACAAAACAAAAACAAAAAAACCCCCAAAACAAAAACATACATTTGTTTATATTTAAGCCACTGGCATAACCTGCTGTCTTTGTACAATCGAGTTTAATATACATAATGTTATTTAGTGAACATTTTAGAGCTTTATACAAGTGAGCATAGTTTGTTCTGAAATAAATGGTTTCTTAAAACTCAAGTCAGTATTGATTGTTTAGGCCTACCTTTAATGGATTTCTATTTTCTCGTAACATTAAAATCACAGCAGCTGTTCTGTTGCTTAAAGTAGCCTAATGTTTATAAGAAAATCTAAATTCTGTGGTTATTACAGGATTAGTCTCACTTGTTGCATATGTGTCGTTTATACGCATGTACTGATGTGTGCTTTGGAACAACAGTGTTTTAACATGGCGGTGAGCGGTTTAATTTACTGCCTATTTTGACAGAGATGATTAGCATGTACACATGCGCTATTGTTGCTGGCTGTGGATGTTACGCATGCGCTACTCACTAAACGGACTAAACCTGTGCTACTTCATCACACAGACATTTCCTGCAGTAATTAATTACTGCAACTATTAATTTCACACAAAATTATAAAGGGGGATATAGATTAGCTGGGGACCTAATCAAAAATCAATTCTGTTCTAATGACTTTCGTTTGAAATAATTCTCTCAGCATTTCTTGTTCATTCTCCTTGGGTGTGTATGGTTGTTCCTTATTCATTCCCATTCAAACAGACTATTCTTTCCTGTACTTTCAAATAATTATTTTCGGTTCTCTCTTTTATTCTGAAGTGACGTAATAATAAAACGATTATTACGAATATAGCAATCACATTAGGATTAGCCCTATATGCAGGATTAGCCCGTGTGTTTATATCACTGCTGATGTAAGTTATGGCAGCTGTTGAAATGTTGAAATAACAAAGCATGATTTTAGGGTGTAATTTACATAAAATTGAATGAATGTTATTTTTTAAGGGAAGGTTGAAAAATATATCCAAAAAATGTATCCAACTTATTTTTCACCTGCTTTTTAAAAAAAGCAACACACACATAAACAACGTGTAAACAACATTCCTGGAGGCCTAATTGCAATTCTCCATTATGTCTTTACACAATTGTATTATTTGTTTAAACATTTTTATGTAGTTATATAGGATTTTGAAGGTCGCTCCTTTTATCATTTAAACTGTATTTATCACAAAATGTTAATATATTCTACCGGTTTTTATACACCAAAACATATGACCAATACGTTTACATTGTTTCGTTACGATCTTCCTAATGCAGGCTGTTTGGACAATTTTGTTTAAAAATGTTTCCCCAATAAAAGCAAATTCTAATAATAATTATAATTATTTAGCCTACTGATCTCTGTAGACGCTGCACTGTTTGTTGTTGTATTGTATCTAAGGCATATTCTTTAGCTGTGACTGGCACTAGACATCTTTCAAGAAATTCACTAATCCGCAAAAAATATCCATCCTAAAACTGCGGGGTTAAAGGTCGGGAAACTGACGTCAACCTTCAGCGACAGGTTTGTCAGGGAGCAAAATGGCGTCTTACAGTATTATTGTCAGTAGATTACGGGTAAGTTATCGTTTTAAATGCACCCTGATAGTATTGTCTGTCTCATGGCTGTTGGCCATTGAAGTAAAATAGCTGCGTCTGACATCTGGCGCCTGTTACAACTCGATAACAAGCTTTTCTAAATCTGCTGTTGGCGGCAGGCAGTGTAATGATAAACGTACCCCCTAATCTGATGCCTTATCGAGCAATAATTTCTGCGTAAACGTCACGGCTCGTTACAGTATAAATCAGAGCTATTGCAGCGGGTCTTAAACAGTGACATTAGTCCTTATGAAGACATGTCAAATTCATACTTATGACTTTCGGATAGGGTAGCTAACGTATAACACCACAAAGGCTCTCCCAAATGACTCGCTTACCTCTACAAAATAAAGAATCTAAACGTGTATCCAGTGAAACTTGCTAAGACACTCAAACGTTAGCGGTTCCTGGTTCAGTGTAGACTGACTGTGTTTACAGACCTACGCAGGTAATAAGCAATCATGCATTGGTCAGGTTCAGTTTATGGCTACCTGTTCTAAAGGAGTCCTCAGTTTTCATGCTGGCCAGGTTCACATTTTGTTCTGGAAGGTTCACTCTCACTCATTCTCTCCTAATAATAAAGCTTCTTGCTGTGGTCCAGCTTGCATTACTGAAAGCGTTGAGACACTGACTGGCTGTTTTCTTGAGCGCTTATCTTCTGTTAGAGGTGAAACACAGTAGATGGTTTTAAAGTGCCTGGATGCCTCTGTCTCTCTCGCACACACACACACACTCACTCCATTCTCTCTCGCTTCCCTCTTTCTCTCTCTCTTTCTTTCTTTCTTTCTTAATTTCTTTCTTTCTGACTAGCTCATCCTGGGGGTGGTGCAAGGAGACTCCATGTCTCTGCTGCCCTTGGTGCCAAAGCTGGAGTGTCGATGAGCCGCTTTGAGTCTGGCTCTGCCGTCTGCAACGACAAACAGCTCAACAACAACAGCGTCGTCCCCAAGAGGTCAGACCCTGCATCCTTAGACCAGAGTGTGAGCTCATCTGCACACAGATGTGTCCTAAACTCCGACGCTGTTCATGAGGTGGTCTGGGCACCAGGTAGCTTCATGCAGACTGGCTTCTGTTCACTTTACCAGCAGTGTGCCGATGTGACACTAACTGGCATGTGATCAACAGTAAGACTATTTGGCGTTAGGATGTTGGGTCCATTATTTTAACCTCATTTGACAGAATTGTAGTCTTGACCTAGAACAAAGTCTGTGGATGAAAACTCATGGATGGAAATCAGCCTGTATTATTTTAACCAGTGTCTGTACTTGTTGGATCATGGGAATTCCATGATTGATCCAAACAGAACATTTGATGCTGATCAATATTCTTGCGGTGCATAACACAGACTGCTGTGTTTGAGTGGAGTCCATGTTTGCATATAGCAGTTGTGCAAAAGCTCACATTTCCAATACCAACCAGCAGACAGTGTACTGTGTAGCTATAATTTGTCCTTTTCCACTGTGTGAGGGCTCAATCCCCAGGGTAGAGTCTCTGGAGAAGCAGGATCGCTGGTGTGTACATGAACTGAGGTTGAATATGAACTGAAGGGGCGTGTGGTTTCTATCTGAATGGGATGGGTGAAGGTGCGTAAAACAGCTGCACACAGCACGATGAAACTGCACAGCCCTGCAGGAAGAAATTCCTCAGCATGACCTTCTGCTGGGGGTCGTGCCGAGAGATTATGTTAAAACGAGAGTGTTAATCTGAACTTCAGATCATTGGGATCTTAATTACTCTGAGAGGCCTGATGATCTTAGTGGTTTCATTTTCTGAATATACTAGCTCATCTCGTGAGTTGTCATCTGAAAACCCAAATCATTTATATCCTTACTGGTTGCCAGGAAGTGAATCAGGAAGTCTACAGTTTCCTGACGACAACCGCAGGGTACGGGGGTGGGGTTCTGGAGGGCGGGATCTGGAATCATTCACCAGGTACACAGAGGTCTGACTCAGTCGCACGCGCACACACACACATAGTCTGTAGCACACAAACACATGTCCAGGTACATGGTCACCCACCAGAGTGTTTGTGCACCAATCCAACTTTACACATTTGTTTTTGCCCAAACAAAGTACCTAATCTATTTCTGATTGGTGCACAGATTATTCTGGAAAATTATGCATACACGGGTGTGATGCTGATTGGCACAGATTCATACATGCCCAATGGGGGCAGGCTAGGGGGCATCTGTCTTGGCGTGGGAGGGGCTGACACAGTGGAGCTGAAATGCCCCAGTGTGAGTTGTCAGAAGTGAACTCCTCCTCTGCCCCCCTGTCCTTCCCAACTGCCCCCCTGTCCCTCCGTGTCTTCTTTCTGGCCTCGTACCTTTCTTTATTTCAGATGAATAACAGCTATTTCCTTTCCTGCTGTTCCATATCATTTCTAAGCTCAGGTATCAGATTTCCACCCGTTCTCCGATCGTGTAAATGTTCCCTCTGCTCTCCCCCTCTCCCCCCTCAGGTGATCAGGGTGAAGTTGACTGGTTCTCTTTCGGGTTGGACGTCTCCTAAAGACGTCATCTTGAAAGTGGCAGGCATTCTCACCGCCGGAGCTATTGTGGAGTAGCACGGAGCAGGAGTCGACTCCATCTCCTGCATAGGTGTACACACACACACACACACACACACACACACAGCTGTGTTTCTTCTCTTCCCCATGTGCATTTGTGTTGTACTGAAGCGTTTTCTGTAAACGAGGAGTTTCAAGTTCTTCGTTCCAATCTATTATTTACCATTAGCGTTCAGTTCCCTTAAATGATTGATAAAGGTGTACACTTTCTCAGGTGTTATTTCAAGACATGTAAACAAATCTGTGTGTGTGTGCTTCTGCCAAACCTGTGTCTGCGTGCATGCGTGTGTGTGCATGTGTGTGTGTGTGTGACCATCTGCAACATGGGGCAGAGATTGGAGCCACTACCTCTGTGTTCCCCTACAACTACCGCATGAAGACCTACCTGGAGAAGACTGGCCGTAACGGTACACACGCACGCGCTTATAGACACACACACACACGCACGCGCTTATACACACACCAAGCGCACACTCCTACCTCACATTGCTAGGTGTCAGTTTTAGTAGCATGTAGTGTGTATAAATTGATGCATCTCTCTCAGCCATGATGTGAACAACAGGAACTTCACAGCAAGGAATGATGCGAATCCAGCTACACATGCCTTTGTCACTTCACCCGAGGTACGTGAACACACACACACACACACACACACATATATATATATATACATACGCTCATACACACATATATAAACCAACGCGTGCATATACAAACGTACACACACGCGCGTACAGACACACACTCACACAGACTTATGCCCAGTGTCCAACGTGCCCAAACAAAGCTTGAACGAACTTCAAACCACATTCCCAAGTGCGGTGTGTTTGATAAGCAAACACACCCATCCACACACTCTCTGTCTCTCTCTCTCTGACACACACACACACCTAATCACTATTACATCTTCCTGGTTCTGTAGATTTATATCTTTATACACATGAAATATTTAATTTCACACGACATGCATGATCTTGATATACAAGTTATATACAGGTTATATATTACAAAGTCATCATCATCATCAAACTGTTGCTGTTGGTCTTCCTGTCTTCTTTCCTCCCTCCCTACCTGACCACTCCCAATGGGGAGAAGTTCAAGCTGGAGCCCCCTGCAGGCGACTTTGACCCGGGCGAGGACACCTACCAGCATCCGCCTGCTGACGGAGGTCGATGTGAACCCACAGAGCTACAGCTGCTGGGACCAGAGGTGGGACGGCAAAGACCCGGAGAACCATTCTACCCTTTCTGTAGGAGCATTTCCAGCGTCTGCCCTGTGTGTCTAGACTGTGGTAGTAAAGAGATGCTGGGGAGAGAAGATCAGCTGGGTGGCCTGACTACACAAGCAGCAGATGGGTGGAGCTGAGCAGGTGGGTGGAGCTGAGCAGGGAGCTTCTCCACCTCAGCATGTTTGGACTGGTGTTCAGAACAGTCAGCTCACACCGGCTCTGTGCCACAGGGCAGACTGACTACATTTTACCATTGGAGACATTGTACATACATCTACAGTACAGTGAAATGTAACACACATGTCCACTTTTGCTGTCTGTCTAGTTTGTAACGAGATGCTTATATAATGAATTGCCTATGTACCCATTATAGAGTATAACTTACACACCACTCATGCCCAGACATACACACACACCAGGTCGCTGTACAGATTGAACACGCACATAAAACACACCACACACACTCTCACTCAGGATTACTGTACTGTGATTGTGTAGATTCTCACACCAATCCAAAAGCAATTACAGGCACACAGACATGCATAAATGAGTGTTTCAAAGTATACATTTTTAGTATTGCACTGTACCGCACTTTTTTCTTGTGTGATTAGCACTCCTTGTTTCCATAGTGAGAACACTGACACTGTTACTGTAGGCGGTGTGTTGCCATAGACACACACCCTCCAGCCTCTTGGCTGTAGCTGAAGGATGTCTTACTTTTCTCTGGTTCTGGTCCGTTGTGCTATAAGCTCCTGGGCTGCTGACGCCTTTAGTTCGACTCCGTTTGTTTTCCTAACGGAGCCGGTGATGGGTTACTGAATCATTAATGCATTACTGAACGGAATATTCCACTGAATTGGCTTCCAGATGTAGAGAGGTCTGCAATTCTGGCTTTATTGATTAGTGAGCAAGTTTCTCCAATATAATGAGTATTGAGCTGAACCCAAAGTAAAGTGTCACTGCACAAAGAACAAACCTGGCTTTCATAGCGTAATAAGGGTTTCGTTTTACATTCGCCTTCAACTAGGCACTTTCAGTGAGACTAAATATGTTTTTTTTATAGAAAGTTCAAATAAGTTCAACGCCGGCTGGCTGTGTGTGTTGGTGCATGTGCTAGCACATCATATGGATGACCAGCTATACGTGTCCTGACTTTCCAGGCCTGAGGAGGCCATCTTGTCCTGTTTTCTGCAGCTAAATGCACAATAATGGTTTGAGGTTTGTATAAACACACACACACACACACACACACACACTCAGCATCTGCCACACACATACTTGGGCTTTCATTAAGAGCCTGTGTTGCTAGGTAGTGGCTGTGTGTTTTTAAGTCCATAAATCGGTACTATTTTGCATGAATATCATAATCAGTAAGTGGCTGTTAATGTAGGGTAACATTTTTGAATGCGCATTGAAGGTAACTGGTAGTGAGCTAGCGAAGTGAGCAAGTGTTTAGCAATTAATGTGCATCATGGTCTCCATTAACATCCCAAGACATAAAATTGTTTTATTAACTGTAGTAATTATACTCGGTGCACTTAAAAACAAATGCTTAGTAATTTCATTAAATGATGAGCAGATCAGTGCATACTGTGTTTTAAAACTCTGGTGATTGTTTTGCTATTGCTTTGAAGATGGGTTAAAATCCAAGGCCAGTCAATTCTTTTTGTTTTTCAAGATTTTCAAGATGGGTCTTGACATGTATGTGCATTTTATAAACACATCTGCATGAGAACTGAATGATGGGATACCGCCTGACGTTAGTCACCTGTGGAACAGGTGTTGCAGGTGCATTCTCAAGTGCTACTGTCGATTCACATCTGAACTACATCTGAAAGACTGTTCAGGTCTGGTGACCGACGTCTATGTTGGGACTTTATATTTTGTAGAAGAATGTGATTTGAATGTTCATGCTTTTATTGCTGCCTGAAATGTTGAAAAGAGTGTCTAAACTTAAATAATTCTGATAACTGTGACATTGGTTATTTTGGTATTGATTCATGAAGTAGTATAAACAGTAGTTAATAACGTACATTCATACGTGTGAGAGATTTTTGTTCATGCTTTTTTGTGGAGTAAAGGCATTACTCACGAAGGCACATGAACACATTATGCTATCACTATGTGTGTGTATATATATTGATTTAAGGATTGTATGTCATTAGTATATGTGTGATAGAATTTTTACTGCCTGAGGTCTCTCTTGCAATTAGCCCTCAATCAACAGACACAGTAAACACACAGTACTTACAGTAAACAATTCAGCTACATGGAATACACTTAATAAAAATAATATACAATGTTCACACCAAGTTACAAAAACAGTATTGTTGATCTCTATTGAGGAAAAACAATATCCCTCAAAGTAGTTTAAAAGTATTTAGATTTGATAAGTTGGGGCTAATTTATTAGTGCTAACTTGAAAAATATGGAAGAACCAAAGTGAGACGTAAATGCAAAGGTTGAACTAACATGCAAGCTAAATATGATCTTTGTCCGATTTTGGATTTTTTTTTTGTAAATATAAATATAAGAATCTGCAATTTTCCGTATTACGTTCTGATTACCTGTCAAAGTCGCGTTGTCGTAAAACGCTAACACGCTGTCGTAAATCACACAACACGTGCGGCAAATAGCAGTCTGCACTTCGCTTTGCGGCCTGTGAAACCAGCTCGCAGTTAGCGAAACCGCTTAGTTTAATGTCGGTGATTAAACGAAATGTAGATGAAATGTTCATTTGATCACACCAGTAAATATCGGCTGAACACCAAACAGAAAAGAGGTGGGTGTTAGAAATGGATTGCAAGCTCGGTAGATAATGTTCAGTCTCATCTTGAGGAGCTTTGTCAGCTAGTTAACTAGCTATGGCTGTTTGCAAGCACTGTTCTACATGTATATATGCGAAGCGGGATCAGGAATATCAGTCCTAAGTGTTTTATGAATACTGCAGTTTCAGTCGGGTTTCTTAGACCACTACACGTGTTTCAACTGAAGTCAAAGCTAGCTGGTCGTGAGAATCGGCAAGCCGGATTTTTTTCACAATCATTCGTGACAAATTGCATGCTTCATTTTATAATTCATTCACATTACTTGCGTTCAGGATGTTTGTAGTCGTAGAGATGGTGGACACCGTAAGGATTCCTCCGTGGAATTTCCATCGGCAACTCAACGACGCCATCGCTGAAGAGCTCAACAAGAAACTGGCCAACAAGGCAAGAACTCGTTTTCGCAATCCGGATCCAATTCTGGAACAACTGGATTATTACCAGTGTTCATACTAGGGACCCGCCGATCCGGTGTGATCCGCATGACTTACGCAGGGTCGCTGTAATACACCTCATCTTTCCACAGGTTGTGTATAATGTTGGCTTGTGTGTCTGCTTGTACGACATCACTAAATTGGAGGATTCCTACATATTTCCTGGTGATGGAGCCTCCCACACAAAAGGTATTGCATCTAATACCCAAAAACGTATCAAAATGTCCCATCACAATCCAAGTTTATTAATTTTTTTCTGGAACAGCCAAAATACCATGGCTGTCACAAAGATGCTTTTTAATTTAACATACTTGTGTATTATGTTTACATGATAAATACATAACTGACCAGTTGATAAGCTATGTTTCAATCCTTTTGTAGCTGGAGCGCTCTGATTGGCTCTCTCAACACTTTTTTGTTTACATAACATTTACTATTGTGTAGTAACACTATGAGCAATTTGGTTGGTTTAGTTTTTTTGTGTGACCTTTTAAGAGTCACAAAATCCGCTTCTTCATGTCTTTTGGCACAGTGCACTTCAGGTATGTGGTGTTTCATCCATTCCTGGATGAAATTCTGGTGGGGAAGATTAAGTACTGCAGTCAAGACGGAGTACACGGTAAAAACATGTACAAGTTCGACGAAAAAGTGTTATTGTACAGGGAATGGTCCTTCTCGAATATTGCTTATCCCAGTATGATTACTCAAATCATGTCAACATGTCCGCATCGTGGCATATGAGTCCGTGTGTGTGTGTCTGTCACAGTCAGCCTTGGATTTTTCGACGACATCGTAATCCCACCCGAGTCCTTGCAGCAGCCTGCGAAGTTGTATCCTGCTGGAGTGGCTCTGCTCAGCCGTGACTGGGCCATGTTGCTCTGCATAGCCTTGCTCTTGGTTTCATTTGTTGACATTTTGATTGCCTGTATCAGTTTGGTTTGAAGCTTTGCAGCTGTTACTCTGGGAGCAGCAAATAGCAGCCTGTGCTCAGCCTGTTCTGGTTCTTAACGGGGTTGCTGTAGCGACGAGGCAGAGCAAGTGTGGGTGTGGGAATATGAGACGGACGAGGGCGCCCACGACCTCTACATGGACCAGGGTGAAGAGATCCGCTTCCGGGTCGTGGACGAGCTCTTCCTGGACACGTCTCCCACGGGGCCGAAAACGGAGCAGGAGGCACCATCCAATACCGGCAGCACGACACCAGCTGTAGCCGCGGAGGACAGCGCGCAGAAAAAAGAGGCTCCATACACACTGGTGGTGAGGGAACACGCACACACACACACGTTCGTAGTCATATATGTTGTCTTGACTTGTAGTGGAAAGATGATTTCTGGACAGTCGTCCGTCTGCGTTGTCGTTTGTGGTTATTTCATATGAACACAGTGAGGAGTGTTTAGCAACAGTTCATGTATACTGCCAAATTGGTCCAAAGGCCCTAGTAATGTCACTCATTGGGTGTTTTTAACTGAATTATGTGCACTAGCATGCTAACAACATTCGACTGTTCTTGGCTGCCTTAGCATTACTAGCTAAAGTATTGCTGTCATATTACATGTGTGTGCGTGTTCTCTCCTGCAGGGCTCCATAAGTGAACCAGGGCTCGGTTTGCTCTCCTGGTGGAACAGCTAGTCCTACAAGATGAAGCTGATACACAGGGAGGAACTGATGTCCATGTTCGAGCACAGCAGAGCTGGGTGCTGGCGTAAGGGTCACGTCATCTTAAAGCCCAGAGGCCCTGCGTGGACCACGGGCTGTGGGAAGTGACTGAGGGACTTTGTCTTGTTCGTATGGTTGTCCTTGTCCTTGTTAGTCAGCACTGCCAACATGTCGCAGGATCTCCGTGATCTTGCCGTGACATTTTGGATCAAGGTTTCTAACTGTCGTAAGTGCGACGGACAGGTCGGGGACCAATGAGTGGCGATCACTGAGTCATCACTGCTGTGTGTGTGGGGCGGGGTTGGTGACCTTCCTCACTGACACGCGCAGCTTGAGTGCAACATGACTGTAAGCTGATCACGGACGGCGCCTGTCACACGTTAGGGGTGCATCCAATGTGAATCAAATGTTTTGAGACCTCAGAAGGGAAGGTAAATCCCTGAACGTTTGCGTCTCTCTTTGCCAAACCGTCTGCAAAGATGTAATTATTTTGGGGGTTATTGTTAGGCTTAAAAAATAAAATGTACTTAATTTGTTTTGATGTTGTTTGATTTTTTTTATGCTGTGGATGGAAGGATGGTTGCTTTGTAATGTTGATAAAATATATTAAAAACTAATATCCCAATGTTGATCCCGGAGGTCACTCTATTCTAAGGTGACGGCTAATGTCTGTTAAAGAGCGAACGGCAAAAGTCCCCTGATACTGTCCACTTCTGTGTCCTTAATCTGCGTGGTACACGTTTTAAACCACACAGTGCGGCACTGGCTTTTATTAGACCGCGTGTGTGAATGTCTGGTACATTCAGTCATGATGGGTTGCGTGTTGTATTTATTTTGGATAACAAAAACATTCGTTTTAATTCACGAGCCCAGTAAGCGTTTTGCGTCATCAAATAGAAGAAAATGTGTGTATCAGGCTGCGTAACGTCAGCGCTCGTTATTCCGTATCTAGAGATGCTCTATCTGTTGTAGCCGTGAGATCGGCTGCGATTTGCTCACTCCCACACCCACGGACACACGCCCAGTCTGCGCCGGGGACGCGCCGGAATTCCGAGCAGCTGCAACCCCTCACACCCAGATTGTGGGGTATTCCGCTGGTGTACGTGGGTTTATGCGATTTATTTATTTAATATATGTTATATAATCGTGTGTGACCAGACGTATGCACCTTCAAGCTTGAAAGATCAACGGACGTCTTTAAGCGGTAAGTGAGCTACTGAATGTTTTTGCCTTCTAAGAACAGTTGTCTGTATTTTGTCCATTGTCACGGCGAATATTATGCTGTAAATTAGTTTACGAGATATCTGAAAGACCCTTGATGATAGCCCGTATCAATAATGTAAGTTATTCCACTAACGCGTATCGAATTTCAAAGCTTGTCGAAGTCGCCGTTTTCGTGCTTTTAAACTCGCGAGCCCTCTTTTGTCTCACTGGCATCCCTCCACGAACGTTCTAGAACCGGGTGATGCCCAGATTTCATTATGACGTTTAACGAACCACGTTACACATCGTTTGATTTTGGCCCTTAAAAAAGATTGAATCGGAAATGGTGATCTTAAATTAAACCGTGAATAAAGTCCACGCAATATTGTCAGATCTGTTTCGTTCCTAGAGGACTATAGGCAACTCGTAGCAAAAAAAAAAAAAAAAAGTGGCTGCCGAGCGTTGTGATCTTGGGCGCGAGCCACATCATTCCTCTGCTGCGACTTGCCCTTCGTTTCAGGATCTAACGTTAGCCCACTTGTTTTGTAAATTTACCATCTAAAAATATGTACATGGAAACCGTAGTTTTAACATTTATATTTAGTCTCCAGCGCATATGTACTGGGTACCCGTGCTGGTGATTTAATAAATTAGTGTAGCGCACAAGAGAGATTCGGCCGTGGAAGTGTTAGAAAACTTAAATGTGGAATTAAGACTCATAGAGACGCCTCCTCCCTTTTTTCACGTCATGGTCTGCCGAGCCAAAGTTTTGTTTTTTGTCTAATGACGCAAAAGCACTACAGCACCAATATTTCTCCAGCTACTCTGACGTAAATTAAGTTGACAGGTTGCAAACGTTGACAGGTTGTTAACTCCCGCGGCAGCCTTGGAAACGTTGGCCTGGAGATTTAGGGCAGAGTATCGTTCCTAACGGCGAAATAAAAAAACTTCCGTTCTTTAGTGCCACTCTGCCGGTGATGCGCGGCACATTTTGTGGCACCATGTCCAATCTGGCACAATGGTTGCTTTTGTGCACGGATCGCAGCTTTCGCATGGGCGCGCGCTCGTCGCTCCTGGGGGACAAGGAGGCCTGCATGTAAACAAACTGCTACTCAGCACCGTACACAGCGTCTTTGTTGACGTTAATGACAAACTTGACAGTGGAAAAGCTGTTTCATTCGGCTCTTTTCCTCCCGGAAGGTGGTCTCCATGCACACAACCAGCGACGCTGTCTATATAGATAGGATGGGGTGACTATACAATAGGATACTCTGGTATTTAACTTCGTAGCCTTGAGGGATCTGTCCCTGAAACACAAACTCTTTAAGTCCCAAACGTGCGACAGACACCGCGAACTTCACCATTTATCATCATCTGTGCTCTGGGTCACCTGATTCATCAGCTATTTACAACCACAAGTCGGTCGAAGGTGTGTGTATCCAAACGTACATGCACATTTTGCTTTGTAGAACTTGTCCAGGAAAGTGAGCAGAACCCTTTTCCATAGTGAGCACAGCGTCTAGGGCAGGCCTTCCAGCTCATGCAGCACGAATGTTATTTTATGCACTTTGTTGTTGATGATATTCAGTATCTGATGTCTGACTGGCTTGCGTCTCTCCCTCTGTCTGCTGCAGGACGTCTGGCTCGGTTTACGTGTCAAAGCACCGCCGACGCTCGAGCTAGGGGCCTTGGGCCGAATTCCCGTATCAAACGTCGGACACGCCCACCTCAGCGTGCCCCAACCAGCAGGGGGAGCCGTCGCCCGCCTCACCCAGGCAGTCACAGACACGCCATAGCCATGGCGGAACCGGCCCTGCCGTCGGTGGGCGAGCCCCCGCTGCGCTCTCCGCGCCCGGAGCCACACCCCCTCTCCTTCCCCATCCTGAGGGAGGGCAGTCGTGTGTGGGAGAGAACGGCGCTGCACCACGGGGAACTGCCCAGCCCACTGCCCACTAAACGCACACGCACCTTTTCTGCGTGAGCATCTCTTACACACACACACACACACACACACACACCTTTTCTACATCTCACACACGCTATAGTCATATTATGTGACAACGGCTCAGTTGCTGCTGTGTGTGTGTGTGTGTGTGTGCGCGAGCGCATGACAGGGCAGTGGTGTGTTAGGATGAGTGAATGTGTGGACCGTTTGAACGTGTGCCTTTGAGGCCAGGCACAATGGTGACAGTGTAAAAGACCTTTCAAGACATGGGGCAGTTCATCGAAATGGGTCGCTACTGGCGAGCGTATTTGTTGGTACACCAGCAGACAGTGACAGCACAATCTGACCGTACGATTGTAGTAGACACATGTCTGCTACATGCTCCCTAAACACTGTTTTCTCTCTGTCTCCTCGATGTGTAGCACGATGCGGGCCAAGTCAGGTACTGTGTATAGTGGCGTGTGTAAGAACTTCTCGAGGTCACAGGGTCATGGCTTCATCAGACCGGCCCATGGCGGAGAGGACATCTTCGTCCACATCTCAGAGTGAGTCAGCACTGCCATCCATAGTCGGTGTCTGCCGCCGTACTGGTGTGGCTGAATCCTGATCGAAATTTCAGAGAGAATGTTGCGTCGGACTGTGTGTGTGTGTGTGTGTGTGTGTGTGTGTGTGTGTGTGTGTGCACCTGTGTTTTAGACATGTTGTTTTGCTGTTTCTTCCAGTATCGAGGGAGAGTATGTTCCTGTGGAGGGTGATGAGGTCACATATAAAGTCTGCCCCATCCCCCCCAAGAACCAGAAGCTCCAGGCGGTGGAGGTGACCATCACACACCTGAACCCAGGAACGAAGCACGAGACCTGGTCAGGCCAGGTCATCAGCTCGTAGGCAGCTGTCCGGGCCAGAGCAGTGCTGAGGGGTGGGGGTAGGGGTGGGGGCGGGTCACGGGTGCTGGGGCAGGGCTGGGGTCGTTTTTCAAACAGGGACGCTACAGGTGCAGTGGGAGAAACACGGGGCAAGACAGTCAAGACATGCGGAGGACCATAATGGGGGGTAGACAAAGTTGGTCTTCTTATAATGTTAAAGGGAAAATGATGAACAGGGGATGTGTGTGAAGCAGGTGAGGGGAGAGTTCCCAGCTATGTAGATAGAGACAATATAGTTATAGAGACTATGGAAGGTAGAAGGTAGACACTGGTTTGTGGACAATAATGTCAGAACAGGGAGAAGTGCTTAAAAGGAAGTGTGGTCTTATTAAATAGGCTTACTGAACTGTGAAAGAATCTTGTGCCACACAGATGATCGGTCCCCTTGGTTTAACTGTTAGCCTTTATTTATTTATTTAGATGTTCATTTGTTAGTGATTTTATCAGACTAGTTGTAGGGGGTTTTCATTTTGAATTATGTTGCAAATTATGCTGGAATTTGAGTACCATAAACTAATATTGCACTTAAAACTTGAACCCCAAAAAGACATACTGCCAAACTCACCACAACTCCCAGAATTCCAGTGGGAGCAATTCAGGGTAAACCAAACAGCATTTTGTAGTCCAATAGAGGTAAACAGTGGGCCTAGCAAAATACTTCTACTGAACATAATAGAAAGTCTTAATGTTTTTCTTTTCTGTTGTTTTTATGGTATTAAGACATATTCATGACGAGTAGCTCACACATTAGTAATGTTTTGGTTGGTCACGTTCTGTTTGATGTACCGTTCAGCCAATCATAGCATGTAGTCAACATTCACCGAGTAATTTTCTCCAACAGTTTCTATGCATCTTTTTTATGCTTTGCTATGTTATCTGGTCATGTTTTGTACTGTGAGTACTTAACCGACAAATAGTTTGTTTGGTTTTGTTTATTTCAGAGCACTTTCTTTCACCGGTCAGATCACTGTGGCTGGTATAAACGTCATTTATGTGTGAACTTTGACAGAGTAATGAAAATAAAATAAAAAAACAGCTTTACTAGTCACCCAATTCCAATGCAAATTATTTTTTAACCATTATTCAGCAAATCAGGTCTTCAGGGGACATAAGTTTGTTATTGGGAGCAGTTATGGGGACTTCCTGTCATTGACGTGACGTGTTTTTTGAGCCGTAAGTTGAATGTTAACTCAGTAATGTTGGCAGATTCAGGAATGCTAGCAAAATCAGGGACACTAAGAGACCAAAACAGTAAACAAAAATGCTCACAGCTTGTTTAGTTAGTATTTACGGTGACCATTTACATAATACCAAACACCTGCTAACCCATTCCATTATCAGAGCTGTCTCACTATTCTCTAAAGCCCCATTACAGTTTCATACACACTAACAAGCAACATTTCCCAAAAAGATTTATTACAACAGTACAGCAAATGGGTACTGCAGAAACACATCAAGGTCAATCGTACGATTCTGATTTCTCACACAAATAAGCAACATGAGGTAAACGTTTAAATCTTCCATGATGATGGGAGTGTGTTAATACTGTTATGTGGGCTGACCCTGCCATCATCTGACCCACAGGATTAATATATATAAACACATATATATATATATAAACATACATATATAAAATGTACATCATAAATCTGAACCGAATCATTCCAATCAATAATGTAAAAGAACAGTTCTGGCGACAGGCCAGTGCCCACGCAATCCTTCCTGGATGATGGTGGTTTTGCTGGTAATGGTTTTTCAGGACACATGCGTGTAAATGAGGCCCATGCGATGAGGATGAGAGCGTGTGGACAGACTCCGCCCCCCCCGAGCGTGTGGACAGACTCCGCCCCCAGGCTGTCCTTCACACAGCAGTTAAACCCGATCTCCCATTTCATACATCCAATACATAATCATTTAAAAAATCTCAATCAGTTCCTTTCAAGTCAGGCCACAATCATAAGTTAACACAGACATTTTGATAAACATCTTCAGACAGACTCATCTAGTTACATCCTGCTATTTACAGAACAACAGTTATTGTTGGCATTAGATTAGACTCATGTTTCAGCACCTTTTGACAGTTTAGAATTCGTTTCAGTGTTAATGGAAAATCGAAATTAACCTTTAAAAAAAACTTTTTTCTCTAGAGCGTCATTTACCGGGTTACAGTTGTGTTCACATGTGCAGCTGTCAGTTCTGATTCTGAAGCGGTTTTGCTTATTACCTCACAATGCCTAGTGTAGTCAGACACTCCTGAGCCTCTACCGATATACATGATGAACACAGGTGAACTCCGCCCCCCCCTGTAGGAGAGAGAACTGAGGAACTCTAAAAGATCTCTGTTCTTCTGCACTGACAGTGCACCTTGTACCGTTAATGAAAAGCTGGTCAAAGGTATCAGTACACATGATCGGAGTGAAAATACAATCAGCACAAGGTTCATGTGATATTCATAGTGGGAGACTGGATCACCGAATCACAGATCCATCACATATCTCTGAAAAGGACTAAAATGTACATACATTTAATGTTACAGAAAGAAAAAATGTCTTTTTTTTACAAGTAAAACAGTCACTTGATTAGTCTGAAGAGTAAAATTTCAAAGTTTCAGTAAACACTGTGGTTGGCGATCGGGGTGATTCCTACTAGTGATTCCTTTTGATTACTTTTTTATCGTCAGGTTTTGTCTATAAAGCACAAAGCTGCGCTCGGTGTAGTACCAATCCAGGACAGCAGAGGGAGCCAATGAGCTTCGACCAGGCGATCCTGGTGAACTGCTAGGCTTCGTTGGGCGGTGCGCTAAAGAACAGTTCCCGGCAGAGCCGTGCGGTGTCCTCTGGGGAGTACACGGTAAAGCCAATGGTTCGTGGGTCCTCAAAAATCTCATAATCATTTCCACCCTGTTTTCAGAGAAAAATTAAATTTATATACAGATAGATTTATTCAGATAGAGTATATATCTGTATATACAAATAGACTATATCTGTATCTGCCTGACTATCTGTATATCAGTTTGTGTGTCTATTGGTTGTAGTGTCTCTGTATCTGTGTCTCTTTTCCAGATGAGAAAAACAATGGAATGTCACGTCAACTTTAACCTCAACAAAAACCCATAAGTGCCACTACAGGGTTCAAACGTCAGCTTCACCCCCCAGTTCACAAAAAAACACACTCATACATGAACTCACATACTCAAACCAGGATTAACCAGTGAAGTTTACTCACCAAACCTTCACACACAAACACACCCCTCTTAAACCAGGACTAACCAGTGAAGTTTACTCACCAAACCTTCACACACAAACACACCCCTCTTAAACCAGGATTAACCAGTGAAGTTTACTCACCAAACCTTCACACACAAACACACCCCTCTTAAACCAGGACTAACCAGTGAAGTTTACTCACCAAACCTTCACACACAAACACACCCCTCTTAAACCAGGACTAACCAGTGAAGTTTCATTCCCAAAGAAATAGATGGCATCTAGTCTTTCTCCCTCTAGGACATCCAGACACAGACGTTTATCCCAACCTTCAGGAAACACGTCAAAGCTGATCAATCCCCCTAAAAAAAAAACACACACACACACACACACACACAGAGTTAAAGTATCACATCTCACATTACGGTATCACAGTGTTTCGTCATACCTGATTTTACAACACATTAGCGTTATCAAGAAAACACAAACAAAACCCTCCTCTCTGATTCTTGCATTGCACTTGGCATGTGACACAAAGATCACCTCATACACATGACACATGGCTTTAACAACACAGTTAGGTGCTATTAGGCAGTGATCTTCAGTCAGGCCCCCTGAGCTCCAGTTAAACCCGCCTGTCTCCCTCAGCACCTAGCACAGGTTACACGCCGAAAGCATTCCAGGGTCATTACAGCGCAGCCATTTATGGCGGAGGTGCGGTTAGAAGCACAAGCTCCCCTGGAATTCTGGGAAATTTTGTCTGTACCAAACCAATCTACAGAAAATATGAAAAAAAAAACCTTTGTTGCCACAGCTACAGTTGCTAAGCCTCTGTTGGCAGTGGCAGCTAGTATCAGTTAGAGAAATGTATATATTACATATTTGACAATGGTAACACTGATCCAAGGTCAGTAGTCTTCCTCCATACACACGACCTCTGTGTCTTCTATTCTGTTATCATTTTGTTATTCTGTTATTATGCTGAGTCTGTGTAGTAGGCGATGTTAAAGAGACTCAGAGCTACTCAAAGTGTGCACGTGTATGTGTTTGGATAAGGACACTAATATTAGTATCTGCTTCTCCATCTTACTACACCTGCAGGTGGGTGCACCTTGTATCCGCCTTGATAACACTGGAATGTTTTGTGTCTGTGTATGTGCATGTGAGCACATGCATGCATATGTGTGTGTGCGTGTGCAAGTATGTATGTGTGTGTGTGCGTGTGCCTGCATCTCAGCAGACTTTCATTGATGAGCTGCACTAGAGTAACCCCCCTCCCTCTCTCCTTCTCTCTCCCCTCTCTCTCCTTCTCTCCCCCATCTCTCTCTCACCACCTCTTTTTCATGCACTACGTGACACATTCTTTAGTCAGAATGGTTGCCCTAGTCTCCTAGTTAAAGATGAACTGTAATGTAAAGGGAGGTTAATTACCCCTCATCACACACACATACACACAACCTCCTTCACAATGGCTTCACTGCATTAGTCATTTCGTGCTGAACCAACAGCTGGAGCCAATCAGGTTGTTGTATTTCCAACCACACCCCCAGATCATGATGACTCCACCCAAAGAACACCAACCGAAGAGAGGCTCGAAGTACATGCCTGTGGGTGTATGTGTGCTTGAACTGAACGAACCCACAGATGGAAAGGAGACATCCTCTGTCTGTCTCTCTGCCTGTCTGTCTCTCCTTCTCTCTGCCTGTCTCTCCGCCTGTCTCTCTCTCTCTCAGACTGTCCCTCTTTGTTCTAAGTGTTTGCACAATAGCATCGACATGGGGAACAAAAGAGTGGTGAGGTCCTTCTTTGCAGTTAAGCATCAGCTGTACGATGTTCTGTCACTGTATCCCATGATTCCGTGCAGCCTCACAATAACAGGGTGTGTGTGTAGACGTGGGCTTGTGTGTGTGTGGACGTGGGATTGTGTGTGTGTGGACGTGAGCCTGTGTGTGTGTAGACGTGAGCCTGTGTGTGTGTGTATGTGTTTGTACGTGAGCCTGCACACGAGTGTTTCCATAAACTGAGTTGTCTGAGTTGAGAGAACACAGAGTACTATTGTATTTACGCATGTGTGCATGCAAAACAAGGCTGTGTGTGTGTGTGTGTGTGTGTGTATGTGCACGCTTATCTAACTAAATACATTTTTATTGCTTCAGTATCTGTGTATCTATTTGGCTATATTCAGTGATAGCCACACTGCCCATTCAACAGCATGTTTGTGATTGCGTTTGTGTATGTGCAAGCATGACATGCTCAGATGAGTGTGTGTGTGTGTGAGAGCATGTGTGTGCATGCTCAGATGAGTGTGCATGTGCGTGTGTGTGTATGTGTGTGCATGCTCTGATGAGTGTGTGTGCGAGCTTGTTTGCTTTGCAGTCTCTGAGTGGCTCTATGAGCAAAAACAGCTCAAGGAGAGCATGAAAGATCATTAACTAATGTACCCAAGGCAGAAAAACACCCAACACCCATCCACACAAACATGCACACTCACGACATCACACACCCGCACACTTCACCACCCGCACCACACACTACAAACCCCAACACTTCACCACCCGCACGACACACTACAAACCCCAACACTTCACCACCCGCACCACACACTACAAACCTCAACACTTCACCACCCGCACCACACACTACAAACCTCAACACTTCACCACCCGCACCACACACTACAAACCTCAACACTTCACCACCCGCACGACACACTACAAACCCCAACACTTCACCACCCGCACCACACACTACAAACCCCAACACTTCACCACCCGCACCACACACTACACACCCCAACACTTCACCACCCGCACGACACACTACAAACCTCAACACTTCACCACCCGCACGACACACTACAAACCCCAACACTTCACCACCCGCACCACACACTACAAACCCCAACACTTCACCACCCGCACCACACACTACACACCCCAACACTTCACCACCCGCACGACACACTACAAACCCCAACACTTCACCACCCGCACGACACACTACAAACCCCAACACTTCACCACCCGCACCACACACTACAAACCTCAACACTTCACCACCCGCACCACACACTACAAACCCCAACACTTCACCACCCGCACGACACACAACAAACCCCAACACTTCACCACCCACTACAAACCTCAACACTTCACCTACACACCCTAACACCCCAACACTTCACCACCCGCACGACACACTACAAACCCCAACACTTCACCACCCGCACCACACACTACAAACCTCAACACTTCACCACCCGCACGACACACTACAAACCCCAACACCTTACCACCCGCACGACACACTACAAACCCCAACACCTTACCACCCGCACCACACACTACACACCCCAACACCTCACCACCCGCACGACACACTACAAACCCCAACACTTCACCACCCGCACGACACACTACAAACCCCAACACTTCACCACCCGCACGACACACTACAAACCCCAACACCTCACCACCCGCACCACACACTACACACCCCAACACCTCACCACCCGCACCACAGAACCATCTTCCTTGACCACAGACCCTGGCTGAGCTTAATGTACTTGTACAAGAAGTTCAGTGCAAAACATGGAGACGTGTAAACGTGTGTTTACGCTGGACAGCGTCTTGGACCGCACCAAACAAGCTTACAGTATATTCAGCACAATCACACTAAGAAAGAGCTCATGGCTTCCAAAACAGCATGAAGACTCAAGGGACTCAGGGACTCAGGGACTGAGGGACTGAGGGACTCAGGAACTCAGGAACTCAGGGACTCCAGGGACTCAGGGACTCTGGGACTTTGGGACTCAGGGACTCAAGGGACTCAGGGACTCTGGGACTCTGGGACTCAGGAACTCAGGGACTCAGGGACTCTGGGACTCAGGGACTCAGGGACTCAGGGACCGGCCTGCTGAGCCTACATTACTGAACTCAACTGACACAAAGCCCAAAAGTAAGTCTTCCATGAAAAAGAACACCGACCAGTTAAAAACCTTTTTGCCCAAATGAATGAAATCTTGCGCTGGGAAGCCACGCCTCCTCGCAGGTGACAGCCCAATAACTGTAAAGCTTCGTTTGGTAAGGTGTGTGGCGACTGCACTGCTGGTTCTGCACCTCGGGTGAATCTCAGCCCTTTCCCTGCAAACTCCTCCTGCAGGGCGGCGACAAACTTCTCCCTGATCTTCTCTTTCTGTGTGGGTCAGATGGAGGGTAAATGTAGCGCTTCCGGGTTCGAGCTTGTTTATTACACCATATCTTATACATAGACTTAATACATCATGGTATAAATATGACTTCCATGTAACAAATTTTGTTCCGAATATTGCCTGGACTTCAGAATTCAGCCAAGTGATAATCAAACTGTTTAGACTATTCTCAAACAGACCGATACTACCCCAAATGACCTGTCCATGCTAACCAGGCCATCTTAAATGTGCCCTGTAGGGTAATTGTCTGTTGAGCTGCATTTGGCCAGGGTCAGTCCAACTGGCAGGAGAAGCAGACTGGAACCCTTGTGTAATACAGCGATACGCACAATTATACAGTTACATGTCATATTTTGGAGATATTTTCTCGAATTCCGTAAGAGTTTGATGCCCTTAATAATGAAACATTCTCACTGAGTGCCAGATTTGTAGGATCTCTCCTATAATGTTTACCTTGTCGATTTCTGAAAATTCGATTCGCTCTTCAAGAGTGCAGCTCCGTCCAATGGGAGAGATGTTGATCATTCCGTTACGAAACTCAATGAATGTGCCTCTGTGGAGAAAAGAAATGTCAAATAACTCAAAGAAACATCACATAACTCAAAAAAAACCCTCAAATAATTCAATGAATTTGCCCCTGTGGTGGGGGGTGGTGCAGGAGAACCGGAGGCAGTTGGCTCACCGCTTCTTGGGAAGCTTGATGAGGCCCATGTATCTGAGGCAGAAGTTAATGAGGTCCTGGACCAGCTCTTCCCCCAAATGGTTCTGAATCGCCTGCAACACAGTACAGACAGGCCGGATCAGCACCGGCACCTAAAACTAAATCGACACAGCGGTGGAAATGCAGTAGAGATCGAGCCGCTCACTCTCCAGAAACGTCTGCGGGTTCCTTCGGTCTCCTGTGTGACCTTAACGGTTCCCTGCGCTTTGCATAGATTCACTAGGCCAGAAGGTGCCAAAGGTTGGTGTCCCACACTTTGGTGTCAGACACAGAGGTGCGAATAATGAAGTAGTGATCATTCTGTTGTTCACTTACTCACTGTCCTTTGTAACCGATTCTCTCTAAAGACTCTAAAGACAGTTAATGTTACCATATAAGCTAACTAGATTTGGATAAAAATAGAGATTGTTGAGGATAGCAGAAACATTGTTTAAACTAATGTGGTGAGATATGCTAGAGGTGATTAGAATTTAGCAATCAGGCAGACAAATAAATGTACAGCACTGGCTAATAAATCAAAACACTAAACTAATGTGGAATAGGATTGGTCATATTCAGCTGTAGAATTCACTCTAAGTGGATCAAGTACTACATTCATCAGATTAGCCACACCTACGCTGTAATTGCTGTAACTGCTGTAACCGCTGTAACTGCGGTAACTCGAATCCTGCTGTAACTCGAATCCTGCTGCTGTAACTCAAGTAAGAAAAGATCTGGATTTTTGGTATGTTCACTGTTCGTATAGTGTGTATAGTGTGTGTGTGTGTAGTGTGTGTGTGTGTGGTGTGTGTGTGTCTGCATGTGCCCTTGCTTGTGTCTGTGTTCAGGATTACCTGCAGTGTAGCAGATGGTTCTCCCTCACACACACACACACACACTCCTCACACACACACACACACACACACACACACACAGTTCAGCTCACCTGTTTGGACAGCAGTTTGCCATCTTTGTATTGCACAGTGCCATTTTCAGCGAACACGTAGTCAAACTTGTATATGACTGTGAGACAGGGAGAAGAGTCACTACACACGTGTCACTAAAACCAGGACATACCACATAAAACAAGTGCAGATCAGAAGCTTGTGTCACGACCCAGTGAGCTGCAAGTCAATTCATACCAGTTTGACCCAGTTGATGTGCTTAAAGATCCTTGGTTGGGTGTAGTGGTAAAGGTGGAGTGTTTCTGCTGAATCAGCTTTTATCAGGTCTGAGATCAGGACAATGACAGTGCTGCTCGAATGCCTACAGACCTGACGTGTGAATGCCTACAGACCTGACGTGTGAATGCCTACAGACCTGACGTGTGAATGCCTACAGACATGATGTGTGAATGCCTACAGACCTGATGTGTGAATGCCTACAGACCTGACGTGTGAATACCTACAGACCTGACGTGTGAATGCCTACAGACCTGACGTGTGAATACCTACAGACATGATGTGTGAATACCTACAGACATGATGTGTGAATGCCTACAGACTTGATGTGTGAATGCCTACAGACCTGACGTGTGAATGCCTACAGACCTGATGTGTGAATGCCTACAGACCTGACGTGTGAATGCCTACAGACCTGAGTGAGACCGTACTCACCATCTTCCCCGAGCTGTTCAGCGATCTTGGAGTAGTCCGACCCCCCAACCACACCGATCCTCACTTTAGCTCGCAGAGACTGGAAAAACACGTCCAGCTGAGGATCGATCTTCTGTAGGTGCAGACACACACACACACACACACACAAGCGCAACCGTTAAAGTAATCTGAGTTAATGGCAGCACAGTGATGGATAAATGATTGGAAAATATATCAGTCTGGTTAAACCACTGATTAGAATCTCCAGACCAAGCAATGTGTATGTGTGTGTAATCTGATGTGTATGTGTGTGTGTAATGTGATGTGTATGTGTGTGTAATCTGATGTGTATGTGTAATCTGATGTGTATGTGTGTGTAATCTGATGTGTATGTGTGTGTGTAATCTGATGTGTATGTGTGTGTAATCTGATGTGTATGTGTGTGTGTAATATGATGTGTATGTGTGTGTAATCTGATGTGTATGTGTGTGTAATCTGATGTGTATGTGTGTGTGTAATCTGATGTGTAACTGTGTGTGTAATCTGATGTGTATGTGTGTGTGTAATCTGATGTGTATGTGTGTGCGGGAGAAAGAGAAACTTCTAAATATTTAAATATTTGCTGTGCTGGCACATTTGTATGTCAACCAACATTACCAAAATTATTTGCGACGTCAGAGAGGGGGGGGGTGGATCAGTGCCCCTGTCGCAACATTCTTGCCCCCCCCTAAGGTCCCTCTAAATGAGGCGTGGCGTGACACACATCATTTTTGTGAATGGCGATAAAGCGCCAGCTGTATCGGCAACGAAGTGATTTTGTCGCTCGATGTAGCGATTATTCAGACTCTTTTTGTGGGTTTCCAGTCACGCGCCCCCCCGCGCCCCCAGACCTACTGGTCCCAGTCGGGCACCCTCAGTTCAGATGGTCTAGAACCTCCACTGAGACTATGAGCCAAGCTCGGCTAACGGGCTAAACTCGATTACCAGGTTCAAGTGCACACAATACTGCAGTACGAGCCCTGGTGCGGACAGGAACACAGACACAACGAAGCAGTATCACACAATAGTTACGACTTCATTAACAGCCTGTTGCTGGTAGTGTTACCTGTGCTACGTATGGTTTGTAACGAGCCCACCAGTCTTGCACACTCTGATGATCTGATGACGCAGAGTCCAAGAACAACGTGTGACCGTCGTAGGGGGAGGCACCCCGTCAGGAAGTCTCCTATACGCTTACAGTGCCTGCTAGGGTTTGAGACGTGAGGAAACGCACGTTTCACGATTACGAGGGAACACAAGTTGAATTTGATTCATAGGTACCTGGAAGCGCTATCGAACGCTTGCTGTTATAGTTTAACGTTGGCGCTGTTGTCTGCAGGTCCGTAATGGACGTAAAACTTGCCTGGAAGCACATTGCGCTGAATGTGGGTAAACCTACCGCCCTGCGTTCCTGCCTGTGAACGTCAGTCCACAAGCATCACGGACCCGCAAACAACGCAACAGATACCACGCCGCAATCAGCGCGAGTGATCCGCGTCCTTGACAAGTCGTAAACAAATAACGCTAATTCTAGAGAATCCCTACGCTGTCGGCATTAAGGTCCATACAAAGATGAGCGTTATATCAGTAGCATGGGAATCAGCATTACCGTCACTATTACCCAGTAGATACAGGCCATGCAGTGCGGGTAGATAACGTAATAACGGTAACTGAAGTTTTGAGAAGGTTTGTAAATGAATGGGCCTCATTCAAACGGAAACACGCCATCATGCATGAGAGGACTGGGACGCGATCTTTGAAATGTAGGCTATGCGCGCCAAAGTATTTGACAGTGTGATGATAACTTTGAAAGACAGACATTAAACAGTAAACGGAAACACCGATCGCGTTAAGAAATCACAAAGTACAAAGGAAACCAGCGATTAAATTCGTCGGCGGTGCATTATAAACACACTGACACCAACACACATTATGTGGAATACACTAACCTTCTGTATTACCTGTAACGAGCAAAATGGAAATCAACTACAAAATACAACCCACATAACCTTAAATCTTAAGTCCTTAAATGAGTGTTTCAAAAGCAAGATCGCCCGAGAGCAGTTGAGACGTCTTAAATGAAGGAGCGAACGATCATAACAGCCTCACATCAAGTTAAAAACTCTCACCTCCCTCGGCAGAGTCAGCGTGCCGTCCACATCAAACAAACACAAAATATTTCTGTCCGCGAGGTGACTTTTTGTGTCCATGTCTTTTTGTCCAGCAATTAAATAAAAATAAAAACCCGCAATCAAGCGAAAATAAACGAATCAATGACTCAAAAACGTTTTAAACGGCTAGCCTAATTTCGAATTAAACGAAACGAATGCTGTCACACTTCTTTCTTTAAACCGAAAGATAACATAAAAAAATATGTGTTACAGCTGTAATACTACAATAATGACTACAATAATGACTACATAGCTATTTAGATCGCCACCCGTGCATTTGGTAGTAAATCGTGGCGTTCTGCAGCGTGTCAACACAAACGCTTTCGCAACTGTCCAGGCAAATAGTGAGAGCCAATAAGAAGCCGCGTCTCTGGTCACGTGGGTTAAAGGGGCGTTAAGGTGCTTTGCAATCCCAAAACGTCCTCCGACACCTCAGCGTTACTCTCGCCAGTGGGCTTGACCCTTCACCTAAAAACACGGGGAACTTGTGCCAAGAACAGTATGTATTAGAGATGTAACTTAAAAATTAATCTCGGATTAATTATCATTCTTTATGGACCAAACAGACGCGCTGTAAAGACTAAACGGGAATACATGCCTGTTAGACCAGACTCAACTTGTTTAGGCCTGTTAAGTGTGCCCTCCACGAGGAAATCTCAACATGGAGCCAGTGAATTACATTTTTTTGTAAGAATTTTAGAAAATAATTGTTTTTGTGCTAAAGACCCGTCCTGTCAATTGACAACCCTGAAAACCGAAGTTATCCAGGCGCCTTTGTTTGCTTTGATTTTAGGTTTACACTGCCCTCTAGTGGTTGTGCCACCTACATTCAAGATCGAAAATTGGTAATCCGCATTTTTTACAATCTATAACGGAGAATTTATGAATACTGTACAGTGAAATTCGTATACTACAGCAGCGTGTTCTTATAAAGACTTGGAATTAATCCTAAGTGCACTGGATAGTCAGGGCAGGGACATTTGTACATAAAAGAAAGAAGTTGCTTTAAACAAATACGTTACAGTGATGTGTTCATCACACATAAATAAAAAAGTTATTATGCCATTATTTTTATTCTTTTAAGTCACATGTCCCCTAAATATTTTCGGCATGTACTGTAATTTACAAAAAATAATTCAGATTAAAATTATAAATGAGTAATAACAATTCCACACTTCTCTGTTACACCACATACAATAGACTGTTTAGCCACACCCAAAGGGTTGCGTAGGATTGTGTTCATTATCCAGTTGTTAGACACAGACACACTCATCCATGTTGTCATTTGCGGGGGGCAGGACTACTATCCCTTCACCTTCCCTTTCACACTCTCAATATATACAGAATCAGAGTAAAGCCCACCAATCCATCCATCCATCCATCCATCCATCCATCCATCCATCTATCTGTCTGTCTGTCTGTCTGTCTATCTATCTATCTATCTATCTATCTATCTATCTATCTATCTATCGAGTATATACACACAATCGCTCTGTCTCTCTCTGTGCCCCTGAGGTCATATGAGTGCACCAGTGTCAGACTGATGCTCAGCTGATCTCGTTCTGCCAGAAATCCGTTGATGATTTGCATGAGGAGACTTTTCCTGTTGGCCACAGCTGACCTTTTACATTACAGTGATGTTTGTGAGATTTGTTTACAGTGATGTTTGTGATATTTGTTTAAAGCTAGAGTGATGACAAAAATTGCCTTTTTTAACAACAAAAAACAAAACTTGATGACCAGTCATGCATTTTCCATCATAGACACCCGGCTAAAAATGAGAAGAAATGACTAACAGACCTGCTAATAGAGACCCTGCTAATAGAGACACTGCTAATAGAGACCCTGCTAATAGAGACCCTGCTAATAGAGACACTGCTAATAGAGACCCTGCTAATAGAGACACTGCTAATAGAGACACTGCTAATAGAGACCCTGCTAATAGAGACACTGCTAATAGAGACCCTGCTAATAGAGACACTGCTAATAGAGACACTGCTAATAGAGACCCTGCTAATAGAGACACTGCTAATAGAGACCCTGCTAATAGAGACACTGCTAATAGAGACCCTGCTAATAGAGACCCTGCTAATAGAGACACTGCTAATAGAGACACTGCTAATAGAGAGCCTGCTAATAGAGACCCTGCTAATAGAGACACTGCTAATAGAGACACTGCTAATAGAGACCCTGCTAATAGAGACACTGCTAATAGAGACACTGCTAATAGAGACCCTGCTAATAGAGACACTGCTAATAGAGACCCTGCTAATAGAGACACTGCTAATAGAGACACTGCTAATAGAAGTGATAGTGTGAAAGAGCAATGAGATAAAGTGAGACTGGGTAATCATTAACTCGTCTGTGTGTATATATGTATGTGTGTTTGAATGTGTGTAAATTTGTGTGTGTGCATGAATGTGTGTGTGTGTGAGAGAGAGAGAGACAGAGAGAGAGAGAATGTGTATTTCTGCTTTTTATGGCTCTGACTGTCCAGTCAAGCTGTAAACAAACAAAAAAATGTTCCAGTAACATATTATATATATTACAGACATCAAAAATATGTATCCATCTATTTGTGTTTGTATGTATTGTATGTGTGTGCGTGTGTGTGTGTGTGCATGTGTGAATGTGTGTGTGCGTGCATTTGTTTCCACAATGAAAGTTCTATGAAATGACATATACACTTTATGGACCATCAAAGGTCCCATTTCTAGATAGTAACACTCTTTACAGGTGTCTGCACACATCACATCTCTCATTGAACACCATCTGTCACCTGCACACAGCCCTTTAAAGCAGGTGGTATACTCATGTTAGTGTCTGTCTATAGGGTGAGGCATGTTTAATGGGAACTATGCCACTCCCCTCTGCTTCTAACACTCATATTCATAAAAGCCCTGCTAGGCTCAGCTCGGATGACTGTAAAAGGTTTGAGACAACAAAAAACATTCATGCACATCTGACTCATACAAGGACATTTACTGGACATTTGCAAATCACAGAACAACTGCACTGTTCATAAATGTGTGTGTGCATGTGTGTAAAGACAGATACGTTGATTTCTACTCATACTGTATATTATGCTACCATCTGGGCAACATATACGCAGAGAAATAACTGGGCTACTGGTGGGAGTGAGGTGAATCACATAGTCACTGTTTGACTAAAATCCACTTTGGTACTTTCCTTAGAATGTTTTAGAATGTACTTATATGTTTTATAATGTCTTTAGATATCCTTAAAGTTTTTACTGTTGTTGTTGTTGGTGTTAGTGTGTAGAGTCTAAAGACTCATCAGCTTTAGGGATTCCTGACTTACTCATTAATATCATTTGTGAATCAATTATAAATACTATAAATGGCAAAGTTCGATTTCTGTGACAGAAATGACAATCCTGCTCAATATTGCCCCTGAAGACTGCCTTACACTCACCCATGGGTTTGGCTTAAATAGCCACAAAGTGTGTGTCCGGACAATTGGGAAAGAAATGTCACCAAAACAATTTTATTTAGCATCTGTCAAACAGATTTATAGTCCCAGTCTGTTCACTTTTATAACATACTAATTTATCAGCCGCACAGCCATTCAAACGTTTACTGCCTTCAGACCTTTGCACTGTGTTTCTCTGGCTGCTCACTTTCTGCTGTTATCCAGCACGTTCTATGGGCAAACTGACGGACTAATTAACGTATTTATTTTGAATTAATGTATTAGTATGTCTTAAGGATTTTGTAAGAATCCAAATGTAAAACATTTAAATGTTGAACTGACGTGTTTTTTAACGTCTGCCTTTATATTCATGTCTTTTACCTTCGTCTTTATATACTGACAATTTACTTTCGTTCTAAAATTATTACTGAGTAGAGAATTTGCTAAACAATTAAAAACATCAGAGGAAAAGAAAATACATTTTAAAAACGTTGTTTTCCCATTATATTACTCCTCCTCGTGACGTTTTTGTTAAGGTGAGTTGTTTATTAACGCGCGAGACAAGCTAAAAACTGGGCTTTGGGTAGCTTACCTGAGCGCGCGAGTCAATCAGTCTTTCTGCTCAGGTGTCAAAGGTAAAAAAAAAGTCACATTGGAGAAATATGTGAAGAAGGGGACCTCATCACGAGGACATTACATACAAACCTAAACAAACGTGAAGAAACGGAGACACGGCAACAGGATATTTTTTCCCAGAGACTGTGTGACATAGGCTGAAGGCTGGAGGTGGTGTATCTTTGACCTTGGTTGGTGCAACGATCTTACAGCTTATTCTCTTCAAAGAAAAAAAGGATGACTTGAGAAATACGCGTATGTTTACACAAAACATTTTTAGGTTTGTTTGTTTTTGTTTTTGTAATTGCGGATAACATTTTAGCTACGCTTTGTGAGTAGACATGTGGTGTACGTTTTGGGTCGGATATTGCTCCGCGCTGGTAGCGGTCACAGTTGGTTTTGATGCGGAGAAGTGCAAGAATTCTTCCGTGACTCTAAACATCGTTCTGCTGGAGGACGAAGACGCGCTCTGGAGTTTGAGGTTCGTGCGGGCGGCCGTGGAGGAAGCGATCGACGTCGAAAACCGAATTAATCAGAAAGAAGGTGGGTACCAATTTAATCGCTTCTTAGAAAGAAAGCAAACATAAAATAAATCCAAGCAAACATAAAATTTACAGAATCGGCCATGTCTATTAGACATATTGCATTTTTCTCTTGTTAATAAAAATGCGAGATTTTCCGCTTTTCATAATGCACGCGGAATGAAAAATATTTCACAGGGCCAACATGCCTTGATTTTTTAATCACCAATCACCAATAGACATTTTTTCTTTCTTCTAAATAAACCTACAATTAAAATAAAATTTGAAAGAGATGTAGAAGGAAAGGAAAAAGTCCACAGTGAGACACAATACAAACAGCATACAGCCAAACAGCATACAAACACATAACTAGTGTTATATACAGTGTTAGTGTTTGTGTTGGGTAGCCATGACTGGTACACTGGGTGATACCTCTGAGTATGTGTTAGCATGTTACTGTGTTTCTGCGCATTTACCTTCCTGATCAGTCGCTTATTATGGTGGTTCACTGGAAACTTGAAACCTGAAATAGTGGATTTGAAAGACATAAGTTGGTCTAATTTGTGTGAGCCGTTTTTTCTGACCATAACATGGCTATAACATGGCTGTCTCAGTAAAGCATAGCGTGACATGTTGCTACACTACAGGGCTCAACTTCACCATCAAAGTAAACTTCCGTGGGTTTAACACTACGTATTACCGCCGGAGAGGGTGTGGAAGCAGCACCTGTGAGGGGGTGGAGATCCTCAAATCACTGCACGTGAGTCCTGCTACTCTTCCACTACAGGAAAGGCAGTGCACAGTACACACTACACTACAGTACAGTGTGTACAGTGTACAGCATACTACAGCACACTACACTACACTAGACCACAGTACACACTACACTACAGTACAGTGTGTACAGTGTACAGCATACTACAGCACACTACACTACACTAGACCACAGTACACACTACACTACAGCACAGTACACACTACACTACAGCACAGTACACACTACACTACAGTACAGTACACTACACTACAGCACAGTACACTACACTAGACCACAGTACACTACACTAGACCACAGTCCACCACACTACACTACAGTACAGTGTGTACAGTGTACAGCATACTACAGCACAGTACACTACACTAGACTAGACCAGTCCACCACACCACACTAGACCACAGTACACACTACACTACAGTACAGTGTGTACAGTGTACAGCATACTACAGTGCACTACACTACAGCACAGTACACTACACTAGACCACAGTCCACCACACTACACTACAGTACAGTGTGTACAGTGTACAGCATACTACAGCACAGTACACTACACTAGACCACAGTACACTACACTAGACCACAGTACACTACACTACACTACACTAGACCACAGTACACTACACTAGACCACAGTCCACCACACTACACTATAGTACAGTGTGTACAGTGTGCAGCATACTACAGCACAGTACACTACACTAGACCACAGTCCACTACACTACAGTACAGTGTGTACAGTGTACAGCATACTACAGCACAGTACACTACACTAGACCACAGTCCACCACACTACACTACAGTACAGTGTGTACAGTGTACAGCATACTACAGCACAGTACACTACACTAGACCACAGTCCACCACACTACACTACAGTGCACTACACTACACCACAGTACACTACACTAGACCACAGTCCACCACACTACACTACAGTGCACTACACTACACCACAGTACACTACACTAGACCACAGTCCACCACACTACACTACAGTGCACTACACTACACCACAGTACACTACACTAGACCACAGTCCACCACACTACACTACAGTGCACTACACTACACCACAGTACACTACACTAGACCACAGTCCACCACACTACACTACAGTGCACTACACTACACCATAGTACAATACACTAGACCACAGTCCACCACACTACACTACAGTGCACTACACTACACCACAGTACACTACACTAGACCACAGTCCACCACACTACAGTACAGTGCACTACACTACAACAATCCACACTACAGTCTACCACAATCCACCACACAACACAGTCTACCACACTACATCACACTACACCACAGTGCGCTACACTACAGCACACCATAGTAAAACAATAGTGGGGTGTGTGAGGCGTGTTTGTGGAGTGTGTCAGGCGTGTGTGTGGAGTGTGTGGGGCTTTTTCACCCATCCATCCTCTGTCCTGTTCTTTCCCTCCAGAACACCAGCGAGGTGGGCTGTGCCATGCTGGGCCCCTCCTGCACCTACGCCACCTTCCAGCTGGTGGAGTGAGTATGGAGCCTGAACCACTGTGGCCCCCCTCTCTATGGACCACTGTGGCCCCCCTCTATGGACCACTGTGCCCCCCCTCTATGGACCACTGTGCCCCCCCCCCCCCCCTCTATGGACCACTGTGGCCCCCCTCTATGGACCACTGTGGCCCCCTTCTATGGACCACTGTGCCCCCCCCCCCTCTATGAACCACTGTGGCCCCCCTCTCTATGGACCACTGTGCCCCCCCCTCTATGGACCACTGTGGCCCCCCTCTATGGACCACTGTGGCCCCCTCTATGGACCACTGTGGCCCCCTTCTATGGACCACTGTGCCCCCCCCCCCCCTCTATGGACCACTGTGGCCCCCCCCTCTATGGACCACTGTGGCCCCCCCCCCCTCTATGGACCACTGTGCCCCCCCCCCCTCTATGGACCACTGTGGCCCCCTTCTATGGACCACTGTGCCACCCCCCCCCCTCTATGGACCACTGTGCCCCCCCCCCCCTCTATGGACCACTGTGGCCCCCCTCTATGGCCCACTGTGGCCCCCTTCTATGGGCCCCCTTCTATGGACCACTGTGCCCCCCTATGGACCCCCTTCTATGGACCACTGTGGCCCCCCTCTATGGCCCACTGTGGCCCCCCCCTCTATGGACCACTGTGCCCCCCCCCCCTCTATGGACCACTGTGGCCCCCCCTCTATGGACCACTGTGGCCCCCCTCTATGGACCACTGTGCCCCCCCCCCCCCTCTATGGACCACTGTGGCCCCCCCTCTATGGCCCCCTCTCACTTTAAGTTGTTCGTTCTTTCTTTACTTTCTTCCTTCCTGCCAGGTCCACTCTCACTCCTCTACCAACAACCAAAACTGGTAGTGGACCTCACGGTGAATGGCTTATTGCTGCTTCTTTCTTTCTTACTTTCTTCTCTCTCTCTCTCTCTCTCTCTCTCTCTCTCTCTCTCCTTGTCATCTGTTCCAATGTGACTTTTTTCTCCGTCGACCCCTAGAGGTCCATGTAGGGACGTGCATGAAACCCGCAGCAGGCGTGGTGTGGGGGCAAACTGGCATTTTCTGGTGCCTAAATTGCTTTCCCAGTGATCATAAAGTGATGTGTAAAGGCCTAAGATGTGTGATGGTTTTATGGATTCAATGTGTGAATGATCTCTGTGTTGCTGTTGCATATTTCAAGTGGCCTGTCAGTTCCTGTTTCATTATCAAAACAAACTTTTAATGACCTGGAACAGTATTTCCTTTTGTTGTGTAATTTGTATGTTTTGTAACATAAGGCCTTATCTTTAAGAAAAGCAAAACAACAAATAAGTGAAATTGCTGAAAAACAAGTAACAAAATGTCCAACGATGTCCAGTTGTTGGTAAAGATCTGCGTGAGTGTGAGGTTATTAATCCAAAGGGTATTACACTCTGCTAATCTGTGTGAAGGTTTATTAATCCAAAGAGTATTACACTTTACAAGAGTATACATTGCTGTTTTGAGGAAAATTAGATGAATATTATGGGAAAGCAAGTAAAATAATACGTCTATTGCAGGTAAGGTTTAGTGCATGAAGTGTTCATGTAGGAATTACAGAGCACATGTGTGTGTGTGTGTGTTTCTCCCTCAGTCAGGAGGTGGGACTGATTCTGACTATCCCTATTATATCTGCGGGAAGTTTCGGTCTGTCCTGTGACTTTAAGGAGAAGCTGACACGTCTGCTCCCTCCGGCACGGAAAGTCTCCAACTTCTTTGTGCATTTCTGGAACACGACTGTGACTGGCATCAAACCAAAGTGGGACACAGCCTACGTCTACAAGACACCTGATGTCTCAGAGGAGTGCTTTTGGTACGCAGGACAGGACCTGCTGTTGAGAATCTCTCTCATTCTCTCTCTTCGTCTCTCTCTCTCTCTCTCTCTCTCTGTCTCTGTCTCTCCATCAATATCTGTTCTCTTTCATCTCCAAATGACACAGTTTTATTTGAAGCATAGTTTTATAGTCAAGTCTATTCTGAAATTGCATTGGCACACACACACACACACACACACACACACACACACACACACACACACACACACACACACACACGTGTCTGAGTCTCTCTCCTGCTGCAGGTATTTGAATGCCCTGGACGCGGCCACTGCTCAGTTTGCCACTGAGATGCAGAGGAAGGTTTTACGCAGCAGGACTGATATCACCCCACTGCTCTCCAACAACACACGACTCAGCAACAGTGAGTCACGAGCTCACCAGGGCTCAACTCTTCCACCCTTTAGTCAGGCCTCTCGTGAGCTGCTTTGTCATATCTCCTTCTTTGCTGTTTGTCTCTAGTTTTCATATTGTGTGGATCCCCAAATGATGTTCTCTGCCTAAAGAACGATACAAGTGTGGACAACGACGTCGTCTTCATCCTCATTGATCTTTTTAAGTGAGATTATTCCCATAACTATATGAGAGAGTTGACATAACTATTGCCATAACTAAAACTATTCCCATAACTATAATCCGCCATTGAAATTCAACATTGGAAATTCATCTCACAGGTGAACACTCACAACATCAGTGCCATTTTGAGATGTCGTAAATATTCTATATGTTGTTGTCAAATAATAGTTTCAGTAAATAATCCAGACCAAACTTACAGAACTTTGGGATTTCTGGCGCTAGGTAATGTCTGACATCATTGAGTTCAGTCTTCACAGTGGATCACAGAGGTCCTGCAAAGTGGATTTATGACACAGATATTTGTTTTTCCCACTCCTCAGCCATGGATATCACATCAATGAGTCATCATTTGATTATATGAGGAATGTTCTGGTGCTGACCATCCACAGTGTGAGGACCTATAATATGACCAACAACAGTGTAAGACACACACACACACACACACACACACACACACACACATACACACTGTTGTTACTGCCTGTATATGTGTCCTCCCGCCAGCTGTGTTTTATGCTCTATTCCTGAATTTTCCACCAGACTATGAACGACTACGTTGCAGGATACTACGATGGTGTTAAGCTCGTTGGACACGTGATGAGGGAGAAGCTTCTTGCGAACCAGGGGTCAGAGGGCAAAGACAACCTCACATCTGATGACAACCCCTTCAGGAACATCTCCTTTGATGGTAGGATGATTGTCACCCCCACTTCCTGTTTATTCTTCTGTGATTAAATCACACTGGTGTGGCATGACCAGGCTCACAGGACCATGGGTTCATACAGGACCATGGGTTCATACAGTAGCACGAGTTCCCGTGGGAGTAAGTTCATAAGGGAGTAATGGTTCACGTGAGAGCGTGGGTTCACGTGAGAGCGTGGGTTCA
>JAGXOD010000153.1:87500-103545 GCA_020368025.1 Brachyhypopomus occidentalis
TTGGGGGATGAATCAGCATATCAACATGTGCTCATGTACAAAAGCAATACGCTGCACCAGTTATCATGTTCTCATGTCTTGTTCTGTCTTACACACACACACACACACACACACACACACACACAGGCCTGTGGTGCGTTCCCTAAAGGAGACGGGCCGGGTGGAGCCAGAGCTGTTTGATGAGGTCACCATCTACTTCAGTGATATTGTGGGCTTCACCACCATCTGCCACCACAGCACACCCATGGAGGTGGTGGACATGCTGAACGACATGTACAAGAGCTTTGACAGCATCCTGGACAACCATGATGTGTATAAGGTGCACATACTCACACACATGCACACAGACACACACCTTTAGGGTCAAATCAAGGAAGAAAAGCAATGAGAACATCAGGTAATCCCACGTGAAGCAGGACCTTCTCTCAAATAAAGACCTCCATGTAGTACTGAGGAACATGAGGAACCGGGTGTGAATCAATCCTGCTGAGGCACTTTGAAGTTCGCATGTGCAATTTCCTGCTCTCTCTCTCTCTCTTTCTTTTGCTCTCTCTCCCTCTCTCACTCGCTTTCTCTCTCTCCCTCTCTCTCTCTCTAGGTGGAGACTATTGGTGATGCCTATATGGTGGTGTCCGGCCTTCCCCGCCGGAATGGGAACCGTCACGCAGTGGACATCTGTCTTATGGCTCTGGACATCCTAGAATTCATGGGCACCTTTCAGCTCCGACACCTGCCTGGAATCCCACTGTGGATCCGCATCGGAGTCCACTCAGGTACATGTGCCCCCACACGGCCTAGTTCTGCTTGTTTGTCTCTGGTTTTAATGGCTTCGTGCATCATTTCCTTGATAACAACACAATATATTTTGAGCTTATTCATTGATAAACATTATATGCAGGAAGAGTGAGTGAGGCATTACACACATGTGTGGGAGAGACAGACTGTATATAACCGTATACAATATTTACAGTGTATTTCATTATGAATCATCATCCTTCATGATCTAAATCGAACAAAAAACCTGTGCAGGACCCTGTGCAGCAGGTGTTGTGGGTAATAAGATGCCACGTTACTGTCTGTTTGGAGACACAGTGAACACTGCCTCAAGAATGGAGTCAACGGGACTGCGTAAGACACACACACACACACACACACATAAGGAAGGGTTTTCAGGGTCCTCACCATATGGGTAATGATTAACGTCTTTATACTCACGCATGGTCAAATTAGCTTCGCTTCACAGAAGATCTAAAGAAACAGGAAGCTCAATTCAAATGAGTGTGATGTTAAACTGTCACTCGATTCCATCAGATCATTTACCTGGTTCTTCCCACACAGCTCTGAGGATCCATGTGAGCCAGTCCACCATTAGCATCCTACAGAGGACCGACTGCCAGTTTGAATATGAGAGAAGAGGAGAGACCTACCTTAAGGTGAGTGTAATGGAGTTAGGGTACGAGAGGAGAGACCTACCTTAAGGTGAGTGTAATGGAGTTAGGGTACGAGAGGAGAGACCTACCTTAAGGTGAGCGTAATGGAGTTAGGGTACGAGAGGAGAGACCTACCTTAAGGTGAGCGTAATGGAGTTAGGGTACGAGAGTAGAGACCTACCTTAATGTGAGCGTAATGGAGTTAGGGTACGAGAGGAGAGACCTACCTTAAGGTGAGCGTAATGGAGTTAGGGTACGAGAGGAGAGACCTACCTTAAGGTGAGCGTAATGGAGTTAGGGTACGAGAGAAGAGACCTACCTTAAGGTGAGCGTAATGGAATTAGGGTACGAGAGGAGAGACCTACCTTAAGGTGAGAGTAATGGAGTTAGGGTACGAGAGTAGAGACCTACCTTAATGTGAGCGTAATGGAGTTAGGGTACGAGAGGAGAGACCTACCTTAAGGTGAGCGTAATGGAGTTAGGGTATGAGAGGAGAGACCTACCTTAAGGTACATTAAGCACACATCCTCTGTAAGCACACGGACTCAGCTAATGGAGGCGTAGGTTCTGATTGGTGGATTTATACTACAAATGATTCTTCTTCTTATTATTATCATTGAACATTCATATAGAAAATGTACATAAAATGCAGCTTTAAGAATTGTGTGTGTAATGTATTGCGTGTGTGTGTGTAATTTCTTTAAGGGGAAGGGAAAGGAGATGACGTACTGGCTAAAAGGCGTAACAGCGCGGAAGTACAACCTGCCAACACCACCAACAGCGTAAGAACTTTCCCACTGTGTGACAGGGCGTAGAAGAGTCTGCAGGGTTTACTGTGGCTCGGCCTACACTTATCACTAAACATTAGATCATCAGATCATCACAGTCAACACAGAGCACACGTAAGCTCAGTGTAGCTTCTGCATACAAGTACTGATCAGACAACAGTGCAGTTCATACCTACAAAGGCTAAACTAACTTAGGTGTCTTCTGATGGCAAAAAAATGATCAAAAAAGAAGACCAAAGAAAAAATGTTCCAGATACTTGAATTCGAACAAAGTGGTTGGAAAGTGGTTTGGGTGATATTAGACTGCCTGTTTGATATTAGACTGCCTGTGTGATATTAGACTGCCTGTTTGATATTAGACTGCCTGTGTGATATTAGACTGCCTGTTTGATATTAGACTGCTTGCATTGTGTCTGAGTTACACAGAAAAGTGATCATGAAGTGTGTGTGACTTGATTTGAACACATTACCGTTTGTATCAGATATGAATAATGGAAGTAAAGTTTGTGTTTGCTCAAATCCTTTGGCTCCGTGAGAAGCTGAAAGTCAGATGGTGCTCGTCTTGTGTTTTTCTCAGAGAGAATTTCCAGCGTCTGCAGCAGGACCTGGCTGAGCTGGTCGTGTCCACACTAGACAAACGAGGACATGAGAAGAGGAAGACACTGTCCACACCGCGGCGACGCAGTCAGAGACAGGCCAGCGATGGCTTCCCTGAGTACCTGCACTTGGCCGACCCCAGCACTTATCTGTAGCCCTCTCACACACACACACACACACACAGACACAAATACACACACAAATCTTATAGCAGAATGGTGGAGTTCTGATTTGTTACAAGGTAAAGAATTACTTGGGATTTTTGTACACAGAACACACAAACAATCTCTGCTTTTCATTTCATTTTGCCACCTAAAGGTTGATTTTAAAAAAGTCTAAAATAACACTATCAAGTGACAGAAGGTTTCTGATATTCTTTTGTATGTCATTTTTGTCTTAAATATGTTATACAGTTATGCTTTGTTTCTCAGTACATAAAGTTCAAATCTTATAATTATTTCGTTTGTACACTATACTTGAACACTGTTATATTGTAAGTTCTGACTTGATATAATATTGATATGTGTGTTTAAGTAAATGTCTTTTGTAATCTCACACGCACCACTGGATTCCTTCATAAAGCACATATCATATCATATCACATATCATATCATATCACATATCATCACACTCTTCTTTTAATGCAAACCGGTATGTCTGCATATCAGCAAAGCAAGCATGTGTGGTTTTGTGTTGTCCTGTGTTGTGGAGGTTGTGGAGATGATATGTGGTCAGTACGTACAGATGCACATTTGTTCAAGCTTTTGGACAATGTGCATCTTCATTGTATTTTAAAGCACTAATATTCCAGCATATTCCGGAACCTAATCAGTAGTGAAGACTCATAAGAAAACCCCTGTGTCAGAAATGGTGTTATTTCAGCCTAAAGAAAATCCATCTTAATGTTAATATAAAAAAATCGGTCGTGTATGATCACATAACTAGTAAGCTGGTAAGTAAGTAGCAAGCTGTGAGCAAAGGTGCAATACTACGAGAGTCCACTAGATGTCCGTAGAGATGTGCTGCTTCATCCTGACACTGAAGTGAACGACAGAGGACGACGTTCAATATATACCGGAACATCTCCAACCAAATAGGAGTGGTGTAGTTCCAATGTTAGAACAATATAAAATGGGAAGGTTGAACTCAAAGTGCTTCTGTATTGGTTGTCAGCATATCCGGTGGCGTAGAACTGGGTGTGTTCGGAGTTACCAGAGTTTTTTGTTTATTATTAATCTTTTTTAATAAAAAAAACTTGTTTTAATAGTGCGTGTGTTCAATACATGAAAACAAACGCTGTGCGATATTTTTTAAAATGCAAAGTATGTGCAGTCAAATAGGCTACTTGATCCACATTGTAGTCTAAAATAATTCCTTCATGTTTCATATAAACATTTTAAGGACTAATGCGTGTGTGTTGAAATGAACTCTATTTCTATAAACTTTTTTGCCGACATAGATCAAATGACCTCGTTTTCATGCAGACAATATGACGCTAAATGTAGACCGTTGACATTTTATATTATATGTAGACAGTACAGAAATCGTGTTTAGATTAAAAGGCCAATATACCATTCATATCATTGCGATAATAAGTAATAGGTATTAGACATAAAGCAAAGCGTTAAGAAAAGGAAAATTGGACTTATGACCCTCCCATCCGACATCTTACACTGATCAGGAAGTGCGCAGGCTACTGCGAGCTGCGCTCACTTGTTTTACCTTGATGTTGGATTGTGACAAAATATGAACTATGTCGTTACAAGTCAAATCAGGTAAATTATTCAAATGGTCTAGCTACGTTCGTGTTTTCTTGATTGTCGATTTAAGGCTTTGTTAACTGATTGTCGATTTAAGGCTAATGTAACTGATCGTTTTTACTTTAACGTGAACCAGCTAGCTAGCTCGGTGGGGTTTTCTATAGTCCGGTTCTAACGAGCTAGTCGGTTTCCATAGTTTCACTTTCCTTTTACGACCATGACTCTGTTAGCTAGCTAGCTAACATTACGGTGAATGTTTCATGCTATTTCAGTTTACAAAACACCTAAACAAAATTAAGCCTGTTACAGTGATGTAAACGAAAACCGTCTCTCTCGAAAGCGTTATGTTTGAATAGATTATTTTACCAAAACCAGCAAACAACGTAAACAACGTTGATAGCAGTATTCACCTATGGAAGCACATATTGAAGAAAAGAAAAGGCCATGCAGTATCTCAAAATTATGTTTACTATCTCGTTATTATGACTATCTATAATTATGACTATCTCGTAACTACGTAGTATCTTATTATTACGAGTAGTGATAATTATGAGATACTAAGTCATAATGAGATAGCCTACTAAGTCATAATTCTGAGAAAGTATGTCATAATTATGAGATACTAAGTCATAACTTTGAGATGGTCATAACTATTAGGTTATTTCATTAGATGTATGGACTTTTTTTAAATTCAGGAAATAGGCTTCCATATCCACCCAGTGTTTTCCATGAAAGATTTGGAGCTTTTGAAATCTTGACCAGATAAATATGTAGTTGAACTTTGTGTTAAAGTGGAATATAGGCAGATGCAATGTGAATAGTATGATGAGTATATCATCAGTAACATTTGTGAGAAAATTGTTAAACTTCGATGGCAGTAAGGGGTTGGGTGTGTATATTTTTTAGAAGTACTCTTAGAAGTTTTAGAAGCTCCATATATACACATTTGCAAGTTTATAAAGTGTACAGATATAGTGTGAAGTTTTTTTCTCATCTTTAAGGGGAAGATACAGAAGCTGAAAGACCTACAGTGTCTCGCAGAAACAGCAAAGACATCCCTCCATACAGTAAGTGTGTGTGCCCGTTATGCCATGTCTACAGACGGCTTTATTATGCCCTCAGAAGGTTTGATGGTAGAAGGGTCAGTATATCATGTGGCATGGCTGGGCACAAAACTCTATGATTATTATAGCTGATATAATAGAGACTAAAACAGACAGGCTTTTCCTCACAGAGATGTTGTGTATATCCCCCCCCCCCCAGGTCAGTTCAGCTATATATTGATTTCCCAATGTATTCATGGATTACAGCAATTAAACATATTTACAAATATTTTCTGTTTTGTCTGTGTCAATGAATCTGTGTAACAAATGAACGATGGCAGTTTTGTTGTTTTTTCCATTCTGAGATACATTTCATCATATAATTGATACAAAAATTTCTTGTCTTCTAGTGGCCTTGAGAAATATGGTGTTAGTTGGGAAGACCGGTACTGGGAAGAGCTCCTCCGGAAACACCATCCTGGGCAGGAAGGCATTCAAAGCTGTCATGAGTAGCTCTTCTGTCACCAGGAGCTGTGTGAAAGAGACAGGAGACGTGGGCGGGAGGCAGCTTGTCCTGGTGGACACTCCTGGGCTGTTTGACACAGATATCCCTGAGAAAGACCTGAAAACAGAACTCAGTAAATGTATTAGCATGACCGCTCCTGGACCTCACGCCATCGTCCTGGTGATACAACTTGGCCCTTTCACAGAGGAGGAAAGAAAGTCAGTAGAGAAGGTGAAAGCCATTTTTGGAAAAGAAGCAGACAAATACACAATAGTCCTCTTTACTCATGGAGATCAACTCGAAACTGACATTGATGACTATGTGAAGAATGCCCAAAGAGATCTGAAGAAGTTATTAGATGAATGTGAAGGGAGGTATCACGTCTTTGACAACATGAAAACAGATAATCGTGTGCAAGTGCTAGAGTTTTTAGAGAAAGTGGACAACATGGTTGAATCTAATGGGGGTGAGAGCTACACTAATCCTATGTACAAAGACGTTGATCAAATGCTCAGGGAGAAAGAGGAAGAGTTGCGTAAATGTTATGAGAAAAGACTAGAACAGCAGAAGATGCAGCTCGAATCCAAGTTTAGTGAGGAGAAGAGGGAACTACAGGAAGCAATTGAGAAGCTGCAAGAACATAGCAAAGAAAAGGAGAAGAAGATTAAAGAGTTGAAGTCCTTGGACCAGAAGAAGAATACACACATGATGGAGATCAAGCGCTATTATAAAGAGCAGATTAGACAGATTAGAAAGGAAGCAGAGCAGTCACAAAGTGAAAAGATTCAGATGTTGGAGTTGCTTGGTAGGCTGCAAAATGTTAGAATTTAGGATTGCCTTTATTTTGACTGCTACATGACAGTGATGCTTATTTAGCTCAAGCAGTCTAACAGTGTCTGGCCTCAGAGTTGTGATGTCTTTTAGCCAGTGATCAGAGTTTGCTCTGGGCAGATTCTTGGAGTCACACAACAACACAGGCATATTGGTATCATGTTGTGTTCCTACTGGTATCATCTCATAGCTAGTTCAGTAGTAATCTGGCTCAAGCGTATCTTGAATTCTGGACTAACTGTGCTAATATATAGGATGAATTCTGTGAACCGATGCAAATTACTTTTTAAGTCGCTCTGGATAAGAGCGTCTGCTAAATGCCATAAATGTAACTGTAAATGTAAATAGTATATCTCACAGAGGTATCTCTTGTGTTAGAGTACAACTCTGTAAAAGAAAGTTAAAGTTTTGCACCCTTCTAATGTAAATATTGATCACTGTAAATATGTATGCACTGTAACTCTGCATATATGTATGCAGTTACTGATGGAAGTCTGTTCAAATCGTGCACTGTTTTCAGTATTGGTGCTTTAAGGTCTGGTAATTATGTTGGCTTTGTAATTCTGTTCTTATTAGTGATTATGCATACAATGTACAGTGTCTTTCATTATGTGTATATATTGGTATTAGTTGATTACAAACGTAGTTGAGTTAATTAATTATGCTTAATCATGAAGTTTAAAAAATATTAAAAATACAGTATTAAAATGATCATTGTGTAGTGTGAAGGCATCTGTGGAAAATGTTGAGACAGTCGATAATCTCAGAAAAGGCAAAGACATTTAATACATGAATAAAAGTGAAACTAAAGTAACAACAAACAAACAACAAACAGTACACATACACAGTAATAGACCAATAATGAGTACACATACAGTATGTCAAGTCTGAGGTCACTTCACAATCTCGCCACCAGAGGTCACAGTCTCCGGAATTCTAGAAACTCCTCAGCTGTTTTTGTATTACTGCGATTACTTATTAATTAACTAGCCAGTTGCAACAGGACTTTGTGCAGTATTGCCAACTTTTCACGAGAGCATAACAAGCCTTATATATTGTCTGTTCTACTTACTAGTGTACCGTTTACCTGCGTCTGGATTTCGTTTCTGTCTAGCCCTTGTTTGTACGTCTGCCTGATTTTGTGGCTTGCTCTGCCGTTATCGGTCTAATTTCTGCCCTTGCCTTTGCCCCTCTGGATTTATATTAAACCTGAGTTTTATCTGCACATGGATCCTCATTCTTGCCCAGCCCACCCGTCGTTACAGAACTCACACACACAGAACCAGAACAATGACCGACAGTGAATTGGACAGCACGGGTTTAAAACCTTGTACAAAAGAGGAGGGTTACAAGGGGCAGGCGCAACACATAACGTGCTGGGGCCATACCACGTGCAGTCTTCAGTTCATAGACACTTCAGTCATTGCATTTTAAATATATTTTTGCTTTAATAACTGACGAGAAAGCTGAATTTCACCTCTATAACAGTTTATTCTTCTGTAATTCAGTAACACATTCGTCTTCAATAGGCTACAAGTTCCATCTAAGCTGCTCCCCCTCTGTGACGTTTGTTAACCTGTCAGACGGTTCTGGCATGTTCTTTTATATATTGTTGACTCGTTTAATATGTCTGCACCCCTCCTTACACCACTTCTCCTTTTCCACACACGTTCTCAATAAACTCTCAGCTCCGTGCTGAACACTTCAGCCCTGTCTTGAGGGTTGCTCTGAGCGCCCGGGGAAACCAGTGTGAATTTTGAATGACAGCTGGGTTCGTTTATAAACATTAACCTAACGCCTTTCCATACACCATAGAACACTAACTAAATTAAATACACTAACACTGGATAGCTAAGGGATTCGCGTAATGCAGCCACTACATATAAAACATTTATATTTGTAATCTCATCGAATCTGCACATCACAGCTGCAAGATACCTCAAGGCACAGTGCGCATGACCATAAAAGTGAAAGCGGAAACATAACGCTGTACAGTGTCATTAGCCTTAATGTTGGCAAGCTAATCTAGCGTGATAACCTCCCACTAGACTAAGATGTATTTTCATGCATGCGACAGAGGTATGTTGTATCTGTAATTGTTTGCTATAGTGATATAAGGTAAGCATTTTGTTTTATACTATTAACTGTTGTGTTTAGCCTATAGGCTAAGCTTATAAGTTTTCTTTCAGAAGCAGTTGGACTATGTTAGCTAACTAATGTTTTTTAGGTTACACTTAAAGTCGTAGTTTAGTTGTGATAGCAAATAAGAGTTAAGAATAACGACAGCTATTGTATTTCGTTCATGATCTAACATCACCTACTTTATAAATATCCACTAGTTCATTCACTGTGATCTTGGTTCCTGCGGTCAACGAAGTCTAGTTTCATAAAAGCTGTTGAATTTATAACCCCTATATTTCATATATTCCTGCATGTTCGTCTACATTAGTGTTTTCGCTCCAGGTAAATTCATGGCAGATGCTTGCAGTGTTATTTGTAGACATTTAACATATAATTACGTTTCTCGTGCAGCTCATTGAATTCCAGTTTGTGCGAGGAAGGTCAGTTAAATTTTTTGTAGCCTATAGCTGTTGTTTTTGTTTATAGAATGTATTTGTGTTTCTGTTCATAATAAATTCATAATTCATTATTCATAATTACTCTTTTATTACTGTTCTTTTCTTATTGTTCTTTTATTAGGCTTTTCTATTACACTACTTTATCTAACTTCTGTTCTATCCTGATATTTTTTTGTTTCACTATTATACAATTTTTTGTCTTATTGCTGTTTTATTCTTTTGCTTTTTTCATAAAAAAATAATGTTTAGTCTTAGTAACATAGTCTCATGGAACAGTGTTGTGTGGTCAAATTTTGCCTGTGTTTCATCTTTTCCCTGCAGACACAAGTGAAATCATGTAACTGACCTGTTGTTTTGGGAAGGAGACTGGAGAGATGTTGCAGACCATAACAGAACTGGCCTTATAGATCTGATTAAAACTCATACATACACATGGCTTGTACATGGCTGAAGGGGGTGTGCAGAATCTAAATATGGTCTTGCTTGGTAAAACTGGAGTTGGAAAAAGTGCGACAGGAAATACCATCCTTGGAAAAGAAAGTTTCAGCTTTAGGAAAAGTTCCAGATCTACAACTGGAAACATTCAAATGGATACTGTCACCACTGATGGGATTAACATAACTGTGTTTGACACACCTGGAGTCTACCACACAGAACTCGCTGAATCAGACATAAGAAGAACATGTGAGACCCTTCTTCACCTGCTTGATTCAGCCCAGGTCGTCTTCCTCCTGGTGATTGCAGTCAGTAGATTCACACAAGAGGACAGTCAGGTAGTTGTTAAACTTCAACAGCTCCTGGGCCAGAGACACCTAGAGCATACCTGGATCATCTTCACAGGGGGAGATGTACTGGAGAAGGATAACCAGTCAGTAGAGGAGTTCATCAGTGGAACAGACCACCTCAAAAGAGTGGTTGAGACATATAATAACAGGCACCACGTCTTCAACAACAACAACCTAAACGATAGAAATCAAGTAAAAACACTGATTGAGAAAGTCAGAAAAGCAAGGCGTGAGTATGTTTGGAGTATGTTAAATTTGAGTATTATTTTAATACTAGTAACTTTGACTTTCTGCATTACAGTGAACTGAAGCTCATACTGTCCGTGAATCAGATTTTTGAAGGTTGAGCCTCTAGTGATAAAAGTCTTTCTCAACCCTGAATACAAGTGTGTGAGATTGAATGTGAACAGGATGAGACTAGATGCATAAGATACGTAGTCAGCGAGACGATTATCAAATGGTCATGTTCCAGAAAAAGACAATTTGACACCTTGTAGTGGAAACATGTTGACTTGCTTAAGATTACCGGCAGAAATGTTTCACAAATAGTTAAACATTTTCATGATTACTTGAAAAGTCATAACATTCATAAACATTTTCGTTGTTAATCTTGTGTCCCCCTGACAGGTACTGCTATTCCCTCATTAAACATACCCATGCAACGTTTAAGGGTGTCTGAGAGGACAGCTGTGTCCAGTACTGTCTCAGGTACCTCTCACCTTTAACCCAATCTTCTCACAGGTTACAGATATTCCACAATATTATTTCATCTGTCTCTTTTTAGAAATTCACATTCAGTTTTTTTTTCTTGAGTCTGACTCAGATTTTCTCCCTTTATTCCAGTACCACAGAGATTCACGCCCGGGGACCGAGTACGAGTAAAAGCTTCTGTGAGTGAACCAAAATATGGATGGGGCTGCATCAGTGCTCAAAGTGCAGGCAGAGTGAAAGGTGAGAGCCTGTTAATACAGATATCAGTGTATCAGTGTTCTTTCACTACTGTATAAATAATGGGAAACATTCAACACGAGACTCAGCTTGTAATGAACGTGTTGCATGATGGAAGACCTGTCATGTAGCTGTTAAATGAATACATGCATACACAAATACATGCATACAAAAATACATGCATACATGAATACATGCATACACAAATACATGCATACATGAATACATGCATACATGAATACATGCATACACAAATACATGCATACATGAATACATGCATACACAAATACATGCATACATGAGTCCTGGAGATGGTCATGTTGTCCACTGATGTCTTTTCTGGGTTATAAACTTGTATTTACTAAACTGAGATAAAGCTTTAGAGTAAGAGTGAAGATCAGTTGTCCACAGTGCATATGAAGGCATGAACATTGAAGATGAACATAAACACGAGTGTTTGGGTATCCAACCAGCATGAACTCAGGCTTCAGATTTTGATTTTATTGGGAGAGATTCAAGAATATCGTTGACAGTCCAATAAGACCCACTTTATTTTATTCTTTCTATTTGCTTAGTATAACCAAGCAAAACAAATCCAACATCTTGGTTATTGTAAATATGAAAGTCATGAGCTGTAAATGTATTAACTCAGTCGGGAAAGCTGTTTCAGTCGCCTGCTTCTCTTCTGAACAGATCTGTGTGGTGAAGAAGTGATGGTGGACTTTGATGAACAAAATGACTGGCTTGGTTTAGTCTCTGAGATGGAGCTCATATCTAGTGATCGCTCAGGTATCCATCACCCAAACACATCAGATCAGGTCCCAACACATCAGATCAGGTCCCAACACATCAGATCAGGTCCCAACACATCAGATCAGGTCCCAACACATCAGATCAGGTCCCAACACATCAGATCAGGTCCCAACACATCAGATCAGGTCCCAACACATCAGATCAGGTCCCAACACTGCACATGAAACACAGGTCCCAACACTCAGATCAGGTCCCAACACATCAGATCAGGTCCCAACACTGCACATGAAACACTCGGTCCCTCTTGAGATTCTTCATTAGACTGAACACACTTGGAAGAGACTACAAACTTCCCAGCTCTGTATACATGACCTAAGAGATGTGATTGGCTGGAGACATCGTGTCCCTGGACAGAAACAGGAAGAAGCTAGGCCGTCCTTCCTACACAGAGAGCAGGCCCAGTTATTTGCAGTGTTCGAAATAGCCTACTACATACTACTGGCGTACTGCTTGGGCCCCAAATCAGTATGCCGTATGCAGTATGCGAATAAAAATAATTTTTCCAGTATGCGAAACATCCCCGGATGACATACTACTTCCGAGAAATATTCCAGTACGCGAACAGAGCTATCTTCGTGGTGTACTGCATCCCATCATGCAACGCTATGTTCACGTGACCCCGTAGTATGCTTTGCTTTTGTCGCATACAAGGACCAGTATGCAGTATCCAGTATATACTGAGTGCAGTATGCAGTATGTCGTATGTAGTAGGCTATTTCAAACAGAGTCATTCTCTCTTGTGCTAAAATACATAATATGCGACATCTCCATTCCGCTCCATCTCACACTTGATACAGGGAAGGCCCTGAATTCTGTGCTGTATTTCAATATTGTCTTTTAATCTTAGTCACTGGTTGCTAATGGGCCCCTGTATACAAAAAAATCATGGCCATGGAGTGTCCACTATGAAATATCAACTCTCTCCATTATGTCTCCTTGGGCTTCGTGCATTGCAACAAAGTTTGTCCTGTCTCTTATATCGGACTGTTGTCTTTTATTGCAGAAATTCCTGGTTTCAGGGTTGGAGACCGAGTGCGAGTGAAGGCATCTGTGAGAGAGCCAAAATATGGCTGGGGGTCCGTCAGTCATCAGAGTGTGGGAACGGTGACAGGTGAGAGCGTCAGACTGTTCTGCACTACCATAATTTAATTCTCCAAAAGATTAATCTTTACACATGACAGTTCATATCATTTCATTAATCATTGTTGGCAAAGCAAGCTATATTTTTATCTCCGTTATTGTTTGTATCTTGAACACCTGGATTTAATTCTCTCTATATTTCTCTCCACAGATCATAAGTTGGTTGTGAGCTTCCCAGGACAGTCTAGCTGGTTAGCAGATCCCTCTGAAATCGAATTCGTTACAACAGAATGAAAGGCTTAAAAGGCTTGATCAGAATTTCAGACTTTATGTTCAGTTTTATGTTCAGTAACTGACATCATCTTGTATGATGTCTGTTCTATTCGTGACATGTCTCACCTCTTTATCAACGTGCATTACCGTGCATGCCGACAGATTGAAAGGTGGAGTAAGGGAAGAGTATTATATTTACAGAAACGTGCACGGTGTACACGTAGCTGCGAGTATTTTGGGAATACATTCAAGATTTCTTTTCAGAAGGTTTGAATATATTTGTGTGTGTTAGAAAATAAAATGTTATACATACCTGTGTTAATGTGTGTATGTATAATTGTAGTGAAGTATATATGTAAAAAGAATAACACCTGCCACATTGCCACATGTTCGTGTCTGACTACTGTCTTTAAGTCTTTGCCTTCATCAGTGTTTGTGTGTGTGTGTGTACACATATGTCTTTAAGTAGTCCTCTTTGCCTTCATCAGTGTGTGTGTGTGTGTGTGTGTGTGTGTGTGTGTGAGTGTCACGCTGGCGAGAGGACGAAGATGCGGAGTCTGTAGCGTGACAGTGAGATTGTGTGTACACATATGTCTTTAAGTAGTCCTCTTTGCCTTCATCAGTGTGTGTGTGTGTGTGTGTGTGTGTGTGATTGTGTGTACACATATGTCTTTAAGTAGTCCTCTTTGCCTTCATCAGTGTGTGTGTGTGTGTGTGTGTGTGTGTGTGATTGTGTGTACACATATGTCTTTAAGTAGTCTGTTAGAACAATTCGGCTTGCTAGTCTACCCATATGCAAAGGTATGTAAATATGCAAAGCATACCACATAAGTAGTGTAATATTTAGAAAATAAATATATGGTACAGAAGTGGCATGTATATCTCAAACTAAAACCATAATAGTGCCTTAATATTTCAGTAAAACGGACGTAGGCATATTTATATTGAATTAGCTGATTTAGCTGTAAGCTGTTCCCAGTTTTTCTGCTTTTAGATGCTGCACCTGATGCAGTGTGTTGTAGTGTACAGATTGATGCAGTAGTGTAGGTTAGTGATGGGGAATAGTTAGAGAAGGTGAACGTTTATTTGTGTTTAAAATTAACTTTTACTTGTGTTAAAATGAATACCCGCAATTCCGCAATTTAACAGGTTTCGGGTATATTCATGGTCTGCTTACACAAAGGTTTACATAGCTTGTAATTACTGAATTTGTCATTACCATGTGGACTCAAAGCACACAACTATTAACTACAACACAGTAGATTTATAATTCAGCAAAGTGTGACTACAGAAATGCTGTATGAAGTTTATTACTTTTCTGTAAATGTTTTCCAGAGAAAGTGCCATCCTAGATCTACATAATCCAGAGGGATCCTGCATAGATCCCTTATTCTTAATAAAATTTACAGGAGGAGACTCTGTACTGTTACCTTGCACAGACAGCAAAAAATGAAACATAAACAGTATAATAGTGTCTGCCATGCAGTCAAACATAATGCAGTGCTAAACATACCCTATAACCATGTACACTATAATCCATTTAAACATTTTTAAACAAAACCAAAATCTAAACAAAATCTGTAGGTCTTTCCCACTTATCTTTTTATCTAGTGTCTAATTTCATGATTCATTGTAACATTAGGTTTAAAAGTTCATGTGGGAAATATGAATAATTAGACATCATAAAATAGTCCAAACAACTGAAATGGAGGAAAAGACAGGAAGTTTGAGGCTGAAGGATCTGGGAGGCGGGACCAGGATCTGGGAGGCAGGACCACGGTAATGTCATAGTAGTTTCTTAGGTTTTATGTACGTATTGATTTTTTTAATTCTGTTTCATTGGAGTTCTGATGTAAATCAACAAAGCCTGCCATAGTGGTTACATCTTCTTGACTGTTAATTTGTTTTCTTCAGTATGCTCTCAGTGTAAGACATTCTCTCCTTCTGCAATTTTATCCAGGTTTTCAGACTCTTCTTTCATTTTCTGCAGGTTGACAATGCGTTCCTCAAAGCCAGGCTTTTTCTCATCCTCCTCTGTCTTAATCAGTAAGTCAAAGTACTCTTTTGCAGACAGGGACCTGGGTCGCAGGGCAATCTCATCCAGCCTCTTGAGGCACTTGAAAGACATTTTAACCAAGTCCATCAACTTGGAATAAATATCTTTGTATTCTTTATCTAGGGCATCCAACATATCCTGTGTGGACATAAATACTGATTTTGCCTTGTTAAAGTTGTCCATTAACTCCTTGACAGTTTGTTTCTTTTTTATTGTTTCATATGTCCACATAACCTTCTCCTTTAAGTGGTTGGAATGATGGCAGTTTCCATGGCACATTACACATTTGCCTCCATCATCAAACACAGCACAATTGCTGATGGCATCTTCTTCAGGAAGGAAGCAGCTGGAGTGACACGTGAAGAAACACGTGTTGCAGTTCACGGTAAAGCAGGCAACTGGGCATCTACTTGCCTTGACCTCTTCAACCTCTTGTTCAAAGTTCTCGTTTTCCTTCATCTTTTCATTCTCATTTTTCAACATCTGCTTTTTGCTTTCAATCTCAACACACTTTGAGAGGCCAGCCTTGATCTGAGATGTCAGGGCTTTCATGGACT